>OY829517.1:11588863-12008787 GCA_963691665.1 Clepsis dumicolana | reverse complement strand
TAAAGATTTTGATGCCGTTTTCGGTTATTTGGTAGAAGTACAGGACCGCTACCAACTAACTCAGAAATGCCACAAAAACCTACAGCCAATTCATCAAAAATGTGTCCTCGAAAGTGAGGCGGCTGAAATGCTCGAATAATTACCCATTTACACCCCTAAAGTATTCTTCTATCATACAAATTTCAAAATTAATATGATAACAAACATGCACATACTTAAGTTTCTTTGTACTAATACTGCACAACCCCCAACACAATGAATAATAATAAGTTTATGAATAAAACACAGTTGTTTTGTATTTTAATAGGTTACGCTAAGTATGTGCTCTTTAATCCTTAGTTCCGACGTTAACGCTGGCACTTGAAAAAGCTTTTGTCTTTTATAAGCTTTTGTTTCATTCCACCTGTCTCATTGTAAGGTTGTCTGTCTGTCTGTCTTATAATTCAACTAGCATGCCCCGCGGCTTTGCCTCCGTGAAATATTTCAAAATGGGCTAGTTCCGTATCGCTTGGGAATTTCGAAAAATCCCTTCTTAGTGCACCTCTAGGATACTCCCAAAGTCAAAGGTTTGCCAAATTTCAAGTCTCTAGGTTCAGTGGTTTAGTCTGTGCGTTGTCTGTCAGTCAGTCAGGGTACTGTTTTATAGATAGTTATAGGTAAAACAATTCATTTCGCGGGAACCTAAAGCTAAGTAAAGGACAGAGCAAAGCGACAAGCTTGTACAGTCACCTGCAAAAGTAGGTAAGCAACCGACGCGTTCACAATGCTCTAAGTACGGCTCTACTGCCATAGACATAGGAGCATCGATCATTGTGACCGCTTCGGTTGCTTAGCTACTTCTGCTGCTGACTGTATGCAATGTTGAATATGAGTTACAGCTTCAAACAACAATGTCACAACTAGTTTAAGGGTGCCGTTTGACGTTTTCTTCATCCTTGCTGGAGGCCAGGAATACCGCCTCATCTGCGGGGCGCTCTAGTCCTTGTTACCATGCAAACCTATTTACCTAGTTGTGATCTACATCGATAAAGTATGTTACTTTTTAAACCGGGACAATTTTCGTCCGGGGCACCACGCTTGAACCGAGACTTATGACAACCCTAAGCTAGTTCAATCTTAGACAATGCGGCTTACATTTAGTATACCATTCTCAGATTACGTATACCAAACTTTCAGTTTTATTTTTATCTTACTGAGTGAATAGTACCCAAACGGTGACCTCAAAGATTCATCTAACAGGTCTAATGAACAGAGTTGAGTAGTCTTTACTCAGAGTTACTCGGCCCTCCGGGGAGCGGTGATTATAGGTAAAAAGCTGCTTAATCTGAAGAAAACTCTTGATTACTTAGCGAAGTTTTTCTTTCGGCTTTTTTCGTATTGGTTATTCTTAGTTACGCTCCTCTCTCAATATTTGATTGCACCGTTTACGCGTTAGAGGTAAGCCGTGAGGCAATGGTCTGTTTCTTGGCTGTATACTAGATTGTTACTGATTTCGTATGAAAAGTGAGTTCTTAGCGTTTTTTTCCAAAATATGAATGAATGTGTGTGTATGTTTAGGAAATACCTCGAAAGGAAGAACTGAACACTTCTAGTTAGTTGGCTATAGTTCTGTTGTATATCTTATTCTGTCAAATAAATAAACTAGGCAAAGACAACGGATAAACATACTTATATAGATAAATACATACTTATGTACATATTAAACATCCAAGACCCGAGAAAAAACATTCGTATTCATCATACAAACATCTGCCCCGACCGGGGATCGAAGTCGAACCCGGAACCTCAAGTTTCATGGTCGGGGTATCTAACCACTAGGCTATCCGAACCTGTCATCAATGTATTGTTTGCTTTTCCTGTATGTGTCGAATGATGTGAATAAATCTTTCTCTCTCTCTTCCTCTATATATATATATATAGGATGATTTTGTTGTCCGTCTGTCTGTCTCTCAATCGCAAGTAAACAAAAATCTCTAGGGCATTTCGCATTGACGCAGATTAATGTTTATTTTGCAAACAAATAACATGAGATGTGTGACTACATTAACAGTGTTCGGCCTTACAGTTATAGTTATAATGGAACAAACGCTTTAGACAAACATTGTGTAGATATTTGCGAATGGACTTGTTTACAGAAACATGTATACTGAACTTTTGTTATACAAATATTTTTAGCGGTCAAATTTTTCAACTAAAACGTCCAGAATAATTCCAGAAGCTTAATAAAGAGTATTTTCTTTTTTTAAATCGTTGTTTCCATCTGCTCTCTGCTCACGTATTCTTATTAAAAACAGCTGGTTTTTTAGTACTCAAGTTGAACATGTTAATCCTGTGCTTGTTAAAGAAATGGTTACCATTTAGAGGATGTGGAACGTAGAAACGAGAACGATCCTGCGGGTCAAGCACGACTTGTCGAAACCTGCGTAACGTTACGGTTATCGTATCGAGATCGAGAAACCTCATACTAAATTTTAGTTCCAAATACGCTCACGGGCGGGCGCTGTTCCAAATGTTATTCAAACTCTACAACGTTTACTATTCGATTTTATGTGACGCAGGATTCGTAAAGTCGTGCTCGACCCTCTGAATACTATAGAGATTAGACGCGGGAAAATGATTGGACATTTGATACGACACGACAACTTTTTTAAGACTATTTTAGAAGGAAAAATTGAAGGAAAGAGAGGAAGAGGTCGACCTAGGCAAAGCTACATGGACCAGATAAACGAGAAGGCCGGTGTCGTGTCGTATCAGGAGGTCAAGGAACTGGCTCATAGGACAGATGATTGGAAGAAACTCCACCGACAAGAGTGTAACTCGTAAGTTTGATGATGGCGATGATGAAACGTAGAATTAAAAAAACTATTTTTACAAGCTGAACTTGCAATATTTGTCTGTTTGCTGTTATGTTGGTTAAGGTCGAATCTTGCGAGCTTAATTTGAAATTTGGTATAGATATGTAAATTGGATGGCAATGTAAGTACAGTCATCTTGTATTAAATATATTTTTTTACTAACAAAAAACTTATTTTACTTTGGTCTGTCACTGCTTTATTTTTAGTTCGTGAACAAAGGCTATTCTTACCCGATACCCGATACCTTAAATCCAATTTTGTATTACAATATTATTAATTAGGTAATACTTAAAGGATGTCCCACTGAGGTATTAAAATTCCTTCAAAATGTTGTGATATGATATGACGAGAGTAGTTAGTTATGATACAAGTGCGGAAAGTAGGAGATTCCCAAAGAATGTCGGTGATCTTAAACACGAGCGTGTGTTTTAAACCAGGACAGGAGTTGGGAATTGCCTACATTTCCACACAAATACCACTTGACGTGGTTCAACATATTCATAAAATGTAAATATATTTTTCCGCACACGTCGGAAAAGACTAACTTTCTATGCAAATGTTGGCCCACGTAAAGTGGCACTTTCCGATCACGAGCATTGTAAAAGTTATTTTTTTATCATTCCCATTTGCTTTCTGAAGTTATATTTGTAGTACTGGTACAAGTAGGGACCCTTCCCATACAAAATCATATTTGTGGAACGAATTACGCGAGCTCTTAGGGCCGAGAACTAGCAAAGCCCCTTGAGAGGATGTCCCTGTGATAAGGTACAAGTAACTACCTATGCAAATTATGGCACAGCTTTGCGAATACCAACATGTTCAATAAAGTTCACATACTTACGCTAACCAACTTAGAAAAGTTAAAAAACCCCCGACATTGTCATTTCAAAGTTAAATATTTCAAAAACGGGTGACCCGATTTTAATGAAACTTAGGTAAGAACCATCTCGATTAAAATCGCATCGAAATAGGTCCATCCGTTTGGAAGCTATATGATGCCACAGCCAGATACACAGGTCAACCTTATGAAACCTCTCTTTTTCGCCGTGGGTTAATTTATGTATAGAATTATCATATTTTGATAAATATATATAAGAATAACTGTTCACATTTAACTGTTTCTCTCTGGTAATGATTATTTACCAGAGAGAAATAGTTAAATGTGAACAGTTATTATTTTTAGTAAACAACACGCACTGCCCCAGTTTTTACCAAACACAATAAGAAAGCGTTTCTTTGCCGCTTTATTTCCCCTCAACCTGTAATAAAATAACTCTCCGCCCGAGCCAAACCCAGTCTGAATTCAGATGGCAAATATCAATTATCGTTCGCGCACGGTGCCAAATAGTGTATAAGGCAATTTAAAAATTATATCCACCGCTTTATTGGGTTTCCACATCTGCACCTTCTCAATATTGCCGTTAAAATTTATATGCCAGGCAATTTCGGTGCCTGCATGGTTTTTAAAGCTGTTGTGAATAGTGCTTGCGGGTCTAATGGGGTTATTTCGTTGCAACAGCCGGATTCAGAAAATACAAGTGTGAAAGGCAAGACGTACAAGAGAGTAGAGTAGGCTTTTGGATATTTAATTTAATTTGTGGGTATTAAAGTACCTATGTAGATATTTAGCCGTTGTCTTAGTACCCATTGTACAAGCTTTGCTTAGTTCCGAACTAGGCCAATTGTAATAATGTAATAGGTAATGAATAATATAAAAAAGCTTAATGCAAAAAAACGCGACTCGGGTACCTAAAAACATTCCATCATACAATTTTTAGATTTGAACCAGTAACGTCTTCCCTTGTACTAAGGGTCTTTAAACACAAAAACGAAATCAGAGAAAAGGCTCATATACACCAATGAACTTTCAACTAACAGCTTCAACAATATCATCACCATCGTCATGAGCTAGAAACAGTAAAAATCTAACGCCAGGCGTCAAACATGGTAAAAAATGGTCGCACATCGCTGTATCTTCTCTGGAGCACATCTGTTCCTCGGCAGTCGGCGTCGTAAAGCGACGTGGCTGTGCATTAGTAGATTACATCGATATACGTGATAGGGGAATTTAAAACTCAGGGGCTGCAGTGGCAGCTCTAGAGGAAGCTTAACTAGTAAAGTACATCAAGTGAAGTAGAAAGTAGTTAAGAAAAAATACAAACCGAAAACAGAGGCCATTAGACGAATAGTGTTTCTGTAATGCAACGTTAGTGAGTTTTCGGTACGAGTTGACAACTAATTTTAACGTTTCAACGCTCTCAAATAGCCATTTAAATAGGGAGCTTAAATTTCCTATGATATACGCTTAAAATTATTGCATCTTTGCGAAACTAATGGATATTTTAATGAAGTAGACTCCGACCGAAACTACTTTATAAGAATCTTTCATGTAAGGTTATTTTTTCTTGAGAATTCACAAATTACTGCAAAGTTCGTGACTCACAGACTCAAATAAAACAAAGTAATGACACGACTATGAATGCGGACTCGACAAAATGACACTTCGTTGCTCATGCGCATGTCCGATCGCAGCGCGAAATCTCACTTATTCATTAGGTTTCGGCTGAAACCGAAACTAAACTGAACCCAGTTTTTTTTGCCGAAACCGACATTTCGGTCAGACACTGTAATGAAGTTTTGGATCAAGCCGACACTACATTTATGGAAGCATACAATGTATTTGCACTGTTAATGCTATCTGCAATCTCCACCACACTAAAAACTTTCATCATCCGCAAGACATTTCCACTACCTAAGTACCTGACAAAACTTATTTACTGCCTCTTTATTGCCTTCACTGCTATTGCGGGTCTACCGCCTGATGGCACATGAAATTGATAGTTAAGTTGAATATCCACATCCACAGCATCCCAGATACCGCAAATCTTCCGCATTTCATTCGCAGTTTTGAGCGCTCGAGTGTATGCTGGTCAAATTCGAGGTTCAAGTCGCATCTATGATTCCCAACTTGGAATTTTATCCCGAGTGCATCCGAAGTTTTATTCTCGAGCAAAACTTTACAGAATTTGGCACAGGTCTCACTTGCTCGAGTGAAATTTTGTGTTTCGCGGCGTGATCTCTTCAGACCCGTTTCCTTGAGTTTCAAAATGTAATAAGACTGAAATATGTTTGTGGAGAGCAATTTTAGTGAGTGCCGCCTGGAGCTGAGAGCGAACAAAAGCAAGTTTTATAGCAGTATCGAGGATTAGTTTTGAGTGGAATTGATGGGACAGCCGGGGAACAAATTTGGGGCCGTCTTTAAAATAATCATAACCCCGTATAAGTTTAAGTTAGCTTTAATATGTTGAATGAAATGGAAGCATGAAACGTGAATGGTAAAGAAAGACGATGTTACAAGCATTCTTTCTTGACTGAGCTCAAAAAATCTTAACACCAACCAAACATCCAGCAGTCTTGAACACGCAAAATATTCGCACGCGATTCTGATGCAATTTATAGACGAACCAGGTTCTATGTTGCGAATAATAGCTGCTTAGCACGATGCATACGCGAGGTGCAAAATACTAGATAATAACTATCGTTGCTTTGGTTAATCAAGCTTCAGTGAAATTATAATTTGAATTGACTTCGGATTGTTTTGGCTGCTAGCGCCATTATACCATTTGTACCAATCCTGTACTTAATTCATCATCATCATCATCATGTCAGCCGAAAGACGTCTTGTGGACAGTGTCATGGTCTCCTGTAATTGTAAATTTTAAATTTCAAACCTTATAGTACCGTCGTCGTAGGTGGGTACTCTTATCCTGTTAACTATTGATTGAGAGGTGTTTCTACCCTTTTAAATCATTCTCTAAAATTACGTTTGGCAAAGTAACAACTGAATGAAAAAAACCCGGTCAAGAGCGAGTTGGACTTGTGGTCAGAGGATTTTGAACTATCATATAAATAATATTTGTGCTACTTTACGTACAGTCCTTTCAGTGTGGTATATAAGAACAGGCGGGCAGCGCCATGTCTTGACCGATGCGAATGCCCTTTCTACGTATCTGTACCTTTCTCGTATGATACCCCACTTTGAAATTTCAAGATCCCTGTTGCAATAGAAATGGATATTATAATACATTTTTAATTTTCTGCTTTGTTCGTTCTGGTTCGGATCCCTAATAAGAAAATATTTTACCAAACTTTATTACAACTTTCTTTGAACCTGAAAGTTACGCCGGTTAATTTGTCTACTTTATAATTCATATTGTGCAAAAGGGTTCTTAGTATTATGGCAACGTTCTTGCTCTATACAACTATACCTAAATATTATATATGTTTAGTCAGAAGAAGCTACATTTTTACAAAGAATTTGCTTTTCGTTCTTGACTTCGTCAAGCACTTTACTTTCTCCTTCATATTTATTTCATCTCTCGTTGTGATGTGGGGTTTGTCAAAAAAAGCAACAACTTTCGGGAACTTTCGATTGAAGTTTTTCTTTTCCAAAATGTGTACGTACCTAAAACAAATTTCCTATCTTTTTTTTTGTCAGAGATTTGTCTACTTCTTCTAAGTTATACACAGAAAAGTAGTAAGTACTTACTACACTTATTCAGATTATGATTATTTTTCTTTCCCAAGCGAATGTCTAATGCTTGTTTACTTCGTTTTTTTTTTATTAAAGCCAGTTTGCAAACATTATATTAATTATCATTACCATCATCAGAAGCCGTGATATCCTAGTAGTTTGACATGACCTCTCAAGCAGAGGGTCGTGGGTTCGACCCCAGCTCGAGTTTTCCGGAATTTAAGTACGAAATTACATTCATGAGCTTTTCTGAGACGGAAAACCTTATGATAAAAACTGCACACTCCTGCGTATCATTTAAATGGTGTGTGTGATGTTCCTAATCTGCACTGGACCCGCGTGGGAAGCATAAAAATATAGCCTAAGCAGTCTCATTCTGAAAGGAGGCCTGTGTCCAGCAGTGGGACGTATCCTTAACTATACTCTAATAATAATAGTCCACCAGCATAATGCCCGTGTTTCATCAACTCGACTGCAATATGCAAGCAAGATGTCATGTACAATTGTGAATATGGGGCATAGGGGAGGCAGCTCTGATGGAGATTTATGCTGTCCAGTTAAGAAGTTACTCTAGTCTGTTAGTTGTGGAGGAGTTAGGAGTGGAGAATGCGTTTGTATTTTGCAGGGTTGTATTATATTGTGACAATACGTAGGTAAGTACTCGGTTTTTTCTACTTTTATAAATAGGGTTTATTGCTTTGCTTGTTTTTTGTTTTTTGAATTAGATTGACATTGATTTAGTGTGCTTTAAAGAAATTTTATAGATGAACTCTTATAATTACGTATATTTATAGCGTTTTCAAAATAATTATAATTACTACTTTATTACTTTCTAAATCTGAATTGCTATAATATTTCCGTTGAAGGAATGCTTTTAATTTAACTCGAGAGAATGTAAACTTAAATAATTGAAAAGATAGCCATAATGCATTTGATAAACAACTCTAAATAATTTCGAGTTAACAACATCCGTACCTTAAAGCATTAGCAAGTCGTTTTCATTACCGGTCCCATGAAAGTTTCCATAGTCGCCTCTAAAAGTAAAAGCTCTCTCGTGAATAATTAAGCTTTTATTACGAAGTCCAAAATTGGATTAATCAAACCCTGGTCTGCTTTCCTTCGGTTCATAACTTCGGACTGACAGGTTTTTCTGCCCTGTAATTGGAGTCCTGGGGCGATGTAGATTTTTAGGAATTTAAACTATATTTTTTCGCTTTAAAATGCAGAGGTTTCTAATGAATTCAACACAGAACTACATCAAGGTAGAAGAAAAGAGTGTTCGTACTGCACGTGCCGAAAAAAAAGTCCGAGAACCTCATTACGCGCTTCAGCTCCCGCCCGACCGCTTATCGCGTTTTAAAAACGAAATACCTTGTAGTTATATCGGCATTTCCTCACTAAATTACACTCGTGACGTCTTAATACCTACGTAAAATGTTACACTCTCGGTTCTCATATACGAACTCTTTCCTTCTATCCCGATTATTCCCAATTATAGTTCGGTGGACTTGAAAAACCAGTTTTGACATTCACTTTTTAAATTTGAAATAAACTGCCGGCTTTAGGTTTGTCATTGCCATCGCTTATCAAGGGTGTTATTCTCTAATGTTACGGCTGTTTCAAAGTCGAAGTATCAAATTAGGTAGTTATCATACCGAAAACTAACATTAGCGCTCTAGACTGCGAGACTGCATTAAGAACCAAAGCACTGCTAACTAGCGATATTTTTTACTAACCGCTTCATCAGCAATTCTTGGAATGAAAATACGAATGGATGTATTCATATGTATATTTTTATACCATGATACCCATTTGTACTTTGCATTTTGACAAACGAGTAGGTTAGCAGCTGTATTATTTCAAAAAAGATTAATGAAATTTCATGAATAACAATTCTGTTGAACTGCTGTTAACACTGTACAAATGCCTGAAACTTCGTTACGACTTCGTATTCAATGTTTCTTATTTTTTACGAAATCTCTCGGTCCTGTGACTTTCCGACAATATTCTTGTATTCTTTCACAAGTTGCAAGCTGCTAGCGATTTACGTGCCGGTTACATTTTAAGCACAATTGCCAGAGTTCCTTGTATTGCAAGATTTTGAGTGGCGGGAAAGACGAGCATCGAAGAGCGTAGGAGGAAATTGAATAAATTGAAATTGAAATTGAGATAAAATGCTAACCGCTGTCCAAGAGCAAATGCGATTGCAAAAACTTTCCTAACCCATTCCCCTCACATATGCCGCATGTGCCTAATTTCCCCACCTCTTTTCCAATACAACAGTGTAAGTAAGCATTACTGCTCAGCATACACTTTAGGGTGATTACGTGAGGTGATTTTCACCCGACTGCGAAACGCAAAGGAGGGTAATGTGTTTTTTCGATTTGTCGACCCCTGTTTCTGTTCACCCCATAGTAAGACGTCGTAGGATTTGGCTCGATCTCTACCCCCTCCCTCTTCAAAATAAAAATAAATAAAATACAATCAGTTTGTTGCAGACGAAGTCCATATAAGCGTTAGTGGGTACGTTATTGTTTTAAAAACTATTTTAGTAATAAAGTAAAAGCAACTTAAAAATTGCCATCCTAGGGAATGCCTGGCACAAACACGTGCGCTTGTTACCAAGTAAAATGATGGCATATTGGACGAAAACGCTTCCGCCTGTCCCTCGCACCGCGCAGGCGCGTTTAGCCGTCGTCCGGTATAGTCTAATTAAATTCTCTTCAACTTTAGCGGGTGACGACTCGTCCCCTGCTAAGTCGGAATCGCAATTTCTTTTTAAACTCCATAAGTTACATTTTAATTTAATTACGGGGACGTTTATAATTTTTGCTCTGCCCTCTCCGAAGTAAATTGGCAAAGTTTTATTATTTATTGTCGAGATTCTGTCGAGTTGTGGTGACAATAACGATGTGGCTCTGCTTATCCTTGATTTGAAGAGTTTCGCGGCTGAAGTAATTTTAGTTAGTGCAATATTTCATGCCGTATTGTAACATAGTGAAACTAGCTTATGCCCCGCGGCTTTGCGCTAATGCGCAATAAAATACGCTAGTTCCCTACCTATCCTGCGAAAATTTCGAAAAATCCCTTCTAAGATACTCAAGGTATGGGTACCAAATTTCAAGTCTCTAGCTTTAGTGGCAGCTATGCGTTGATAGATCAGTCAGTCAGTCACGTTTCTGTTTTTTATGTTTAGATAAAAGATAAAACCGATCAGCACTCACGTATATAAGTCGAGTTTAGCCCGGCGTGTTTCGGACTAATTCGTAGTCCTTCCTCTGGGAGCACACGACCCAGCTCCCCGACCCAACCCGACCCATTTTGTAACGTCGAATTTCACCATAGACTGAAACTGAACTCTACTAGTAAGACCGTAATTATGCGCTTAATCTTTTTACATATTGAAATATTTGTTATCATCACTGACATAAATTGACCTAGTCTCAAACAAGGCAAAGCGTCTACTTTTGGTACTAAACAACAGATAAACATACTTATCATACTTATTAAGCGTCCAAGAATCAAGAACAAATAATCGTTCAAATATCTGAAAGTTTCTCTAATCACCAGGTTATACGGTCGGCTATCGACTTTGACATGCAACCAAAATCAAATCATAGCATCGTAATAATAAATATGAATTCATTCAGATACGTTAACTATCAGCACCACTGTCCACCATCATCTTTAAAAAATCGTATCGCTACTTTCAACATATACAAAAAAATACAAATAATAGTCTTTATTGAACACCACAAAACATTACAAGTAGGTTAAAAAAACAGGTAAGGTAGACACGGTGGGCGGTCTTATCGCTTGAAAGTGATAATGCTTATAATGGTTCTTGCTTTTGCCATATGTCTGCCTAACTTGAAAACAATACCAAGGCCACCTTCATTTATCTAACAACTAATCCTGACAACGGCAGAAGGGAACTTGACTAATTAGCAACACATGGCCAATCTAAGACAGACAAAACCTTTCGAGGAACTCCTTTATTCGCCGGCTGCGGTTAATGTGCGTCCGATTCGTACGAACCGGTTGTGTGTGTGTGAGTTCATGGGATAGTTATGTGATTTTTTTAGGGTTCCGTACCTCAAAAATGAAGAACGGAACCCTTATAGGATGACTAGCGTGTCTGTCCCGTCAGTCACAGCCGATTTACTCCGAAACTATGGACCGATTGAGTTAAAATTTGGTGCACATGTAAGTCGGTGACCCAAAGACGGACGTGTAACAACGTAACGTGTAACAATGTAACGTATGCAGTGAAGCGGTGACGTATCTGTCTATTTTTGTACATCAATGGGCGTAGCGTACAACTAAGTGCTCATTAGTATTTTCTGTTGACTATTAGCGTCACTTTCCACGTCACCCCGATCTGAAAAGGACGGACTCTAAATCCAGCAACTGCTCTCGTTTCTCAGGTCAACTTCGAAATCTTATAAAAGGCCGTTCCAATTTAAACCGTCCCAGAAACTATCATAACTGGAATATAGTCCGATGGTGTAAAATTGTTCTCGCTAAATAAGGCAGCCGCAAACCGGGTGAAGTTAGCACATCTGAATGCAGTGAAAGCCTTTCCCGCCGTCTAACCTAGCCTCGTTGACGAAAGTTTTCGGAACTTTTAATATGGTTTCGTACCCTCTGTTCTATTTACTTACTCTGTGTTCAGCAGTTGGGAAATTTTACATGATAATGGACGAGATTTTAGTCCCGTATTTCGGTGGTCTTGTAGAAGTTTTTTATGGGTAATCATAATTTGATAGCTTGGCTATCGTTAGGTATGACTAGAACTTAAAATTATCTCTCGCTTCTCGCTTTTATATCCACAAAGTCCTCCTATCTCATTCATTACAGACGGTCTATTAAAGCTAACATGGATCACGCGAACTGTTGGCCTATGGGGTCAGAAGATTCTCGAATGACATCCACGGACCGGGAGACGAGCTGTCGGTAGCGCGGCGACCTGGTAAAAATCGCGGGACCGCGGTGGATGCGGAAAGCACAAGACCGGTCTGAGTGGAGAGCCGCTATGTCCAGCAGTGGACGTATTTCGGCTGACATGATGATAATGGATCACACAAAGACCTACTTTTTGGAGTTTCACAAATTTGTACGCAAACGGTTATTTAAAAAGCTCCATCTTTTATAAACCAGTGCCACGCCAATCTCCAAGCCCTTCTTCCAACAACACGTCGCCTTTTTTACCGAACTTCCCGTACAACAAACAAACTACCTTAATGGCGCGAATCAATTTGGCGGTAGTTAGATTAAGCACTTTTTCAGGATGTCACATAAAGTTATGCGTCCACACGCGCTTCCTGCCGAAATGTGGCCCTGACTTAACGAGGTGGGGTGTGACTCTGGCTTTACATAAGGTATCGGCTCTTTATTCGGAAGGTTATTTTGTGTCGATATTGCTTTATTTGTGGCCAGGACGGGATTTCGAATCCCGTGTACTTATATGGTACGGGTTTTTGAAAATGGATGATCCAATTTAATGTCACCTATCTTTGTGCGAGTGACATCCTTATAAAATATATTAGCACTATTCTTACGTAGGTACCGCCAACACCCTCATTATGTGAACTAATTGGGACTTTGTCACAAGTAAGCCTTCATGGAAAGTCAAGGGAATTAAAGCGACGTGGTACTTACTTGCCAACCTTTTAAGTTGAAAATGTTTGTAGGTAAACTATGTTAAAGGAAATCGTACGCGCAGGATATTTATTTATTTCTCGTTTGGTTGAGGTAATTTTTAATCGGTTTACTGCTTCTAGTTTCGATAAATCATTTTCATCTTAGACGTATTTTAAGTACGGGACATAGACCGCGATTACCGTACTAGGTTTTGATGAGCTCCTGACCTAGTAAGCAAACACTACCTAGGTTCTGTCCCATACTTAATAACACTACCCCCTCCCCCCCTCTCCCGTACTTAATATCCTTCAGAGTTTTCCATTGCTCCCTGTTCTGAGCTATTTGCATCCAGTTTTACCCTGCTACCCTTGTGTTGTCGTCCTTCCATCGCATCTGCGGCGGTCAGGGTCTGTCTGTAAAAAATAATATATTGGGAAAGCATCTGGCACAGTGCACCGAATTAGTTTGCCTTAGGGTATTCTCAGATAATATTAAAAATAAACACGTTTGCTAGCTCGTACTCGATTTTGGCTCGGCTCCATGCTGGTATGAGCTACCTGTCTTAACCCAGTGAGATGCGGTTAGAATTTAATTTCGTCGTACTGCTGATTAATGCTCAGTGAAAATTTAGATTTGATCTTATTTACACCCAAAACATAGTAAGTGTAAAGCTACATAAATTTGGATGAGTGTTTCGGTAAAAAACCACGGGTACCTACTGGATAATTGCGTTGTCATCGAAGCTCTATAAATGTAACAATTTTTCAAGTTTATAAAAGAACAGTAACGTGTTTTTTAATTTGCCTTTTGTCCATATACTTAAGTACCTAATGTAATTAATTAAAGAACGCCTTGTCGATCCCTAAAAAAATCATGTCCAAACTATCATTGTATATACGAAAGTATCGATTTACAATTGCACAATAAACTCCGATGACCATGCAAAATCAGAACGAAACGCAAAGTTAAATCGATTAAGACCTTTTTGTCGAACCGAACGCAATAGCAAAACCAATTAACATGACTATGGAGCGTGGGCCGTATTCGGCAAAAACTGATAAAGCACAGAAAGGATTGAATAGGCTACAGGTGTTGGTTTTTTGTTAAAGAAACTACGTGCATATTTTGTAGACCTTTCGGCAAACTCGTTTTGTTCGTTCAAGTTATTAGTAGCTTCGATTCATTTTTTACGGACTGTAAAAAGGGTGAAAAATAATTTGGTGAGAATATTTCGTTTCAGTCTGCCCGTGTTTCACTTTTCGACTTGTTTTTGGCCATAACTGATATTTTAAAATCTGCCTAAAGGGTCCCATCTATTCCTATATCTACCAAAATTAATAAAAATTGATTGAGTAGTTTGGGCGTGAAAGCGTAACAAACTGCGTCGTTGAAGAGACATCCGACTTGCAAACCAAATACGTACTGGCATTATTTCTCAAATTTCAAACTGAAACGTAAATATACAGAAAGACCGGAAAAATAAATTCTCAAACTGGGATACCCCGGATACCTAGCGGCAAGTTCACGTGAAACCTGTCTTATCCATCATCAAACAGGAGTTTTCTACAAAATTCCCAATTAAACCTCCCGTGCCTCGTGCTAGCACGTTCCTTAGCATAAGTTGAAACTATCAAACACATCTTATTAGATGTGGTTGTACGTGTGTTTAATTTGGTATTCCAAATTAAACACACGTACTTACGAACACGTATCTTGGGAGTCGGGGCACGTAAGGGCAATTTGCAGTTTTTGATTTATGCGTTCGTTCATAATTATTCGGCGATCGCGTTCGTCACGTCAGTCACGTTAGATCTTCGGATGTTACATTTTGGGTACCTAATGACGACTGTGGTAGTAGATTTCAAATTACATAGTTTCATTGTTTTGTTTAACAACTTAGAGCAGGAAATGAATGGAGATGTTAACCCGCGAATTCCCTAGTACCAAAACTCTAACATTACGTCTGACCAAAATAATCAGGGTCTGTTGATTGTGTACGTATTTTTGGCATTTGTGTGACAGTTTTGTTTTAGTGTTAATTTGTAGGAACGTAACAAATTTTGACATGAGCGCAGACGTGTACTGCACTGTCCCCCTCAAAAAGTGGCAGAAAAATTGTAGTGCGTAGATAAGCCAAAGGCGCCTCCCGTCTATCTGCTTTACTCATAAAAAACTATTAATTAAGCATACTATTTTTACTTAAACTTGGCTTACAAAATATTAACCTAAACTTACTTTTAACATTTCTGCAAGACGTTTTTAAATGATTACACACTTATAATTTAAAAGCGAAATAAATGTAAGTCACGAAGGTTATTTTTTCCTGGAAACGACTGTTGCAGAAATACGAGTAAATGTTGCGGAAATTCGAGTAATCATATTACTATGAAATCGTTTATGAATCTATGAAATAATCGGTTTATTTGTCAAAGTACTGTAAGTTGAACGTAACTTATCAAAGCGACAGGAAAGATATAATGAAAACACAAGAAAGATTTCTGAGGGGCTGTTCTTTTCTCGTCTTTTCTTCTGTAAGCTGTTTAAGCCTAATGGAGTCTAATAGCAATACATAATCCGGAAATAATAATAAATTTACGGTCAAATATCGAAAAACAATTTACACGTGCCTCAAACTTCGTAGTGCATTACTACGTCAAAAGTACCAAGGTAACCACAATACACATTGCATCCAACACTCCTTATCAAGGCTCGTAATTATGAAAATTTAAATTAATTTAGTTTCAAGTACATATACAAAACAAAAGCGAGTCGAATCCACTCGAATCGCCTGAAAACGTACAAACGACTAATTTCAAGGCAAACTCGTGCTAGTCGACCCATTAATTGTCAAAGTTTATTTTAACAACCCATCTTACTCGAGCACACAGGCCATACTTTATGTCCGTGACGATAAGACTCAATTCACCAACCCTTAACCGCATTGGGGGATAGCTATAGGTATGAGCAACCAAAGGTCGTATGAACATATGAGTTGCGTAGATACTTGTGCTGTTTGGTTATAGTTTGAAAGATCCCCGGGCGACAGGAGATATCTGGCCTGTTGGGCAAACTTCGAATTACTCTAAGACTATTACGAGAGCGATATTGGGAATAAATTTCGCGTTGACACTATTTCACGGTGGATTGCAGACGATTTGCGAACTTGTGGTGCCGCGATCCACAACTTTTGATAGTGTTTACGTATCGTAATTTGAGATTGGGAAGCGATTAGAAGTGGGTGGGTAAAGATTTAGACAAGGATATAACAGTTATTCCAGAAACCAGAGCACGTTAAAATAATACAGCGTGATAGGACAGTTCATCCTAATCACTCCACTTCTTCAATACCAACAATTACTTGATAAAAAGTGTCTATATTCAAGGTATGACCGTTTTTATTATGGTCAAATCATGACGTTTTGACTAAGTACAATCAATTTGAGACCTATATTAAGAGATTTGTTTGAGACATAAAGTAAGAGAGACTTAGTTATTTTATTGTATTATTGTCAATAATTATAAAACACTGACAGGTTTAAGTCTCGGATTCATCCGAATTTATACCCCTTTCGTCCGAAATATGACACGGTTAGACAATGACAATGACAATGAGACAATGAGGTTGACAATGGAAACTTATTTTTTCTGTTTTTGTCCCAACTTTAAAAAATTTCACCACTAAGGGTTCGAGCACTGAAGGGTATTCGACACCTTAGTTTAATCAGTGACTCATCAGTCAAATACCCAGTTATGAAATGCGTACAATAAGGATGGATGCACAATAATGTTGTACTTATGCAAATTAAAAACCTTGCCAACGTGTTATTGTTCGTTTAAAAGTTTAAATGGCGTATGATGTCATGACTTTTCTGATGTCATTTGGAAATAAAGCGCGAATTAAAGTTTTATAGCCGCCGTCAGACACGCATGAGGACATAATTATGGTTATTGGATTAAAACACTGTGGTTTGATCCGCGTGTATTTGGGGACAAAAACTAGGGCGAGTCGGATTCGCGCCCCCTATGGTTCCGTAATCCGTAACTAATGTTGTTTGGTTTTTTCCTCGACTTGTGTGGTGACACTTTACTTCGTGCAAAATTTCATCTATCTAATTTGGGAAAAAAACATTTGAAAAAGCTGGAACGCATGTTTTTAAATACCTAACAAAAAAAGAAGACACAATTTACAACGATACCTTTAACTAGGTACAAACCAAAAATCCAAATTGTACAAACAAACAAACGTATATTTATGACCGTTATAAAAATATCAGCCAGCATTACGACTTGCACGGGTCCTAAGTTGGCGCGAGCAAACACGACGGGACGGGCAAACAACTCTGTACAGTGTAAATGTTTTTATTCTGCACAATACGTGCAAACCTCTCGAGGTTACGTGTTTGGGTTAGGATAAACTACAAAAAAGAATTGATGGCACGATTGTCAAGCTTTCTTGTTATCAAGCGTGTAAACACATTTCGCTACGTGTTTTATTTCTTCTGATTGACGCCGTCTTTTGTCTCGGTTCAAATAAAAGTTACCACTGGGCTTGTGTTCTATAGTGATGCCGCGGACGGGTGCAAACTTCAGACAACTGTTTCTAACTTGATTCGACGTGGCAATAAATAAAACCAAGGGGTTATTTCATGGAAACTTATCGACGCTGCTTCCCACAATTTCTTTACTGCCCCATCTGCCACCTTTACGGCTAATATAACAGGGCTCCGATCCCATTCAAGCAATACAGAGGCACATAAACGCGCGTAACGATCTAATACTCCGCCAGTTCTAATATTTTTATGTCAATTTGGTCACAATATAACTTGAACTGTCTTCCGCTTTTTACTTGGCATATGCGGTTTTTAGATCACCCCTCAGGATTCCTTTTCTCTCTTTACGAAATGTAGCTTAAATTGTGAAGTAGTTTCTCCGCATTTCTGTAGAGCATTCTTATTTCGATACAACTCCGCATACACCAAGATGGGTCAATCAACTTTTAATTACCACTCGTTGTCATGGACATGTCCCCTGGGGTACTCGTCTAAAACGATATTTTCTAAGGCACCACCACTCCATCAAACGTTAGGGGTTTCTAAAGCTTTATGCCAATTCCTTCATGCTTAATCTCCTAAGCATGCAAATCCTGACTTTCGAGAGACTGCAGTCC
This sequence comes from Clepsis dumicolana, assembly GCA_963691665.1. Classification (NCBI taxonomy): domain Eukaryota; kingdom Metazoa; phylum Arthropoda; class Insecta; order Lepidoptera; family Tortricidae; genus Clepsis; species Clepsis dumicolana. Next base: position 11,990,588 of record OY829517.1, on the reverse strand, counting down.
TAGAAAATCATGTTTTTGATGAATTGTCCAGTGGACATCTCCATGGCAACGAGCGACACTTTAAAATTGATTGACCCATTCAGAATTGGATAAAGCGTTCCTAAAATGTGGTTGCGATTAAATCTCACTCATCACGCATCATAACTTTCAGCGCCAATTTGTCTTGGCCCATTAGCAAGTCTCGTACTGTCGCATCCGCTTGGCACGACTAGTCTCAGTTCCCCACTCCTGGCCTGCCACCGGAAGTTAGTCAGGTGTCTGTCTTCATAGTCACTCCGTTATTGTTCCCTGGCAATCCAATAACTAGTTTCCTGCTCGTGTTTTTCTTTGCTTCCATTACCTCTGCTATAGATATCCGTCTGTTTGTTGTTCTCAACTTCATCAACAACTTGCGCTTCTAATTTAACTATTCCATCACGATGTAAATTCGGTAACTACACAACTCGGGAATGTTAATCAGTAAACACAATGATTAATTAAGTCTGTAGACGGAGGATCTTTGTCATTGTAATGAGAGGTGTCTCATTCTCATGCTAACATCTTGATGCCAAATGAGTGTGAAACCGAAGGGGTGACTCGTTAACTTGCACTACGCATAACTTGTGAACTTGCTTTCCGAGTCGGAAGTTCGTGAGGTTAACAATGATGCATGCCTCCTTGCACGTCAATGTTCAATCCACAGAACTATACAGGATATAAGGAAAGAGTTCATTGATTCGTATGGGAACCGAGCTTGTAACGTTTCTCGTATTTTGACGCCACGTTTGTAATTAGTAAGGAAATACCTCGATTAACAACTCCAACATTTTACACTATCACTTACTTAATCAAGATTTCGAAGATGCTTGCAAAAACAGGCGTTACTTATTACTTCAATTTAGATGATTTTTAATTTAACGATATCTAAATAACTTTGACCATCGTCGATTATGATGTCATTATCGAGTAATTCACTAAAGACTTCATAATAAGCCATCGTTTTATCATTTCTTACAAAGTTATTGATTTAACTGACTAAGCAACTATAGTGCATTCAATATTACCTGGCATGTTTCCACTTGAGACCGTCATTAGCAATAACAATAGGATTAAGTCGGGGCGGGTGAATTTTTTGTAAATACTTACAAAACACGTGCGGCAGGCGGTGTTTCAAACGTTTTTGATACTTTCCCTATATTGTCTTCCTTTTAATAATACAAGCAAATAGAAATAAATACCACTCAGTTGTTTTTTAAACTTCGAAGAGATTAGTGCAGTGGAAATATTACGTCTTTCGATATGTTTCGTCCTTGGGTGAAATCACCTTCCACTGTGCCATATGAAAATAATGAAGACGATAATCCGTATGTGTTCAACAAGCATTAATATTCAAAAGTATCAACATTGGTTGGTTTGCAACAAAATAGAAAAGGCCGAAAAGTATCCTTTAAAAATGAATGGGCTCTATGAGTGTTTGGTTTATTACCCTTATTGTTTAAGTTCAAGTGGAAACGCGTCAGTTAATATTGAACGCACTATACCTACCTTATTATGCACGGAAGCGAAGGGTTGCTCAAGGCTCTGTGTTGAGACTCAAGCCTTAAATCTTAAAAAAAAGGCGCCCCAATTTAGAATGAAAATTAGAGTAAGTATACATAATACGCTGTTTCCATGAAATTGTATCAAAATAAACTTGCACTTTGTCATAAACTGTATCCACCCGGCACTGCATAAAAATGAAAACACGAACTCGTACAGGAAACGAAAGATAACAAAAAAAATCCACCACGGCAATGACGGTACGTGACAAATTCAGAGAGACCGGCCTCAAACAGAGTCCGCCGCTTAAAGCCCTTTACTCGATAACAGTAAATAAAACCTAAACGCTAAATGATTAAGAAACTTCCCCCGGAACGAAAAGCCATAGCGAATATAACAAAATTAATTCCGCATAGTAGCTGCACTCCTCCGGTTGTACAGCGGATATTGAATTTTCATACAGATCGCTTGTTATTGCAAATCCAGTTTTTATTTATCGTAACATTTAAACCGTTCGTTTGTTGACAGGAAATTAATGCATCAACTTATTCGATTTGTGCTAACGAGTGAGCGGGAGGGCGATATTTGGAGGTCGATTGAATTAGTTCTGGATCTTCGGAAATTATATTTATATTTCGAACTCTGTTTGAATTTAACGTTTTGCGGTTTGCTCTGGAATACAGTTCGACGAATTCAGTAAATAAATTAATTTTATTTATTTGCATCTCTTCTTCAATAAATCCATTGGTTGCGAAGTTGAAATCATAAGTTTTGGCATCAGAGAATCGACATTGATAGTTTAGCTAGGTATTTTTATCCTAAATTGTCGGAAGCCATCACGAGGTTTTCATGCAAAACCAATATGGCGGGGCACTGTCACGATATTTAGTTGTAAACTTTTATTACAATCGATACATTAACGATACCATTATAGAAATTTACGCAATGGTCGCAGGTATCGGAAACCGCTAAACTTTTATGTTAACCTATTAAATTTTATTGTGAATATCTCTTAATCTCCTCATGCTTAGATGCACGCGGGCCGTTCAGTCGGCCATTAAAATTATAAGGCAATTTTGTGGCACATTAATAAACTAACGCACAGATAAGGAAACTTACCGCAGACCGGAATGGTCAGTTATTTCCTCGGCAGGCATTGCAATCTTAATGCTTTCTTTCGGAGACAAAAAAAAACGCAACAAAACATTAACCTTGTGTAAGGTCCGTCCGGATCACTACCACCATCTTATTCGCTATATCCCGCCGCTAAGTAGCAGTGATTGCACTGTTGTGTTCCGGGGTGGAGAGTATAAAAAACAACAGAAAAATAACAGGCACAAGAGGCATTTCATCTCAGCCCTCTAGGTTGGCAACGCATCTGCAATCCCTCTGGTGTGATCACTTAACATCAGGTGACCCATTTGTTCGTTTACCTTGATTGTATAAAAAAAACTGTTATTTTAGTCAATCTTCTTAGATTAACCTCAATATTGAACTTCCCCACAGCCATAATCCCCCTCCTCCGTCTTCGCCATCTTAAGCATCGAAATGAGATATTAACCCACTCTCAGTCAATTGTTATATTATTTATCCACAAACGGCCGGGTACACACACACCATCTAATTTCGGCTAATGACTCTCGTAAAACAGGAATGATTTCTACATCGTGTGTTCCACACCTAATTAACGCACCCTACTAATGTGTAAACTGCCTTCTATTATTCAACACTGCGGCCCGGAGAATGGACCTGCAATATTTAGCAGGCAATTTTTAAGTAGCGGTCGGGTTTAATTGAAATGTGCCAATTATGGCAGTTTTTTTATAGGGATTAATTTCACTGTGTGTAGAAATTTTACCAGTCGCTCAGTGTGTAATTTTTAGGGTTCCGTACCTCAAAACGAAAAAACGGAACCCTTGTAGGATCACTTTGTGGTCCGTCTATCTGTCTGTCAAGACCCTTTTTCTCTGGAACGGGTGGAGGTAGGACGCTGAAATTAATATCAAATGCTCAAACCTGCGGTCCCTTGAAGCTGTGAAAAAATCAAGCATCTAAGTCAACGCAATCAAAAGATACAGTCATTAAAAAAGTCGTTTCCATACAAATTGCCGTTTTTAGAAAACCTAAAGGGCACTTCCAGTTGTCCTAGAAACTTGAAATTTGGTATGAAGGCAGCTCTTATAGTACAACCACTCAGAAATGTCTCAAAATCTTAATTTTTTATGTCTATCTCTAGATTTCGAAGAGCAATATAAGTTGACCCCACACTGCGTACATTTTGCTTAGGAGCAGGGCTCTGCTTACACTGGACTTCTTAAAACACTGATAAAAGCGTTATTTTAGTGTGTGTGTGAACGACGCTCTTGATGACAAACTAATAGAGCCGCCGGAGCGCGAGCTAGTTCATCGGGTGCGCATAGACTATTTTCAACTCTACATGGTAATAGGCATCAAACTAGGACATACATATATACAGTAGCACTGTTGACTAAGATAAGTAGCCGCTGCCACAGCCGGCAGCAGGAAAAAACTATATTTCAACTTGATCATGATACTCTGGACTTATTAATTGCGTAAAAAAAATGTGTATTAAATTTTTTTTTTTACGCGATTAAGTCCCGTGTATCATGATAATGTGTGAAAATCGCGAAAGCTTATTAAACCAATATATATTTCAACTTCACTTCTCTAAACAAAGATTCTGCACGCGTTTATGATAGGCACACAATGGCAAAATTAATTGGTACATGATCTCAAAGGAGTATTATTTTTTGTACGTCTCAATTTTTTTTTACTGTTACGGTTTTCCGTTAAAATCTATTATTATACTTAAAATACTCACTAAAACAAGAATATTCAGACAACCAGTAAATATGACTAACCCCACTATAAATAGAGGTAGGTAGATTAGGTAAGTACCTCGATAGTAGTAGGCAGTATAACCCAACCAACTTAAAAAAAGTTGAAAACCTCGATAGTAGTAGGCAGTATAACCCAACCAACTTAAAAAAGTTGAAAACCTCGATAGTAGTAGGCAGTATAACCCAACCAACTTAAAAAAGTTGAAAACCTCGATAGTAGTAGGCAGTATAACCCAAACAACTTAAAAAAGTTGAAAACCTCGATAGTAGTAGGCAGTATAACCCAAACATCTTAAAAAAGTTGAAAACCCCCGACACTGTCATTTCAAAGTTCAATCAGTATTTCAAAAACGGGTGAACCGATTTTAATGAAACTTAACTAAGAACCATCTCGATTAAACTAGCTTTCGATTAAAACAACCGCATCGAAATCGCTCAATCCGTTTGGGAGTTATGATGCCACAGACAGATACATAGATATACAGGTCAAACTTATAACACCTCTCTTTTTTGTCGAGGGTTAAAAAGTAGCAAGTGCTAACTTTGGTGTAATGCACGTGATACGGAATGTCAAGGATTCTAGTTGTCTGAATTACCATCCCATCTTCGAATAAGGGTACAATCTAATTTAATACTTCTAATGGTAATAGGGCCTGACGGGGGGTATTCACTCAGTATGTACTGTACCGCAATGGGATACACATTTAGTAGCAAAACTTTGTATCATCATCACCATTCTTGCGTCCCACTGCTGGGCACAGGCCTCCTCTCAGAATACGAGGGCTTGGGCTATAGTTCCCACGCGGGCCCAGTGTGGATTGGGAACTTCACACACACAACTGAATTGCTTCGCAGGAGTGTGCAGGTTTCCTCGCGATGTTTTCCTTCACCGAAAAGCTCATGAAAAATTACAAATGCAAATCCGCACATAAATTCCGAGAAACTCGGAGTTGCGAGCCGGGGTTTGAACCCACGACCCTCTGCTTGAGAGGCCATAGGTCAAACCACTAGGCTATCACTTTGTATGTTTGTAAGTATCTAAATCAAATGCTAACTCATATCAGATATAGGCTGAACCACTTTTAATCCCGGGAAAAGCGAGGGCGAGGCGAGAGGCCAGCGGTGTTGCGAATCATAAATTTGGTACACGGCGCCACAGTACGTATAATGCAACTGCTGACACAACCAACGCAGATGCGTGCTCTGCGCTGTACCAAAACGCAGGGCTGGCAACTTTGTAAAAAAATTCCCTACTTTAGGGTAATACTTCGGGTCATTAACCGCTGTTGTCAGCGCCATCTAGTTCTTGACCGGAGAACATTGCTCTAGACCAGCAGCCTTATTGTCTAACTCGCTCGGAATCACAATCACACCTTTTGTATGGGCTGACAATTGGTATCGGAAACAGCTAGCTGTCACAGTCGTACAAAAACTGATTCAATCCGATGACTAGTGTCAAAATAGTCACACAATTACGCTGCAGGTGATATTTCTGTTGCCTCGGTAGCAGCTTTGGCATAAGTTGAATGTTTCGATTGTATTGGTTATCTGTTTCCACTTAGTTTTGTGTGGCATAAAATTCCCTTTTTGGACTGCATATTTTTTTAGGCTAGCAACACCCAATAGAGCTAACAACCCTCGCCAAAATGGTGATGTTCGTAAATCAACGGTACATTCTGCAGCGGGATTACGTAGCGTCATCAAATCATGGCTGCGTGTTTTGGCGGGAAAACTGTTTTGCGATTTTTCGCGGCCTCTGTGTACGTATACAGGCATTTCTGTGTCGAGGATTACAAACGAAGCTCGTTTGTTTGGACTGAGAAAATGTACCTACCCCAGTCCATGCAGGAAAATGTTTTTTTATTTCGTTTCTAAAAATATACTATGACTTTTATTTTTAACCTGGCAACTTTTCTACGGACTGAACTATTACCGATTGAAGCAAGAATTGTTTATTGTTCAGCCAATTCAGTCATTGACAACGCTGTTTTGATTAAGTTTATTTTTAAACCGGCGCCATAACAATACGCAAAATGAATGCTTTCTATTTTCGCCTATATACCTTTAATCCCGAATTACTTTTAATTTATTTAAGTAACTGACTTCCTGAGTTTTTTCGCAAAATTTAAGTAATTTTGTCACGTATCTTTGACCATTACCTGCGTTTTATAAACAGTTATTCTGCAGCTTTCGAAACCATGCAACATTATGAAAACTATTTGACATTCATAACTGTTTTCATATAAAGTTTCTGAAAGCATTCATTCATAAACCGAATAATGTTTCGCCTCATGAAAGCAGCTTGATATAATTACCGATCTAACAACGGCAATTAGTCCATTAGCCACTTAACCAGAATAGCTGTCATGTAAACTAATCCTAGGCTTAATCGCTAATTAGATAGCGCGCTCTTTCACACCTACCCATTGAACTCCCGCACGAAAAAGACACAAAATTGAAAATGCTGTACCTATTAGGCTGCTGTAGAACGACGCGCTGATATGACATTTAAGGGTATTTGTGTATTTTCAACTGGCAACACCAAAGCTGCGGATTAGCTGACGTGGTGACAGCCTGGCAACATTTGTTTTCGCTCACAATATAATATTAAAAACTGAAATGAAACGTTCTGAATCCTATTTCCCTCGAATTAAGGTTTATGACGTGTGAACGTTATCGTTGTAATGCGTGCATTCGTTTTAACAATTAATTTTGCTGAAATGTGTGTTCTATTGTTTAAGTACGGGGATGTGGTTTATGAGAATTTATTTCGTGAAAACTTGAGGATTTAATTCAATAAAATTTAATCCAAAATACAATAAGTGAGTACTTACTGGTTTTCGTCGTTTTAAATTAAAATTTGTATGATATCAAAATTTAATTTAATTTCTTATATTATAAATTAATTTTAGAACTAGCTTGCGAGTTGATATTGATCTATATTTCATATTTCAGTGTACTGCAATCTGTGTAGTCTTACATTAGATTACTTAATCTAGTAAATTTTCTCAGGCATAAAAATGGCTTAAATACATGCTAGCTATAGGTACCTGGGTTCCTAGGATATCCAAAAAATCCAAAATAACTTGGAATAGCATACAAAAACACTGACCCCAAAAAATACAACGAAGGAGAATACAACGTTGAAAAATAAAAATAAACTTTTTATTAACAAACAGTACTCTTTCCACGTCAGCTCCGTTCCAAACTCCGCCCGATGTTTTAAACGAGTCACGCCACTAATTCCTAGTTTAATAACAGAACTTAATTAGAGCTCAACTCGAATCGTAAAATCGCTTCGGCATCGAACACATCTGAAGCTAAACGGAACTGAACAACGGGCCAACTCGACGCTATATAATAACCAAGTTATATTACCTAAACCAATTCTAGTAGGTTCTATGCAAATAGCTCCGGTTAGGCAGGTCTAGGCATCTCCGGTCACACCTGGTCCGTTCTTATTGAAGTTATAAGTTGTGCAAACTGCTGCAGACTACGCTTCTCTATCCTATCATTGAATATTTAGTTCGAGACGAGCAACTATCTGCCTCGGAAATTTATCTTGGCATGCGAACTTTGGCCTTGCGAACTTCACGAAATATACTTTACGTTTGAGCAGCCGAAATTTTTCATTGTCTTGTCAATAGCTGAATTTCGTTGCGTGATGTGTAACTGTCAATAAAATCATCATAATTATTAAAATTGCTCTACACATACTCAGATGTTTTCGTCGCGATGAATCGCCATTTTAATCCTTGCAGAACATTTTGCAGAATTGCTAAACTACGAATCTTGTCGAGAACGATTACAAAATTATGCTTTAGCGAATCTGACTATTAAGGTCATTGTGCCATTCAAAGTCGGACGACACTAGCCGTGACATTTTACTGAGCTTTATTTATCAGCCTTAATGAAATTGTGGACTGTAGGCGGCCGCAAATGAAATACACTTCCTTTATTAAAAGCTACAAGTCGACCACCCCCACAATATCATTTCTCAGAAGATCTTGCGGTCCCGACGCGTATCTTACTTAGTCTTATTAATTTCGGACTCCGAGACCGCGCTATATAATTTCGACGTTCCGTTTTATACTAATATAAATCCTTAGACACCACCTAACATGTACCAAGTTCGGAATTGTCTGTGGATTTAATTGGATGGTGGCCATTTTGACCACTAAACATATACCCGTTGTATGAGTTGATCTCTGGCTGGGTTCCCTGTACCCTGAGAGAATTGGGTTTCATGCGAACTAAACCTATGGCAGGAGTCAGATCACGTCGACTTGTACGTTGAACGTTAAATTTATCGAGGTTTAGGTTTCCTTTATATTGAGAACAAAAGATTTTATGAATTGAAAGACGATTGTAACGCGTATTTTGGTTGATTTAATAAGCGCATTCCGAGTCCGTGAGAAGTGAAATGTTATTTGTTTGCCGTTTGGGCTGACATTTAACGTTCGGTTCGTTGTGTTTTCAGGTGTGAAGGAAGGCAACCGGCGTTCATGATTCTGGCTGCAAACGATAAAAATGTGTTTGATTGAGAAGAGTTTTATCGTGTATTGTAAATTGAGACGAACGTGCCAGTGCAGTGTTCCCCAACGCGAGTCCAGTTGAGAAGACCGAAACAGTGCTATATAACAATGGAATATGGTTGAAACTCCACCGCCGCGGCTTCAACCAAACTGTGCTTCCAAAATATGATCTCGCGCAGTGAATCCCTTGCTTAGCTGAACTGTTCGCCCTAAAAATAGAAAAAAAAATCATCTCAAAACTACTCGTGTTAAATCGTTGTAAATATAAAATTTAAAACTAAACCTCGTTGTCTACGTGTTATTTAAATTATACAAATACGCATTAAGTTAAAATAATCTAAATCTTAAAATTTCGAAAGTTTTAATCATCGAAGCGGTTGTCGTATTTTTGTGATAAATAAAAAATATAGGTTTAATTAAGTGGCAAAACTCGGTTGTGATGTGTATAGTTTGTAGTAGACTATCGTAAGTAAGATTAAGGTTTGCTTGTGGGTGGGGTGTTTTATGGGGGCGCGCGCGCACGCCGCGCGGTGATGGGGGCGGGGCGTGCGGTGCGTTGTCACGAGGTCTTTGGCGCAGGCGCTGCCCGGCGCCGGTAAGATGCGAGAGCGGCGCTCCCCGCTCCACCGCACCGCCGCTCTGCTGATCGCCTGCCTACTCTTCCTCAACCATCGAGTGGACGCATCTGGTAAGTTGATGAACTTAATCTTAAGTTAAAACTTAGAGTTACACGAGATCGCAGTTGATCGCTGAGCCAAACAGCGGGTGCGGCGCGATGCGACGTTAGATTTAGAGTACGTACGTACCTACGAGGGCTGTTTGATAAGTACCCGTTTATGGAAAAAAAACATTTTTTTTTTATATATGCATTTATTTTTCTACGTAGTCACCTTTTAACTCTATACATTTGTTCCACCTATACTCAAGCTTCAATAAACCATCCAAAAAGTATGATTTTGGAAAGTCATTAAAATAGGCCTCTGTGGCGGCAATGACTTCGTCATTTGATCCAAATCGCTTGCCACCGAGCCATTTTTTTTAGGTTGGGAAACAAAAAGAAATCGCATCTGGAATCTGGAGAATACGGGGGGTGAGACAATAGTTTGTAGCATAACTGTGCTAATTTAGCCGTCACAACTCTGGACGAATGAGCCGGGCCGTTGTCGTGATGAAACAGTACTTTTTTCTTTTTTAAATGGGGTCGTTTGTCCTTCAACACGGCGTCAAATTCATCCAATATATTGGCATAGTACTGCCCTGTTATTGTTTATCCCTTTTCTAAATAGTCAATATGTATAATACCCTGCGAATCCCAAAAAACGGTCGCCATGACCTTTCCAGCCGATGGGACGGTTTTTGCTTTCTTTGGAGCAGGTTCACCCGGTAAAATCCACTGCTTCGACTGCTCTTTCATTTCCGGGGTGTAGTGGTGGACCCACGTTTCGTCCACGGTCACGAAACGACGCAGAAACTCCTTCGGGTTACGTTTGAACACGGCCAAACACTGCTCCGAAGTAGTCAGTCGGTTCCGTTTTTGCTCCTCCGTGAGTAAACGCGGCACCCACCTCGCCGATACTTTCTTCATACCCAATTTTTCTTCTAATATGTGTTGTACCCTCTCGATTGAAACGTTTACAGCATCAACGATTTCTCGAAGTTTAATTCGGCGGTCGGCTAAAACAATACTTTAAATTTTCTTAACTATATCGTCTGTAGTCACCTCAACTGGCCGGCCTGGGCGATCCTCATCAAAGACGGTTGTTCTCCCCCGCTTAAACTCGTTATACCAATATCTGACGATTGTCATAGAAGGAGCACATTCATGATAAACCGCTTGCATTCTTACTTTTATTTCATCACATGTTTTTTCCTTCCAAAAATAAGAATCTAATTACAGACCGATACTGTTCTTTCTCCATTTTAACAATTTTAAGTTCACGCCTTCACTGAATCGTTGTCAAATGAGAAAAAAAACAAAAGAATGCCATTTTTTTTTAATTTTCCCGCCTCTGAAAAATGGCTTAAAAAGGTGGTATACTTATTTGCGGCCAGTGATATTAATATATTTAGAAAACGGGTACTTATCAAACAGCCCTCGTATATTCATATAGAAATTATACTCCTAAGAGAAAGGCCAACGCCGCCTTATGCCAGCGAACGCTGAGTGGTAAAACTCTCATTTTTAAGACATCTAAAATGCCTGATTTCTCCTTTGTTGGATCGAAAACATTTTTGGATCTACACCGACGACAATATCAACCAAATATGTTACGTAAGTACGCATATCGGTTGCGCGTGTTTTCAACATTCACGTAAACCAAAGTACCTAAGAAAACATTCGTTACAACAAATGAGAGTTCACGGCAGATAGTATACCCCACTATTAGTTGAGGTACTTTTTTATATTGATACATGTAAAAATGGGCTAACGACGCAACGACATTAATAATAAAATGATTTCTTCAATATGATTTACTGCTTATACAGCCTAAAAATATTACAGGTGACATTCGTAGAAAACTCCACAAAATTGTCGCACGACTGTTATTCATATTATTGCTTCACATGGTGGTTGGCAATTAAATGTGACCGCAGCGAGGTCGTCACGCCACCAATTCCTCATTTTTAATATAACTACAGTAACCTACCCAGTAATTACACTATCTACTTCAATTTTTAACGGCCGCCAAAGGTTGTATAATGAGGTTAATAATAAACGTTTGAAGCTGAGAAACTGCCTAGACGTACTTGTAAAATCATTGTTTCAGCGCGAACAACCCCTCGCAACGCTCGCGCGGGCCACGATTATTATGTAAATACACTTACTCTACAGTTGTTGATTTCATTCAATCAAGAAACCGTGGTGTTTTTATGAATTAACATATTTCCCTCTTCACTCGACATTGTAATTATTCTTATGTTGACTCATAACACGAGCCCGAAGGGTTGAACAGTAGTTCCGTATGAATACGCCTCTCATATTCTGTCATTAGCATAGAGGAGCGTCGGGTATAAATTAACATAAAACTTCGACCAAAAATCGCACCGCGTCCTGAACCTACCCTTCCCGCATAATTAAATGTAACACTGCTTTATCAAAATGAGAAGTGAGCGGTTTTATGCCCGAAATTAACGTGTCTGCTTCTGATTTTTGAAAATTACGACTCGCATTCCGACCTCAATATGGTAATGAGGTCGGGAAGTTTGTCGAGTTGCATGTTTTTTTAGTTGCGGTGGTTCACATTATTCTCCACGAGATTAAAGTCTACGTAATATTAGGAATACTTATTGTTGTTTTACTTCTTAAATTGTTATAATGCCGACATTAGGGACACGCGGCGCTTATCATTTGCATAAGCGAGCGGCAGCGGGCGCGGCTGCGGCGGCGATAAAACGACCGCCGTCGAACTTATGAAGGCAATTAATGAACCAAATGATACAACAATGCGCTCTGCTTCCAAATTACGCTTTTTACAAACCCTTCCAGCCTCCCGGCACAAATGTGACTCTAATCCCCTCGAACAAGTTTGATTTGGAATTAAGCGGAGATTTTACAGCCGTTTGAAATTGGTTTATGTCAGCACATGTTGGAATAAGTAAAAAAGATTTCGCATTCAATGTCTTTACGACACCCTAAAAAATATATTAGAGACGTGACTATGCCCGTCGATCTCGATTACAGCAGTCGGAACGATCCGCTGAGAGAAAAAAAAAACCTGCCACCGGCCTTCATTTGCATTTTAACACGCACAAGGGGATAACGTGGAACGAACCTGTCATATTGTGGAAGTGATCGGATGTGGACTAGCCGGAGAATCGATGAGCATGCAAATTTTTGTACTCTGTCCAGGCGGTGTACTTAAGTTACGCTGCTGGTTTGTTTACAATTTCTTGATTAAAGTTGTAATTCACGAAACAATTCGAGAATCTAGATTTAGTCAAGAAAGTTTTGAGTTACCTAAAACAGTGTTTTGGTTTACTAAATTAATGTATGGGTAAAAATTATTTGTTAAAAATGCTTATTGCGCTTTTTATACATAGATAGCTAAATTCTTTTTTGGAAATTATTGTATAACAAATAATTGCTTCTGGACGGTGTCGACGGAACACCGCCTCGCGGAACTCTTATTTCGCGTGCTTGATTCATTTCGAGCAATGACGTAACTCTAACCTAACCTAAATCTAACAAGCCTAATACCAGATTAGGTTAAGGTTAAATGTTTGTCCTAATAAATCTTGACAAAGTAAAATAACGATAAATGACAATTTAACCAAACGAATAAAATGCGACGTGTTGTGCTAAAAATTCGTCTGGGAAACGAAACTCCGCGATAAGTTTCTTGGGAAGAGAAGTTTGACGAAAAATGCTTTTCCCGAAGTGCAGTACACTCAATATTTTAGTACTTAGTTGATCATCCACATGACACCCCGCAATAGTGAACGATACATTGGCTTATCAACACATTACGATACGACTGTAGCTCTTACGAGATTGATCTGAGCCTTTAGTAGGTATGCGTACGTTGAAATCGACGCCATCAAGCCACACATTCCACTCTCCTTTAATCTCCCCGCTGAACATATTAAAAACACTTCACCGGCCCCGATAGCTCAGGAATACGTCAATATGTCTCGGTGCGTGCACATAATCTAAATGCTAATATATCTTCGTCAGGTTACAGTAAACATCTTTGACGTCGAGTTATACCGCTCACCGGTAAAGATATATGTGCAGATGATATGATTTAAAGCTCTCTTATAAGGAAAAAATATTGGCAACTCGGATACGGTGTGATTTGTGATGTTTTTTTTTCCGGGAAATGTACATACAGGTTCAGGAGAGTTCATTAGAACTTGAGCGCTGAAGAAGAATTTGGTTCTACATTGTTGAGACAAGATTCCGCGTCTCCTCAGTTTGTAGAGCACTGAAATGGAAATTTGATTTGTTGTCACAGAAATGGGTGGCCTGGTTACTAAAAAAAAAACTTTAATTGTAACGCTGTGTCAATTTTGTGTTTGACATATGATTAGATTAGATTTAAATGTACAATGTCAAGTAGTTCTATAACAAGTACCTAGTGTATTTATTAAATTTAAAAAATACAATATGAGTAGCTAAATATAAACTAAAAATTAAATTTAAAGTAAAACAATAAAATAAACACTTATGCTAAATTGAAACTAAATAAAAACTATTTTACAAAAACTAAAATATGTCAACAAGCAAACGTCTACCATTTTCTCCTATGGTTAACATTGTCAATAATCAGAGACTCTTTTCTCAAAAAACAATGTTTTTCTATCCATTTTTAATCCCCGATGAAAAAGAAGGGTGTTATAAGTTTGACCCGTGTATCTGTGTATCTGTCTGGCATCGTAGCTCGCAAGCGGATGGACCGATTTCGATGCGGTTTTTTTAATAGAATGCTAGTTTAATCGAGATGGTTCTTAGTCAAGTTTCATTAAAATCGGTTCACCCGTTTTTGAAATATTAAACTTTCAAATGACAATGTCGGAGGTTTTTCAACTTTTTCTTTTAGGATTAATCATTTTAATAACACGGGAATAACTTAGAAACACTCAAGCGACATAAATAGTCTGTAAAACTTATGTTCAATCCTTCGTGAAGTTTTATTTCTGGTATGAACTATTCCACTCCTTGCTTAAGCATATATCTGGATTTTCGGTGCGGGAATGATTTGAGAAACAGTCAATACCTACTCTTTGGCTAATGTCAATGAGTAGGTATTGACTCTTTCTCGAATCATTACCGCACCGAAAACCTCGACGTACGTGTTTAAGACTCTACACTTCAGTGGTTTATTCCAAGTCGCACCGGAAAGGCATTAAGCAAACTTCTACCCATCAGTCACCGAACCGTCTCCAGCAATATTTTGTTTGCAACTTCGAAGTATCGTGTTCTATTTCGGTTTAACACTCAATGTGTCGTGGTGCCGCCGGGCCCGTCATTCAGTGCTCATGAATATGAATGAGCGATAATTCCGAGCCTCTTCTAGATAACTGTTATTGTTATTCAGAATAGCAAAATTTCATATCAAATATTTGTAGCATCATTTTGTTGATTTTAAGCTTCCGTTATGGTAATGAGTTGCTTTATTTTAACATTTTGCATTGTCGAAATTATTTTGAGTGACTCGAGTTGTGTTCGGTTGTTGTTTCGGGAGAAACAATAATTGTTTTTATCTGTCCTTAGTCAAAAATACATAACACACAACAGCTACAGATAAACCGTAAAAATGGTAACTTTAAGAAACAAAACAACAAACAAAATCATGAAACATTTGTAATTTTTTTATAGTATGATATTTCTTTGTTTTCTAAGGAAGGTAAATGCATGTGTAGCTAACATTTTTGCCCGGTCAAAAGACTTAAGTACTCGTAACCCAGCAACGCCACTAAGTTGACGGGCTAAGATTATCAGTTCTGACAAGAACCCCGTTCCTGCGCGACGCTCTTCCCCATCCTCGAGAAACGAAAGTCATCGCAAACAGAGACTTTGCCGGTTAAAAATCCCATCTAGCCCGATAGATATTAATCCCGGCCCAATAATCGCTTCTGATAAGGGATTTTCTTCCTATCCCCAGTAATAGGAGTTTCTGCATGGACGAACACTGTTATTTAAGTTTAATAACGTTTTACAGCTGCACGCTAGGCCCACGTGAGTGCAATGCAATAGAATTCCATTGTTAGGACTGCGCGTTGGTTCGGTAATGCAATCAGTGATACATGGGGAAAAAATTGAATCGTTAGCAAATCTATGTGGGGAGAAATCTATTGTGCCACCACGACTTGTATTCAGTGAAATCTATTTGCGAACAGTAAATAAAGACCGTATTGCAGGGCGAAATGTTTCGATTGTTATTGCCGCTATGAATAAAAATAGAAGGATTTATTCGCTGCGATAGAAGTATCTACGTCTATATAACAGATAATAGTTCCATACTTGGCTGTAAGCTATAAACGACGGGCTTCTATTGTCTCACGTTTATCCAAAGAAATTTACTTCCGTGTCATTAATTTTCCATTTCGCTCGAAACCAGCTATTGAGCGACTCAATCGGCGGATTTTGAGCGGCGGAATCCCCCTTCATAACTTATTATTGGGCCTTTGATAGGTCAGTGATCGAATTTTTACACTCTTATTGACATATACCGGCCCTAAAGGAAAGATAATAAAAACAAACATTGGGCAAAAAAGACCTTTCTCAAAGGTGGACGGATCTTGTGTTGCGTTCATAATTTGCAGCTAACGTTAGAAAAATTGGCGCGCGCAGGATGCTAGGTCTTTTACGGAGTGTGCAAGCAAACAAGCCCGGAGATAAGCTGTATTCAAGGCGAAATTGTGAAAGCGTCGAGGGCCCCCGACAAAGAACCTTATTAACCTGCCACTAACTAATGGACGACGATAGGGTTACTGAATGACCCGGACGTGGAGAGACCTTTGTAAGGGTAATACGAATGCGCAATGAGGACGATTTTAGACATCATTTTGGAATAGATGTGGCCAAAAATTTACTTTTGTATTCTGCCAATTAATCAACGACTCTAGTTCAAATTCTAATGCAAGTGAACTTAAAATTTCAAATAATACCAGCTTGGGAAAGACTGCAATAGAGATATCTCTCTCCATGCAGATGTGCCTGGGGACCGAAGTCCGAAGGAAGAGAGTTAGAAGTAATATTAATGCAACCGACTTTAGAAACTTCGTCAGCGTGATTTGGAACAGAACTTCCAAGTATTTTCGATGACTAGATGGCGCTGGGAGTCGGTAGGTGCTAAGTTCTCCTAGATGACAAATGGTATTAATAAAAAAAAAATATTCCGACGAATTGAGAACCTCCTCCTTTTTTTGAAGTCGGTTAAAAAGTTCTGTTTCGGTCATTTCGTCAAATGCCATCTAGCAAAATCAAATTCAATTCTCAATTTAAATAATGAAAAGAGTTAAGTTAAGTTACAAAAGCGCTTAGTTGATGCAACTTGTGACCAAAGGGCTGGCAGTTTTCTCTCTCAAAGAATCAGCATCGCTATTCAGCGAGGCAACGCTGCCAGCCTTTTGGGCACTATGCCACGGGGGCCTTATTTAGATTTAATTTAGTTTTAAGTTGTAGTTTATTTAGTTTAAGCTTAGATTTAATGTCATTGTAAATTGCTTTTATTATGTAAATAAAGTATTACTGAAAAAAAAAATAAATAAATAAATAAAAATAATGAAAATAGAATTAACTTTTTTTCCAACCGGCCAGTGGCTTCCGCGAGTGCACACCTATTCAAAAGCTGGAGAGCAAAGAGATCGAATTCGCACCCCTCTAAAGATGGCATCTCGAGTGTTGGTAAACCTGTTCACTTTGAACGGACGTTTTTTCTCTCCTTTATGTAGGCTGAATGTTAACTAGTGCGAGGCGTGGGCAGCGTTGAAAAGAGATGCACATAAGATACATACATAGTTTAGAGGCCGCCTTTGCTGCCAAAGTTAATGGAAGCTTTAAAAGAAGCGCGATGAAAGCGTCTGCCTTATCTTGGCAGTTGAAGAGTTTCGCGTGTTACATTTATCGTTGCTGCTTACTGCGGTTATCTTTTGGTAATACTTTTGTTTTGTGGACTTAGCAATATCTTAGACGGGAGCTCATTTGGAAAATATTTGCGGGGTTTTTGGTAACCTGTAGTTGTCGGATAGGGGAAGTTAGCTACACTTATTCGGAAAGTGTCATTGATTGAATAGGCTGTTACTGAACTGGTGAGCTACATCTTTAGCCTCATCTGCACTTACCATCAGGTGTCAGGTCAATGGCTGGTCAGTTTAAAAAGAAACTCTAAAGTCAACTTTCCAATGCTCGACACCTAAAGCCATAGTTGACACCCGTCTGCAACCCTCTGTCGCTGTATTGTCACTTTCAACCTTACGTCATAACGTAAGGTTGAAAGTGACAATACAGGGACATTTACGTACCTTTATATCTACAATTGTAAAACTTTGCAGTCGTTAAATTGGATAAATCACAGTCGTTCTCAAGTGGAATCAGAAACGGAGGAAGCTGACAAAAGCTAAGTAGCTAGAAATGTTTTCACAAATAATTCGGAAAAGCGAAAAAAAAACATGTTTCGTCAAAAAACGAAATGCAATAACGTCAATTTCAGCAAAAGCAATCAATTACCGACCGCGTGCCGAAGCGACGAAACCGTCATATTTTCGATATTAACATTAAACCAGTGTGTTTCCAATGTATTACGCAGACAATATCCGCTGATATTATACGATATCGGTAACTAATCACAAAGGTCTCCACTTAGCTCGTAATTTTACGAGGAAAATCCTTTAAACGTTTGAGATCTATTTTCTGGCTAATAAGGATCTTATAAATTGATTTATAGCTTGAAATGTTTTCTCTGTTATTTGGACGACCGGATAGCCTAGCGGTTAGAGATCCTGACTATGAAGCTTGGGGTCCCGGGTTCGATCCCCGGTCGGTGTTTATATGATAAATACTAATGTTTGTTCTCGGATCTTGAATGTTTAATATGTTTTTAAGTATATCTATTTATCTATATAAGTATGTTTATCCTTTGCCTAGTAGGTACCCATAGTACAGGCTATGCCTAGTTTGGGACTAGGTCAATTAGTGTCAATTGTCCCATGATGTTTCATTATCATCATCATCATGTCAGCCGAAAGACGTCCACTGCTGGAAATAGGCCTTCCCCAAGGCTCTCCACTCAGACCGGTCTTGTGCTTTCCGCATCCACCGCGGTCCCACAATTACTAGGTCCATGATAATTATTTATTTATTATTATTATTATTATTTAGTACCTACGACGACGGTTCATCATCCCATTTACGTCCCCACTAATGGCTATTGTTTCTAGAACTTGACTTAGAAACTTGAGGTCCCAGGTTCGATACGAATATTTGCTCTCAAGTCTTAAATATTTCATATGCATTTCAGTATATAGTTGTCACATAATACAAGCTCTGCTCAATTTGTGACTAGGTCAGTTGTCCCACGATATTTATTTATTAATTTATTCTTGCTATTTCTGTTAACCACTGCGAATTTAATTTCGTTCTTATTTATGCACTGCCGGCGTGAAAGAATGAGATAGAATCATCTATGACATTTTTAAATGATTCGTGGTCAATATCCCGTTTTCATTAGAATCACCTATGCTTCTCGAATAGACGCCCTGTTCCACTAAAGTATGAAAAGATTTAGACACTCTAATCTAGCAAGTGTTCACTTGGTAAACAATTTCTGTGTAAAATTCCCTGTAGGATTCATCAACAATAAAATAATAGCAGAACGTTTCAAACGACACCAAATAACGGTTTATAAAAACGCTGTTAAACCCGAATGCTACTTTCGCAAAATATGATGATTATACAAATCGATTTTCTACTTGAATCGTAAAATAACTTCCCATCCAACAATGCAGCCACGGGACCGGAATAAAAATCAATATCAATAAAATATATCACGATGCAAACACAAATTTCGATACGCGAAAGCCCACATGCATTTGCTATGAATATCAAATTGCGTTTAAGAGCATTCGTCCATTTTGCGGTGCGCCATTTTGGAATGCACTTGAGCTGTTTGACATCAGTAGCCTGCTAGCTTAATATAGATTTAATATGACATCTGCGGAATCACACTGTTTTTGTGTGGTCGAATTAACTTCTTTCTATTTATCTAATAGGCACGTATAAACAAGTGACATAAAACTAGACATCAAATAGAATGTGGATAACAATAGTGTCAATCGGATCTGTCATTAGAAGTAATCAGGCCGCTATTTCACCAACTTTACAATTGTCTGTTTTCAATGACAACGGTGTCAACTGCTGACTTGAAGAGCTTTTGTTTTAGCGCGCTTCATATTGTCAAAGAAATGTACTTCGAATTGTCATACAAAACTGACATTTGTAAATATGGTGAAAAAGGGGCCTGGTTTGGGGCACCTGATTGGGGATGTCCTGGGAAGACACCTGCGTTCGTTTGATATTTACAGTTACGATCCAGCGGGTCGAGCACGACTTTACGAATGCTGCGTAACGTTACGGTTATCGTATCGAGATCGAGAATCCTCATACTAAATTTTAGTTCCAAATACGCTCACGGGCGGGCGCTGTTCCAAACGTCATACAAACTCGATAACGTTTACTATTCGTTTTTACGTGACGCAGCTTTCGAATATTCGTACTCGGGTCTCTGGCCTCTCGTTTATCGTATTCGCCATTTAACTGCTTGACGTGTTAAATGCATCTACCGCTTTCTTCTTTCGAAACGTAACTTAACCCAGCTTAAACGTTAATAATAAAATGTTTAATCCCGATGTCTCGAGTTATAGGCACACGAGAAGTGCCTAAGAATCGTAAACAGGGAAGTGTTAAGGCGGTTAAGCTGAGTCTGGCCAACTATCCGCATTACCAAGTGTTGTAAAACGCGCATACTTAGTGTTTCGGTTTACGTCTCGTGTTAGGCTAACTTTTGCCACGACGCAGCTTCTAAGTCGTCCACATAAGGACGACTTCGGCAAGAAACTTGTCCCGGTTTTGTGTGCTAACAAGTTTTATTTCACTTCTGGGGAATTTAAAACTGTTCTGTTTTAAAGCGACTTTTGGGAAGCTCGATTTGGGAATATGTTAGAATAGGTTTACTTATGTGTCGGAAGTAAATAAGACTGATGTGCTAGTCTTCTTAAATAGAAGTGGTAGGTTGTAGTGGTAGTTGAACACACTATCTTAAATGTTTTTAATCTACTGGAGGATAAAGAACTCAAAAATAACAGAAATAATTGTTTAAGTACAACAAATTTTAAATTATAAATTGTTTTCTGGGATCTTTGCTATGTTTTTATCTTAGTTACCTACCAACCAACTCTTTCGGAAAGACCATTATTGCCCGCCAAGAACAGTATTAGTGTATCAGCAATTCATGCATTGGTGCTATTTCGATGTTCCAATAGACTCATTTAGGCAACACTATTCCATTTTAAAAATAACTTGTCGTTAAGTAGTCTTTAAGCTCTTAGAATGTAATTTAGAACATAATTAGAATAGTAATTCAATGAAAAATGTTTCCTGTTAGTTAAGTATTACTAATTGTTTTTGTTATTTTCATGTTCCAAGTTTTTAAGTTGTGTTCTTGATGCATTCTTCTCCTTATTATCTAATATTCAGACTGAAGGACTTTGTATCCATGGTCATGAAATAAATAAAAAAATAAAAATTAAAAATAACTGTTGCGAGCAAAACAAACAAATGAAATACAAGATCGTCATTTCGAACAAAAGGCGCAACATTGGTCCGCGATTGACACATTGAATACCCTCCATTTTATTATTTTTCACGCCGTCCATCCGCCATTTTTATTACTGGCCAGTTACTTTTTTTTTATTAAGATTTCCCAATAACAAATAACGTTGTCCGCATATCCTGCCAGCGTGTGAACGTAAGATAATCTTTTCTTTTGACTCGAAAACTTCTGAACGGTCCCTTTTACCGGTAATATGACGTATCATATCATGACCTCTTAGTGACATAAACAAACGTGAATATATCTCGGTCTAAAGTAGGATCCTGGATCAAACAAAAGGTAGGAAATCCCCCTAAACCTTACAATAGGGAATCTTTACGGGAGCTTACTCCAGCCAGATTAAGGGCGACGCGGCATCCTTACAAACGATGCCGAATTATTTAAAAAAAAAAACCGGCCAAGAGCGTGTCGGACACGCCCAGTAGGCCCACGGTGGTATAACTTAGAACAAAATGTACACTTCGTTGTCCAGCTAATTTCAGAAGTCACTCAAGTTACATTGTATAGTATATACTTAAGTAATATTCTAAATGGTTGGGTTATAGACATGAAGTTGTTGTCACACGTCGATAGGTGGTGCTAATATCAATATAGTTTATATTGGAGTTTTAAATTTTGGAATAAATATTTTATTTTCGCTTAATAAATGCTTTCATTTATCTTTCCTTGTTTAAAAATGCGATTATGCTAATTAATTATTTTTTGAGCACTGGTAACATCGACTTTTTTTAATTATAGTAATGTCTTATCTAAAATATCATTACACGCATGAGTTTTTCTTACGCTAAAATATTACGTAGAATATTCTATAGACAATGATTAAGTTAACGTATCATATCTGCAAGTAAACCCTAATAAAATGGGGCGAAAACTTAGATTTTTAGTAATTCAGGAGGTTTTGATATCTATTTAGATTTTTTTATTTACTAATAACAACGTACAGTGAAGGTATAAGTGGAACGGAACGAATGAATAATGGCCGCGATTATCTCTCTAATCTGTGGTTTTTCACATTCACTGGGTGTCTAAGTTGGAGTTGGAATGCCTGATAAAAAGAAAATGTGTAAAAAATAAAGCACTGAATAATTATCAAATTCATCAAAACGGGAAATTGGGCAATTTCTATTAGACCATGTTCTGATGTATATAATAGAACATGGTGTAATAGCAATTGCTCAAAGTAAATTGTTTTAACATTTAGGAAACTAGACGTCAATGACGTCATCGCATATTTTGCCGTCACAAAGCACCAGATGTCGCTGTGTGCGAAACGTTGAAGTGACATCTCTATCTCAGTTATAAAAAGGTACTCTGTGAGTAGGCCTAGCGCGAGTAGCGCGACTGGCCGCGACTTTGTTTATCGCGCGAGATTATATTACCCGTCCCGTTGCATTCTGAGTTACAGGTTAGAGTTCCATAGCTGTTACGAAAAAGTACCATACCATCTATTTCATAGACAGAATATGCAAATCTAATTTTCAATAGATGATGGTTTTTTACTACGCAAGTAATAGTTATAAGTTGCTGAAATGGTTCACTATTACTCATTAACTTGTAAAGCCTACTTGGCTGTGATAGTTTTCCTTTTTAATTAATTATAAAACCTTAAAAAAACCATGGTGCATACATCTATATACCATGGTTTTTTCACATTTCTGACAATTAAATATTAAATTCAAAATCAAATAATATGTGGATAAATATACACAAGGTGTTAGTGTTACATGTAGTTAGTATCACTATACACACCCACAGGCATACAAATAAATTGTAGATCAATACAACTTAAATACAAAAATTTACCTATTGTTTTCCTTAATTTCCACGACAACGTTATAAAAACCCTACGTCCATCAAGTTATTTCGCATTATTGTTAACATTTTGTATGGAGGCCGCTCCTTCCATGCTAATCTCATGATTAGACAACGTCATACAATATGTCTCAAGTCAACGTGGGTCGCCGTAGCCGAGATTACATCCCTTTGTCCCAACTAATACGCAATTTTATTATTCCAACTATGAAGTTTCATAAAAAGGACGGAATCGTAAAACAAATGAATGCGACTCACCACTATCTCCCGTTTTCGTGTAAGAGTGTGGCTCTTTATTTTGGGTAACACTGGCAGCTTTGACTTGACGTCTCATGCTGAATTAAATTAAGTAGGTAGTACTTGTGTCATATAAGTGCGGAAAGTGTAGGACATTTTGCACGAGTCTCGCTCGAGGTGTCTAGGCCCGAGCCGTTAGGCGAGTGAAAATGACGCTTCCCCACTTGTACCAAACGACATTTTTAATGCATTTGCGATAATTTTACAATGAAACCAAATGAGGTGAGATCGACGTGAGTTTCCTTACCTCCACAAACCGGGGTCCGCGGTTGTTTAATTGTTACTTGCTGTCACTTATTTTTAAAAGGCGTTTTTGAATAAAAATATATGTCAACATTGTTCCATTCCTTTTATTGCTTAAAAAAAAAGTTGTTACCACCCATGGGGCCTTAGCCTAGATTTAATAAAAACGAAAATAACCGCTGAGTCACCCTAAGAATAAAAACAAAAACGCTTCCAATTACAAAACTTGCGACCCGTTAAAATTATAAAGTGCCCCCGTGTCCATAAAAACCCAGCGAAATCCAGTTCCTATCCCCGATATGGGTTTTATTAAGTCACAGATATGGACCGTTATTGCGGTAGCTTATGTCGGTCAACTTCGGAACTCGGACATACGCGTTAGGGTTGGGTACATAATTTACATCCGTGACTTCGGATTTTACGTGCGGTTAGACGTTTTAAACGAGGTAAACGTTACTTTCTACGTTGACGTTTTTTTAGGGTTCCTTACCTCAAAAGGAAAAAAAGGAACCTATAGGATCACTTTGTTGTCCGTCTGTCTGTTTGTCTGTCTGTCTGTCAAGACCCTTTTTCTCTGGAACGCGTGGAGGTAGGATGCTGAAATTAATATCAAATACTCAAACCTGCGGTCCCTTGAAGCTGTGAAAAAATCAAGCTTCTAAGTCAACGCAATCAAAAGATACAGCCATTAAAAAAGTGTTGAAAACCTAAAGGGTACTTCCAGTTGTCCTAGAAACTTGAAATTTGGTATGGAGGTAGCTCTTATAGCACAATCTTCAAATTATATGTCTCTCTGTAGATTTAACGGACCAATATAAGTTGACCCCAGACTGCGTACATTTTGCTTAAGAGCAGGGCTCTGCTAACACTGGACTTCTTAAAACACTGGGGAAAAGCATTAAAATCTTTCTACGGAACCCTCGTGCGCGAGTCCGACTCGCACTTGGACGGTTTTAATTATTATCAAAAGCTAGGGTAGCACACTACATTAATCACATCGCTACCGACGAAGCGTGTGCTCCCAGAGAAAAGTGTACAGATTAGTCCCAAACAAGTCGGACTATATTAGAATGACATACGTAAATTATCCGGTTATTCCACTATTATACAAATATGATGTAAATATCCCTATGACTGGAGAAACATGAAATAAACTTGATACTCATTCTCACTCCCACCCATCCTCACCCTAAGCGGCCGTCATCGGCCCCCGAGTATATTTCACGCCCTAGATTAAAGGGAAGTTTTGTCCTTTATCCGGCCCCTTAAAAGATCACAATTGTTCGACCTTTGACCGATTTTAAGAGTCCATTAAAAAAAGTTAAGCACAAGCTTTCACAGTTTCCTCTTGGGACTACAAAGACACATAAATATAACATTTATTTTTATTTATAACGCATAACATTGTACGTGTACGTGACTAAGCATTTTTTATTTCAAACTTTAGTACTTTGCAATGTTCGTATGTAAGTTGTCACATTCAAATTGCGTATGAGAATTTTCACTTTATTTGTAACTAAACTACTATTATTTAGAGTTCCAACAATGCAATAATAAGGTACCGTCAGTAAAAAAGCTTGCGTAAAAAAAATTGCAATAAAACTTTTTCTGCAAATGCCTTAATATTAAAGTGAGATATGAAAACTGGCTCACTCCTGCGAAGCAATTCAATGATGTGTGTGAAGTTTCCAATCAGCACTGGGCCCGCGTGGGAACTATAGCCTTAGCCATCTCATTCTGAGAGGAGGCCTGTGCCCAGCAGTGGGACGTAAAAAAGGCTGGTGATGATGAAAACTGGCTGTATCATTCTGTATCATAATATTTTTAATGAGTAACAATTAAAGAAAGAAAAAACCAATGGTTTATTTAATTGGCACCAATCAGCATTTCAGAGTTTAAACAAAACAAATACCTAAAAAAATACATTTACTTTGTGATAGTCGGCGTATGCGGAAAGCACAAGACCGGTCTGAGTGGAGAGCCTTGGGGGAGGCCTATGTCCAGCAGTGGACGTCTTTCGGCTGACATAATGATGATGAGTAGGCGTTCGGCATCAGCATCACCTGCCGCGAAGGGCGACGCCATGCTGCGCCGTTTTTCATACAGTTTTGTTTTTACAAGCACAAGTAGGATAAATTGCCTATTACTGACTACCACACTGTAACTGGCCACTTTGCCAATATAAACTGTAAGAGAAAGGAAATGCTGATATCATGTAATTAAACTATAATATGAAACTTACCGAAAGCATACTGAAAGTATTCATACTCAATATCTTCATACGAAGCGACTTCTGGTAAAGATGCGGAAAGCACAAGACCGGTCTGAGTGCAGAGCGATGGGGGAGGCCGCCGTCCAACAGTGAACGTCTTTCGGCTTACCTAATGATCTCCATACAAAATATTGGCGACCAGTAACTTGATGTCATTTTTTAAAGTGACCAGTTAGTAACAATTAACCTCACTACTAATTATTTTCTGTGTTTACTCGAAGAAACACATTGAAAAGTTATTTACGTTACATGTTTATAGACATAGTAGAAAAACCTTTCCCTCGGGCCAGACAAAAATCAATTTTATGACGATGTACAATGTCACAAACATTTTGCCAAGGGGAAAGCTTTTCTCATTTTGACTAT
Source organism: Clepsis dumicolana (assembly GCA_963691665.1). Lineage (NCBI taxonomy): Eukaryota > Metazoa > Arthropoda > Insecta > Lepidoptera > Tortricidae > Clepsis > Clepsis dumicolana. The sequence continues at coordinate 11,964,352 of OY829517.1, read as the reverse complement.
ACTAGAGCTTTGAAAATACAAGCGAAATTATTTCTATTTAAGAGCAGTATTTGCTAGAACGAACAATTAAAACAAAGATACGAGAACACGAGCATTTCAGTAATACCTCATGTAACGAAAATAGAAACGTTTCAACTTCATAGAAGTAGGTAGTACTTATGTCTGGTTTAGTATTGTAGAGCAATTGTTTCCAGTTTTCATGCTGGTAGATAAGAATTAAAGCTACTGATTAAGCTACTCATAGATGGCGCTGAGGAGAGATCTTCCAAATAAAATATGACACAAGGCATTGAAAAATTCGTTAGGTACACCAACGTTAAGTATAGCTTAATTGGTGGAGCGTGGTACGGATTATCGAGGTTGCTGGTTCAAGTCCAGCTGCTTAACGAATTTTTCTTTGCATTGTCATTGTATGAAGAATTAAAAGCTTAACATTATTGTTAGTGTTGTTTGTAGGGATTGTATGGGACTTGAAACATCGTCGAAATGCTTTTAACTAACATGAAAATTACTCCGAAACATGTAAGACTACGACTCTAAGCTCAAGTGTTTATTGAGCGAGCAAACGAAGTGGCAAACAGAGGCCCTTAACTATTTTGACACGTCAGTTTGAAATGTCAGTTTGTGTACGACTGTGACAGCTAGCTGTTTCCGATACCAATTGTCAGCCCATACAAAATGAGCACGATGCTGATTGCGAGCGAGTTAGACAATAAGCATGCAGGTCGCATTTCTCAATCGATTCTCGTGAATTTTTGTTAACAGGTTCGATTGTATGTAAAAAAAAATTGTCGGTTCTTTATTTTTTTAAGAATGTTCAGAAATCAGCAGCAGTAATAATTTTTTTCGAATGCGCACGCTATGTTCACGGGAAGATTTTAAAAATCGTCCTCTGGTACTTGTGTACCTACTTAATGGTTACCTAAATGGCTTGTTTTTTATTTACATGCCAGAACAAAATATGTTATCAGTAGTCCTGCCCTAATGAGTCGTCTCGGTATTCCCAGTAGTACTTAGGTAAATACTTCAAAGCAAGGCCTAGTTCATAACTAGGACGTTCAAATACGTTTAGCTCCTGCCGTTCCGCGGAGAACATAACCGACGTCAAAACTTTAATACCAAGTTCACAGAGTTTGTGACGGTTCATATTCTACGATACGTATGTTAATTTAAGGTTAGAAACACTTTGTCAGGCCTCTCCCAAAGCCCCTCGAAAGAAAATAGCTACGTTATCAATGATTTTAGTTTACTTTTAAAGTACAGGCGATCCATTTGAAGAGGTTACATTAACACTAAGAGGACACATTGTTTTTAATCACAATTGCAAGTTATGCTTAGTTCCAACTTAAGCATTGGAACTTTTCTTTACCTTCCAAACTACTCACCAGTTTCACCACCATTGTGATAAAAACATTTTCAAATTACAGATTTCATCATTTCAATCTTTGTTACTTGCGCGCACAAAATATTTTAGAACTCTTTCATAAAAAGAGGATTAAACTTCGGAAACCCCGTTGGAAAGCAAAGTTGCTTTACCGCCAAAAACTCCGTTTCAACTGATTCATCACAACATAAAACGCGAGCCCGACTTTTTTTAATTACAGTTGCGTGCGCGAGCTCTTTTACAGATATCGTGACTAAGTGTCACTTTTATACAACACTGGCTGTTGCCACAGGCTTTGAAATAATTAATACAATCAGAAATTTTCATGTAAGAGTCTGCGTGTTTCAATAGTTGAACATCAATCAACCGTGCGTAATGTTGGTAAGCCTGTTAGTTGCTTTGAATTCGCCTCAAAGTGACTACTCAAAATGATATGACGGCTTGGTAAAACATTACAGAAAATAACATGTTTGTGATGCTTGAAATGACTAACACGCTTACATCAGAATGTAGTATCGTTTATTTGAAGATTGGTTGACCTAGTTTCCTTTAAGGAATAGAGGTCGGAACGGTTTCTTTGAAGGCGACGCGGGTTTTTGTGGAAACTTTAAATTAACCCGGTATTCCGAAACTCCAATTCGCGCAGACCCATCTTAAAATAGCAAGCACCATGTCAGGCGCATTTAACGAGAGCTTAAATTTAAACTGCTCAAACTTCAATGGTACACAATTCAGGTACAAAACACACACGCAACAAAGAGGCGGTCTCGGTTCGGGCTAATAACTCCTGGGTAGCGGCCGAAAGTGTAAAATTTACTTGGCCGAAACCGAGAGTTCTGGTTTGAGCTTTTAGCCGAAAGTGAGCGCCGAAAGAATCATGGCGCACTTTATATATCACGTAAAATAAAATAAAAACTCTTATAGGCTGACCTTAAAACGAGAGAAATTATGTTTTACAAATTAGACCAATTAACTATCATTCTGATACCGTGATTATGAAAACTGTCCACGTTCTGGAATTCTATTGAATATGAATCACTTGATTACAACTTTATAACGAAAGAACAAAATAATAAAACCAAGACTAGTTGCAATGCTGCACCAAATGGTTAACATTTTACTTATATATTTGTACGATGAAAACGAATGTTTGCTCTCAAGTCTTGGATGTTTAATATATAATTTAAATATGTTTATCTGTTGTCTAGTACCCAGAACATAAGCTTTGCTTAATTTGGGCCTGTCAATTGTCTCACGATTTTTTTTATTCACGTCGACAGATACCATTGTTTAACCAATCAAGACAACACGAATGAACAATAAACGGACTTCGACAAACAAAAACCGTCCCCACGCAATCCTTCCGAAACCGAAAGCCGAAATCCGAAACGTAATCCGCGATCCGACACCGCACTACTCTTCTACTCAGAGTCCGTATAATTATTTATGTCGTGGACAATGAATGGACTTAAACTAAAACCATCCCCACGCAATCTTTCCGAAACCGAAAGCCGAAATCCGAAACGTAGCCCGCGATCCGGCGCCAGGGCGCCGCACTACTCTTGTGCTCAGAGCCCGTATAATTATTTATGTCATGGACAATTAATGAACTTAAACTAAAACCATCCCCACGCAATCCTTCCGAAACCCGAAACCCGAAATCCGAAAAGTAACCCGCGATCCGGCGCCGAGGCGCCGCACTACTCTTGTGCTCAGAGTCCGTATAATTATTTATGTCGTGGCGCCCTCTGTTTACCTTACCCGGGCTTAGAGTTGACGGGTCCGAGATCTCGAATGTTCTAACACTTGCGGTCGATCTTGTGCACGTTAATTTGGACGTGGTTGGTAAATCTAATTGTCTTAAATTAAACTTAAGTGTGCGCTTCAAATTTAAATAAGTTTCTGAAGTTTTTCAGGGAGTATCGCGGTCCCGCACCCACGTTTACGTTAGTCTATGTGCATCTCTCACTTCCCCTAAAATTTAAGTACACATTTTATTTCGTAAGTAGTAACTTTTGAGTCTATTACCAGCGCATTCGGAAAGACCATGAGTGCCAAGAAGAATGCTTCGCACGAAACGTTTTTTTTATTAAAAACAAGGCACAACAATAGGTAGTACATAGCCAGAAATAAATTATATGTATAAAGGAAACTCGCTAAATTGTTAGAAAAAAGTATATTATGTGTTTATAATACTTACGACTGACTCCACTCCAGGCTCATTTATGTTTGATACGAACTGGAATTCTCCAGCGACGTACCTCACGCACTATTGTAAACTTTTCTCGCACTGTCATAAAGGAACCGTGTCCTTGTAAGACTAGGACTATAGAAGGTTTAAAAATATTCGTCTGAATGCATATCACATATCACGACACCATTGAAAACCCTAACTGTCACGAACTGTTATAAAGGATCTTAACAAGCGTAAGTGACAAGTGCAGTAGGTAATATCTCTTCCTATAATTAAACTGCTAACGTCAAAATAAGTATTGTTTTAAGATAAGATAAGATAAGATAAGATTTATTTGCCAACAATAACAATAAAAGATACAACTAAATACAGACAACATTTAAAATTAAAAACATAGCGAGTACTCTATAGCTAAAAACATAGCCTTTCCATACTGCGGCAAAAGGGACAGGCTCTCAGTGATGGAAGCTGCCAGCGCTGGTTTTAAGACCGACCCTTTTTAAGACCCGTTTTTAACCCCTGACGCAAAAAGAGGGTGTCATAAGTTTGACCTGTGCGTAGGTTCTTGGCCAAATTTCATCAAAATTGGTTCCGCTGTTTCTGAGATATTGAACTGCGAAATGGAAATGTCGGGGTTTTTCCAACTTTTCTTTGTAGAGAGGAACAGCCAAAAATCAAAAGACATCTAACTCGCAGACAACGCTAATATGGAAACAGCCAACATAAAAATAGGCCAAGTGCGAGTCGTACTCGCGCACCAAGGGTTCCGTACCATCCTGATCCTAACTAATATTATAAATGCGAAAGTAACTCTGTGTCTCTGTCTCTCTGTCTGTCTGTGCCCTTAGTGTAATCTAAAAGTCCAAAATACGCCTCGATCGCGTTTGCGTTATAAAGTGTCAAATAGTATGAGAATAGTTAAACGCGAACGCGGTCGAGACGTATTTCTTGGCCTGGTCGGCGATTACACTAGGCGCTCTGTTTGTTACCTCTTCACGGGAAAAGCGCTTCACCAAACTAGATGAAATTTGTTAAGAAGATAGTTTGAATATTGAGGAATAACATAGGATACTTTTATTCGGGAAAATTGTATAGTTCCTGCGGGATAGCGATAACCGAAATCTACGCGGAAGAGTCGCGGGCAACAGCTAGTTATATATAAAAACGGCATAAAAATTATGTCTGTTGTATGGGAGCCCCACTTGAATATTTATTTTATTCTGTTTTTAGTATTTGTTGTTATAGCAGCAGCAGAAATACATCATAATAATATGTGAAAATTTCAACTGTCTAACTATCACGGTTCATGAAATACAGCCTGGTGACAGACAGACGGACGGACGGACAGCGGAGTCTTAGTAATAGGGTCCCGTTTTTTACCCTTTAGGTACGGAACCCTAAAAAACTTACACCTTACAGCAGCTAACTTCGCACCACGATTTCAGTTTTAACATTCGTCGCGTATTCTCGTAAAATAATGAGGTCGAGTGCTAATTAGCGAGTCAGTTTTATTTCCAGGGCGAAATAAAAAATGCGCTCGCTACTTTCTGGTATAGTTTTGCGATCTAGTATTGTCTTGTGATGTCTTTGAATAACACACCGCCACCTATTAGATTTGACTAAGGCGTTGTTTGTATTGCACTAGCTTTTGCCCCGCGGCCTTGCCCCCGTGAAATATTTCAAAATGGGCTAGTTCCCTATCCCGTGGGAGTTTCGAAAAATCCCTTCCTAGTGCACCTCTAGGATACTCAAGGTACATGTTGCCAAATTTCAAGTCTCTAACGGTCAATGGTATAGGCTGTGCGTTGTCTGTCAGTCAGTCAGTCACGGTACTGTTTATAGGTATAGGGCTTCATGTTACACTGTAACCCTGTTATTCATAAACCTATTTTAACTAAAATGTCGTTAAAGTTCGTTTGTCCTTGTTTCCCACATTGACATTTCCGTTAGTAAGCAGAAGACAAAACCTATTTTAGCTAATGGAGGCTTGAGTGACGTTTATAAATAAGGCCCTAAGAATTTTATATTAAACAAGTAAATCGGTAATACTAGCGGTCTTGGCGGATTTTTGACTCGCGAGAGCCCTCATTATGTCATTGGCTTAGTCTTAGGCCTCTGTTGACTTCCTAGATCCAGTACTATCTGGCATCCATTTACTCTTGTTGCCAACCCGCGCTTCCGCCATATTGAATAATAAAGACTACTCAAGGCGGCAGCCTTTATAGATTGCCAATTTCCTTGTCACTTAGCACGCTTTCAATTAGTTCTGCCTCCACTCCATGCAATCTTAATTATTGGTTTGCTACATTCAAGAAGATGATAGTGTTCTGAACTTAACTTTAAGATCATTTACACGTACTTAGACTAAAGTCTTACAAATCGTCTTAGCTGTATGTATTGTTTGTGAAAATGACGATGCTTATAAGTTGCGAAATTGTGACATACCAGGAGCTGTGGAGGTTAAGTGATTTTGCTAAGAAATGGGTTAGAATGACAGGCCAAATAAAACGTAGAGATAGATACTAAGAAAAGGAAGTGGAAATTTCTGACGTGTTTTACTTAAAGAAATTGTAAACTAAAAAACAATTACTTTGCTCACCCGCGACCACTAATGACAAATAGTTATATCTGTGCGGCAAATGTATGTTTCCATGCAACACCTCCACCTCCACTGCTACACGAATCAACACATGCCACACAGACCCAACTATCACCACCACCACTATACTAAACGCTGACGCGTTTCGGCACTCTCCACGAGGCCATTTACGAAGCACAACAACAACTGCTCAACATGCCACCACTTCCACTACTGACATATGTAAACCATGTACTCAACTTAGTTAATGACAAAACCAACGTACCCACTAATATTTTATAAATTCCAAACTACCCTTTTATGTAAGTCCTAAACTACCCTTTTTTAAGAAATGAATTCCAAACTACCCTTTTTATTTTTATTTTTAATCTACGCCAGGTACCCCGTTATTTTTAACCGAGTACGGTAAAAAGAGAAGTCATGTTCTCATTATTACTATGACACATTATTAAAATTAGAACCAAGTCGTAACAAAGGCGAAGAAACCAAATTAACTTGTTCATTAATAATAGACCCCATGTTGTTGTACCTAATTATTTCCAATTGTTCTAAAACCGATAGCCGCAAACCCTTATCACAATAATGTAAAATTTTGTACGTATCTGAGTCTAACAACGAATGATTCGTTTCTAATAAATGCTTGGCAAAGTTTGATTTCTCTGGATGATCATGCCTATATGACGAGACATGCTCTTTAAATCTAGTATCAAAGCTTCGACCGGTTTGTCCAATGTATACTTGACTACAGTCGCCACAAGTGAGTTTATATACGCCCGACCTGTTCCCTTTATCCACCTTTTCTTTGTTATTACAAAGTCTAGAACGTAAAGAATTAGTAGTCTTAAAGGCAACATTGATGTTATTTGATTTTAAAATATTATAAATCTTGTCAGACAACCGGCCAACATAAGTAATACTAGATCTAAATTTGTTAGTAGGCTGAGATGGCAACGCAGAGTAAAGCATGCTATTCACTATCCGTCCCTGCTTCTTTTGAACCAGACTATTAACCATTGCTGTACTATAACCATTTGTTTCATAAATATGGACCTCCGCAAAGTAACGCCTGATTCAATAAATTAAAGAAATTGTATCGACGAGTAATAACAATCTTAGCTCCCCATAATTCACAAAAGTATTTCCAATTCATATTTATTTCTCTCTGTTATACTCGTATTTGATATTATCATAAATGTTATGAAGACGTTTTCGCATTTTGCAGACTGATTTTCTTTATCATTCTTAACGCTAGAAACTCCTATAAATGAAGAGATAATAAAAAGCATCGGATGCAACCCAGACATAATAATTCAGAGCTAAAGAAATCTTTCTTGTTACACTACAATTGGTGATGGAAGCATCGTTATTTCTTTCAGCGTTGTAATTATGAAAACCAGCTGAGTAATGGCAAGTTTTTAAACGTCTTAAAGTGAAAATGAACCAACCAAAACTCAACGCTCACATATCAGATATAAAAGTCAACATTAAATGCGTGGCGGCCAAATCAGAAGGGAAGACCAAAATAATATTAGACGCAGCGAAAGACATTACCCCAGAAAAACGTGCAAGCTTACTTGAGTGCTTTGATTAATTAAGTTATTCGAAGCCGAGTAGCAAAACACATTTACCGAGTGGAAACAAGGAAGGCACTTTCGTAGGTACCTCTTTTTTGACGTCTTCCATTTATCTTATATTGCGAGAATAAAGAGCATATTTTATACCGTCGAATTCATGTCTCGTGTTTTATATTTTATCTTTAAAACTTCTGGCTGCACTTTACCTCTTACCTTATTAAACGGATGAGTCTAAACGAAACGAATTCTGAAGTACAGCGGTCATTTGGTTTGAGCAGTCATGCTTAAAACAAATGACACACGCCATAGTGTCGGTGCAAAATTAAACGTCAATTCCTAACCAATAAACGACCTGTGAAACCCCTTCAAACTGGCCATAAAATAACGCATTAAAATTAATATACTGGCTTATATGGCTAGCTTATTCAGCCTCTTCACATAGCGATAACCTGCTAATAGTATACTTATAATATAAATTGCTGCATCACACCCGGAGGTATTACGGCTGGCAGTTAACTACGTCTTAGGCAGTAACCGTAAAAGTTCACAACAGGTGAGGTACGCATCTGCTTTCGCCTGTACTTATCCTCTGAGTCTATATAAATTTATAATAGCGCCTTGAGGATGCCCTCAGTGTATCGTGCAGAAAGAGTTATAAGGAAGAGGATCCTCGGGACTATTCTTCTGGTTTTACAGTCGCCATGACATGTTGGGTTTGGGTACTCAAAAATTACGTGAACATTCATTGTCAAGTGGAGTTAGAGTGTTTTAAGTGATTTTTATTAAGGAACAAGTGAGGCAAAGCAACCGGTAAGCGGGGTCACTAAATAGTTTTATTTGGGACTAGGTCAAATTGTTTAATAATTACAGTAGAATACCTAAATAATAAATGTAAATACCATTTGACAATCGACACCAATAAACCTATTTCCTAACTAGCAGAGCTTGAGGTATGAGTGGATACTAGACAATAATATGAACTAAAAAAAACAATTACTTTGCTCACCCGCGACCACTAATGACAAATAGTTATATCTGTGCGGCAAATGTATGTTTCCATGCAACACCTCCACCTCCACTGCTACACGAATCAACACATGCCACACAGACCCAACTATCACCACCACCACTATACTAAACGCTGACGCGTTTCGGCACTCTCCACGAGGCCATTTACGAAGCACAACAACAACCGCTCAACATGCCACCACTTCCACTACTGACATATGTAAACCATGTACTCAACTTAGTTAATGACAAAACCAACATACCCACTAATATTTTATAAATTCCAAACTACCCTTTTATGTAAGTCCTAAACTACCCTTTTTTAAGAAATGAATTCCAAACTACCCTTTTTATTTTTATTTTTAATCTACGCCAGGTACCCCGTTATTTTTAACCGAGTACGGTAAAAAGAGAAGTCATGTTCTCATTATTACTATGACACATTATTAAAATTAGAACCAAGTCGTAACAAAGGCGAAGAAACCAAATTAACTTGTTCATTAATAATAGACCCCATGTTGTTGTACCTAATTATTTCCAATTGTTCTAAAACCGATAGCCGCAAACCCTTATCACAATAATGTAAAATTTCGTACGTATCTGAGTCTAACAACGAATGATTCGTTTCTAATAAATGCTTGGCAAAGTTTGATTTCTCTGGAAGCTTCTGGGAGCTTTGCGATTTCTCAATGGTGCGGCCGTTACTAAGAGTTTAATTGGCATCGGTGCGGCCGTTACTAAGAGTTTAATTGACATCGGTGCGGCCGTTACTAAGAGTTTAATTGACATCGGTGCGGCCGTTACTAAGAGTTTAATTGGCATCGGTGCGGCCGTTACTAAGAGTTTAATTGACATCGGTGCGGCCGTTACTAAGAGTTTAATTGACATCGGTGCGGCCGTTACTAAGAGTTTCTCTTTGCTCTTTTTCTTACTACTACTAGGTACAACAAACTACGAAATAGTAGACAAATAGTTAGAATATTAACAAATAAGAGGGGAGTAGAAAAGGTTTAAAGATGACGCCAAGACTGATCAAGGTAGCGGGGAGCCGTTGGATTCAGGCAAATGCGGCTTTGGGTTCGCTCATACTGGAGATGGCTAGGGAGCCTCTATGTCCAACAGTGGACGTCTTCCGGCTAAAATAATAATGAAAAGGGGCACAAAGCGCAAAATTACTAATGATATAGAACCGATACTTCCCGTAGGTAACTTGGATCCCTTGAGCCTTAGAACTTTCATCACACATCGCTTTGGTAAATGACGTCAGAAAAAATGGCTGAGACAATTAGTGCTTTACCGCATTTTTCTTATATTTTTTACCTGCAAGTTAGCCATTAGAACTGGCTGGTTGCTTGCTACGCCAATACTGGCACAGCAGGTCACCCTTTTATTTATAAAGAAAGGTTTAGCTTAACACGGAAATACATCGCGTGGTTCAAGTTTTGAAAAGTCGGCGTTGATTGAAGAAAAAACCAATCTGCCGTGTTCATCTTTTGATTTTCATTGTGAATTCATTCATGAAATTAATTCTGCATTAAAGTGCGCAATATGTCTTGAAAATAGCTGTAACTGCTTCTTAGCAGTGAAAATAAAACAAGTGAACGCGCTGATAATTCTTTTTCTTTTTGTACTGGAAATGGCTCGTATATTTTTACCAGCGAATATTACAAAACCTAGTCTTTTTGTATCGCTTTGCTGGCTCTTTCTATCATCCTTTCTGAACTCGCACCAATCGCTCAAAGGACTCAAATAAGCTCAAATTATAATACAAAGATGCCTCCGCAGAAAGTAATTTTAGCTGCGACGAACATAATATAATTTTACGAGCGATAAAATTTTTCGTCTGCCCTGTGATAAGGCGGCATTGTTTCGTTTTAATGCCTTTTCTGTAATGCCAGTTAAATCAGTTTACTCGTCTTTGATTCATAACTCTTTCGTCACAATCCTACGTGCACTTGTAACTAATAATATTTCCAAACTAATCATGACATACAATGTCTTTAAAATTACCTCGACGCGCCGTCTTCACTTCTGCAGTGCTGCCGAAACGTCAAGGTAATCAGATTATAAATTTTATGTTGTGATTTAAGAACAGAAATATTATTTGAGAGAATCGCGAAAGTTTGAAACACCATAAGGTACGTATAAGTTGTTGTATCGTATTCCTTCTCGCATGTAGCCTCTAACTACGGAAAAGCTTGCCTTATGTTTATTAATTTATGTTCCTTGAATACTTAATTTGGTTAGGATTCGTAGCATGGCATGTATGCATTCCATAACGGTAAACGTATTGCTATGAACGATGATAAGATCTATATCGATGTAACAACAGATCTTCGCTCTGTAAGTATATACGGAACATGAGGTAGTGTTTTTCATTTGACGTACGAGTATATATGAACAAAAAATAGTTCTTGCGCTGTCGCTGAAACTTTTCTAGCTATTTCATACATAAGTATCTTATTTTCTTTTTATGACTTCAACCGTAAGGTAAACGTTTCCGAATTTAAAATGTTACATAGGCAGTTGAATGCTCTTTTACACGTAATTTTTTTTGAGTCTACCAGCTCTTTTAGAAAGACCATGATTGCCAAGAAGAATGCGCCGCAAGAAAATTGGCACAAAGTATTTTTTTTCTAAAAACAGGTTACATTAGCTCTTGCAATACATAACCATAGGTGAATTATACAAAGAAAACTCACTGTATCATTAGAAAATAAAGAAAAAAAAATTGCATTATTTTAGAAACAGTGTTAAGATTGGAGATGCCAATGCTAACTATTGGGACAGCGTCTGACAGGGACATTTACCTTACGCAGTTTTATTAAAACCGCATACAATTTGCTAAAGTATCATTAAGCTCTGCAAATACAACTCAGTATGTACTTCCCAAAACACAGAACAAGCAAGCCAGCAAAGTGCAAGCAAACCCCAGTCTATAAAGATGTCATCTCGAAGGTAATACAGTTTATGACGCTCCGGCTTCTATATGGGTATAAGTTGTTTCTTCGGGACTCATCGAGTTAGCAGTAATGTGATTTAGCGACCACTGCTCCTCCCAGTTAGGCGGACTTCGTGTGTGTTGCCTGGAACACTTTCGTATACCTACCTGACGTCTAGGGTATTATAATTATAGTGGTCAGTAGAGCAGGCAGCAATCTGCTCTATTTGAAGAGTACACGGAAAGAAGATGTCTGTCTAGTCGCCTTAGCAACTTTTTGAGTTATCGCGATTTGAAAGTTTGGAACGATATAATTATCAATAAAATTTCGTATACATCTTCGTTTAAAGCGATAAAAAAGACGAGTTACATAAATATTTGTTGTGTATGTGTATGTGTATTGAGTGCTCTACATTTTGAGGTTAAAATCTCGTTTTAAAAAAGTGTCTAGACATGTTCTTTCTGTGTACCCTTCATTTACTCTTTGTATAAAATGCCTTTCGTAGCTTTTGTACACAGCTGCCTTTTGTAGGTAGTTATTTTGGGTCTATATGTTGTTGATGGTTCTGTGGCTTTGGTCCTATATTCCTAGTAATATCAGAAAACGTAATAAATTTAGGTTTAGGTATTGTTAGAAAACTAGATATATCCCGAAGGCTTCTACTGATAAACTTAATCCATGCGACTTCCGCAATTCGTGCCAGATAAGCGGAAATAGTATAGGTAACATAGTTACAAATATGCGTCTCTTGAGCAAGCACTGGTTGCGCAGACCTATATCAGGATAGACGGAAAGAGCGTATGTACCTCGCGTACTGAAAAGATAAATAAAAAAATGTCATGGGACAATTGACACAATCACCTAGTCCCAAACTAGGCACAGCCTGTACTAGGGGTACTAGACAACTGATTAACATACTTATACATATATAAATATTTACTTATATATAGCCCAAGCCCTCTCATGCTGAGAGGAGGCCTGTGCATAGCAGTGGGAAGTAATTAGGCTGATGATGATGATATATAAATATTTACTTATTATATACATATTAATCATCCAAGACCCGAGAACAAACATTCGTATTCATCATACAAAATGAGTATCTGCCCCGACCGGGGATCGAACTCTCAAGCTTCATAGTCAGGGTCTCTAACCACTAGGCTATTCGATCGTCGTATAAAAAGGGCCGAAAACTTCATTACGCGTTTCAGCTTTTAAAAAAAAACCTTGTTTTTCAACAATTTACTGTTCAAACACCACCACAAAAGTTAGAACTGATAATCGAGGGATTTCCTCCCTAAATTACACTCGTGACGTCAAAATACCCACGCAAAATGTTACACGCTTGGTTCACAAACAAATCGGACTCTTGTATGTATGTATGACTCTTTCCTTCTATCCTGATATAGTTCTGTGACTAGTTGGATTACCGTGGCGTTTTATATGTAGCTACAAGCTGCTATGCATACAGGGCTCTTCCGCGCAGGCCTAGTTTATTTATGTATGTGTTAGGACGTTAGTAAATTGAGTTATGTTCTAATTATTAAACTTACAAGTTAAATGCTACGTCATAATGGGGATGTACCGAAAAATCTAACCCCCTCTTTTTATATTTTATTTCGATAAAATAGGCCAAAATAAGGATACAAGTTTCTAATTTTTTTATTTAAATGCGTATTTTTTTTATATTAATTAAAAATGTTAGCTACAGCAATGACGTCACAATGAGGGGGTTTGATCAAGATAACAGATTTTTTCTCTTGAATGCACCTTAATGCACATTTTTGCAATATCTGACTGGCAACACTTCACATAACATGTCATGTCATTGTCAATCATGTGAATCATGTCACCACAGGATACCGATATTTGTTGTTAATATTAAAGTCCTTGCGACAAAATAGACAAATATACGTGTTTCGTGCCTGATTGCATCAACTTTCACAGAAATATGCGTGCAGAAGGTACAGGAATATTTTAAAACCCAAAGCAGAAGTATCGCCTTTGAAATTCTTGTCTATAAAATAATACGTGAAGTGAAAACGTCGGACCCCATTTTCCGACTACTGCGCGCACGGAGGTCACTCTACGCGATCCCTAGTGTATCTTAATGTTCCTCATTTGTATCTGTTCCTATATTTTTGAATAATAAAGCATTTAATTCATACATGGTGGGTTTGAAATTTCGATTCAGATAACGTAAACAAATTAATCGTGTTGAATAAAACGTCAAAGCGACATAAGAAAAGCTGTCAGATAAAAATTCAAATGGTCCGAAACCGGAGTATGACATTCAATGTTGAAAATTTCAATGACCTTTTTAACTAATTTTTACATTGAAACCATCTAATTAATTTAACATATCTAAATATCAAACCAGCTTTTGCTTCGTAAGTGTTTATTTATTTTTATTTTGTAACAAAAGTATGACTGAAAGTTACGTTAAAATAAGAATATACACCACAGCTGTAATTAGGACTCCCAGCAGACCGACCACAGGTTAAATAAAAAATATTACGAGCTCGTGTCTTCGATATGTCTTCGTCACAACGATTAGGGTCAAAATAAAGTTAAATGAAAAAATTGCAATAACTTATTAATAAAATCATTAGAATAAAATCTGATGATTGGAATTTGTCAAGAAAACCTATTCCTCGAAATGGTTTTTGAATTAGCATAGGTTGTCAAACAACTTTTTTTGAGATATCAAAACAATCGATTAGTATGAAGTTTTTAGTTAAAGTTGCTCAACTATGACGTCTTAATTTGTATTAATCAAACTGGTTACGTTCATTAATTTGTTTTAATTAAAAGTTGTCTTAAACCCAGTAATAAGTTAGGCATCGATTTTTTACGAGTATTTTCGGAAACTCGATGAAATGAAAATGTAAAGTGAATTTATTTTGGCATCAATCAACATGTCATCAACCTAATTATTAACGTATTTTTGTATCCATTCATCTGATCTTAGTGCCTTCGACTTACAATTAAGATGAATGATTTTATTAATACCACTGTAAAATGTATAAATAACTCCACAATTAATACAAATAACACACCGCCTCGACTTTGTCATCGCTATTTCCCCCGAAACAGCCCCCGATAAAATCTTATACAAGTTTTGTGAAATTACTAAACAAATAGCGCAGGCCGAGACATGCCGACCGAAGGTCGTGGTTGTATCGAGCGCCCTATTACACCAGGAGCGTGATAAGCCCCACCCATTTCTTAATATTTATGTGGCTACATACTTGTAAGCGTGGCACAGATTATATCGATTAAACAAGGGGAGGGAAGGGGGGATAAAACAGGGGTTCTGCTGTGGCCGAACTTAATGGACTCTGTTTCGACGCAATAACATTAGGTTTGATAAGGTGTCCGTGGTGACGAGAGGAATTTTTTCATTCCGCGGCAAGTACGTGAAGCCATTGAAATTAGTCGCCATCCCAATCTCAACCGCTACAGTGGATGGTCAGTGCCCCCGAGTTGAAAAGCAGTGTTGAACACTGCGTCAACAGGTAGAAGAAAATATACAAAGTGATAGTGTGGGTAGCTCAAATGATGAAAACGACCCTTTAGCAGATCCAGGCTGAGCAACGCACCCGTGATTCCCCCCGTCCTGCGAGTGTCCATGGGCGGCAGTGATTGCTTTACATCAGGTGACCCGTCTGCTCGTTTGACCCCTCTTTTATAAAAAAAATCATTTGGCGCTTTTTTCGCTACCGCCGAAGCGTGTAATCCCAGGGTAAGGACTACGGATTGGTCCGAAACATGTCGGGCTATACTCGACTGACATACGTGAGCACACAACTACCCTCATTTTCATCGTCATTTTCATTGTCAGAAGGATCCGTGGTCGGTTTATTTCACTATGATTGAATCTCACTACAGTTTCAAGTTAATTAAACATGCTATAAAGTTCTATGGTTTCGTTTATAAATTTCTTCTGTAAATCAAACAAAAATGTCATTACCAGCTTTCCACTGCCACATATTTGCTGCCGCTGTCTGTCCACATATTTGCTGTTTGAGGAGACCCAAAATACTTAAAGTTTCTAAGCTCACAAACTAGGTACGGTCCAGTCTAAAAATGTGTACCTAAAAATACGAAGCATATCCGTTTACCCTAATTTCATCATCATCACCAGCCCTTTTTGCGTCCCACTGCTGGGCCTTCTCTCATAATGAGAGGGCTTGGGGTATAGTTCCCACGCGGGCCCAGGGCGGATTGGAACACCCTACCCTAATCCACTATGTCGCAAAATAACATGAAGCTGAACCATTTAGAAGTAGGTGCCTAGTAATAAGTATTAATTATGTTGCGTTAATGTAACACACAACTCCGCAGAAAAGTGGCCAAGTTGAGTGAGCCATTGAAGCCAACAAGACCTTTGACAAAAACACCAATGAGAATATCGAGATAATAATATAGTAATTTGAGTAACAAAACATACTACGTTACCAGCTTAGCCACAAATCAATACTCGAACTCCACAGCCAATCAACAGAACCAATATTGTTTTTGTTCTATCTTTACCAAACCTTATACAACGGCTGTATTGATTTATGCATCAGCTGTTTTTACTCGAGACTCGAGATTTGATGAATAATGCTGAAGAAATTCATACCGTTATGCACGATCGTATATTGCTTGGAACAACAGACGATCGCTTCTTCCACTA
This sequence comes from Clepsis dumicolana, assembly GCA_963691665.1. Lineage (NCBI taxonomy): Eukaryota > Metazoa > Arthropoda > Insecta > Lepidoptera > Tortricidae > Clepsis > Clepsis dumicolana. The sequence goes on along the minus strand of OY829517.1, from coordinate 11,947,970 downwards.
ACGTAGTTGCTCCAAATACGTAGGTTCACAATTCCACTCGGAAAAGCTCCCGTTCTGGTAACCTCGGTAATATTAACTAACAAAGGCAGCGAAATAAATCTAATAAACATACCTAAGTTCCTCACGAATTCGCGAACTACACAAAGGAACTTAGCGTCTAAATGTAACTGATGGTTGCAACTCGCTACACTTATTAGCTAACCAAAGCGGGGCTCCAGACGGATCAACTGACGCGCTCTAAAACGCTTTAAATTGCGGTATCATCATGTTAACACAGCTACGTTTTACAGTCTAGATTTCGCGTCGAGTTACAACATTTTAGCAGACTTTCAAATCAACTCTCATCAAACTTACGCTGTCGTTTATCTTTCTTCTAACTATTACTATCTCGATTTTTTAAGTTGTCTCAGGTTCTTAGTCAGTAAGTCGATTTACTCCTTGACATGACTTTACAGTCTTTGGTGAAGTTGGAATTACGTGTAGACAAAGAACACCCGAAAATTTGCCGGTCCGTAGTAATCATTATACAGTTATTAATCACATCCTGTATTTCCCTCTTGGATTTCCTTTTTTTAAAACTCGGGGTAATAATAAATTTTCCTCATTTGCATTTCATTTTGGACGTAATTTCTCGGTTCGGCCGGCACTCGACCTCCTTTTATGGTATCTATTCGTGAGACCGTCTATTATAATGAGAATGAAATCGTCCATTGTACGCGAGTCATTTTATTCTGACTTTATTAATGGCATTTATTTGCTTTTCAGGAAAAATGTGAAACCAATTGATTCCAGGTGATTGAAGGTGGCACCGAGTGATTGGCCCCACTTCAATTCGTTCTTATTTTAACAAATTCACTTTACTGTGGAAATATATTTAGAATTCTTCAATCTGAATTGTATCTAGGTTCATGTGAAACAAAACAAAATCGAAAACTCAACCGGCCACTTGTAACTGCACCATAAACAAACATCAAAGCGTGTCACTTCTGCAATCACGCCGAACCGAAACAATCGACATCCACATCGATTACTACGAACTTACCAAGTTTGGGTGGATTCCTAAAAATTCTCGCCGGCCAATGTCATCAATCATTAGCCCCTTTGCCCGAAGGCTGATAGATGTAGCCTCGGTGGAGATTGCGCTGCCCTTCCTTGACGTATCAATTTATAAGACGAAGAATGAACTGTCAATCTCTCAATGGATTAACGTTAAACATTCACAAGTCTCGGATAGTACGGTACTCTACAGCTTAAGTGGCTTACACGAAGTGGAAGTTTCATTTCTGATATAAGAAATTTTGCTTTTTAGTTAATATTATCCTTATATATATCGATATATCTGGTTTTGTGTGTGTGTCAAATTTGTGTGAATAAATCTCTCTCTCTTTCTGTCTTATTTTATGGTTGCCACAGTTGGAAAAGCTTATTTCATCAATATTACATATGCCAAGAACACAGTCCATATGTCTAAAATTTTAAGATATAAGACACGTGTATTACGATTACGGTTACCATTATACCGACCCTAAATGTCTTCCAAGCATCACATCTCATACAGAAGGATCCCTGGAAAGCAGCCAGATGCCTCTGAATAATGTTTTGCAAAACATGTTTTCAATTACGTTACGTACCTAAACCGATTCATAAAGTACCTCGGTATGTTTGCGGTCCTTTTATATTTCCTCTTTTGATATGACTTAATAGCGGAATATTTTAGAGGCAGTTTACTTCAATTTAACGTAGGCAACCGTATTTACCTACTCGTGCAAAGAAATAGGTTTCATGCAGAACGCAAAATTTTAAGGCACACAAACATTCAGGCGGCTATTAAATGGAAATACGATTTCAACAGGTAATCTTGTTAAGAAATTTTTAGCTGTAGTCGATCGAAAATGCCATTGAAAATTGGCACTTCTCTAATCGAGACTAATTGCTATGACGCCGATGTACTATTGTATAAATGATTAATTGTGATCTCTTCAGATGACAGTAAACATTGCGTCGATTTTCTAACTAATGCGTCGCTCACAGCCTCGAACGAATAGACAAGTAATTCGAAACTTGGACGCTAAAACATCCCTGATTATTGAGCATAACACCCCAGGACACAGCTTAGCTTATCTATGCATAGTCCCTAGTAGATTTTGGCATATCGACTTTCATTTACCACCAGATTCAACCAATGTATTGTACTACGGGCAAGGATTCGTAAATTCGAATCACAGCCCCTACTCCGAAATCTGAAATTTGAAGTTCGTATCCGACTGTCCCTCTCGCTTTCATGCTAACCTATGTTGGCGAGGGCGGGACGATACCAACTTCGAATTTTAAGCTTCGGAGTAGCCCTCTGAAGATGCAAAGCCGATCATTCTGTTTCGCGTTCCAACAGCATTCCTGTTGCTTCCTTCATGTCCGTCTGCGACGTCTCACTCGCTTTAGCCATCACTCTCTACCAACACCTTAAACCATTTACCAGAAAGACTTAGTTAAACAATAAGCCTGTCGTTGTGAAAACCTTGGCTCTGACCCATCCATCATGGCGACAGATCGCGCTGCCCAGTAATAGATTTAAAGGCCGTGAATCGGAGATAGATCAATTTGAAAGCACGACTGATGACCTCTCCCCCAAGTCATGATGCGTGAGGTGACAGTGTGTGTGATGGATTTTGTTTCCTTCTAATCTTTAAGACCTTATAGGGGCTTGCAGTTTGCCTTGGGGGAAGAATAACAGATATGTAGAGGGCGATAAAACATTATATTGTTACAGGAAAGCGGGATTTTTAACTACTTCTTTCTTTCGTCTTCTTTGGTTTTAAATCATTAAGGAAATTTTGAAAAGGTATAAAAGGACGCGGAATAAGAGGACAAGTTTTAAAAGATGTATCTGATGCTGATGAAAATGATAACAGCGCCAGAGCAGTAACTATGACGCATCTACTAGATACATAAGCTTTACATGATAGTAACGAGTAACACTAATTGTTATAACCACACAATCTCTAGCCATGCTTCAAACGTTTACCATTCCAGCCCCCCGACTACGAAATGCAAAATTTGAACTTCGTATCGTGCCGTCCCTCAAGCTAATATTATTTAACGCGAGAGTGAGCGGGACGATACGATACGAACTTCGATTTTCGAATTTCGTAGTATGGGCGCAGGTCGCGGTTTTACCTATCGTGAGGTGAACTTAGTTATCGAACTACATATTACTAACAAAATATACGGAACTATGCTGCATACTGTTAAAATTCGCTTGAAAGTTGCTTTGTTGAGGTGATTGTTTGAGTTGTAAAACGTGGCGTTTGTAGTAGATGTATGTTAAAGGTCAAATACATTATAATCACAAATGGTGCTGAAACAAGACATTAACTAGGTCCATTCCTTCAGGCATGTCTACTAAACGATTTTTGTGAATATATCTTTTGTGAGTAAATGAGCCTGAAATATTTTCACGCGGGTGGCCTGATTTCGGTGCAATTTAAAAGCGCCTAGTGAGAGCCTTCCACAAGCTGAATTTTGTGCTTTATTTACCCTAGTCATCTGAATGAAAATCTGAAAATAGTAATAAAATAACTTTTGTTTTAACAATTAGTAAGATCAAAAGATGCATATACAGCACATTATACTAGAAATAGATGTAGCCCAATCACATACACCAAATCCAACGCATTACGAACACCCGATACCATTAGACGGAAAACCATAACGATCTATACAGTTAGTTATGGTTTTCCGTGTACACCAAACTTCGTAACAATGTACAGTCTAAGTCCAATTTTCAAAATTTTGGATTTGTTTTATCCGGTTTAGGTGCGAACTGTATTAAGCAATGTAGAGGAATCTCGCAATCCCGGTGCGAGCCAGGAATCCGATTTGACGTCGCAGACATTCCGGGACGCAGATTTGTTCTTAAATTTATCTCCTTTGTTTTAAGAGGTGATATTCGAGGATGTGAAGGAGTTCATGACTTAATAGTCATGAACATAACATGCATACTTAATAGTATGTTTAATAATACTAAGGGCCTGTTTCACCAGTTCACCACCCTCAGATTACTTATATTATACAAATAAATGTGATGTCATCTCTGTTAGTTCTAACAAAATATACAGAGACGGTTTGACAGATATCTGCATGTCGTATTTTAGTCTTTGTTAATAAAATATTTTTTGTTAGTTATAGTTAGGGTTGTGTAGGGTAGGTGATAGGATTTGTTTATCGTCCCGTTTTACACGCAATCACCAGTTCTAGTATACTTTAAATTGAATACGTTGTTAAGACATTAAAACAGATAATCTAAATGTTAATTCATGAAATCCAAACAAACAATGAGCCATTATTAAGCAGAATTATCAACACATTACACACAAAAGAAATTCGAACGTGCATCCGAAACAAACAAAGAAGTTATGTTAAAATTAAAACAAAAGAGCAAGAATTCCAAAGACAATTCACGGAAATGTAACAAGGGAGGATAATTGTTTTCTTGATTAATTCAGAATACGAAAGCGTTCCGCTCTCGAGCGATCCGACTTTACACCGAGTTTGTAATTAAAGCAATCGATGTTTATTACCGAATAAAAGGTAACTATTAAAACAACTAATAAATGTTGTGCTGCGGAATGATGATCGATAATTACAAGTAGGGACGAAAATAAATTTATAGGAGACGCCTTTGAGTCGTGCCGCGACGTACAATTTTCTCAAGGGTAGAGGTACACTGAAGGCCACCACTTGTTGTATTTTAAGAGATTGTCTTTCGAACTCCGGCTGCAATACCCATTGAATGTCAAAGAGGTATTCAACTCGAGTAAACATTCAAATTTGATTAAGGTCGGTAATGAAATTGGTATTTGCGCATTTTACCTTTGACATCGCATTGATAATGATATTAATTTATGTAGGTACGATATTTATTATTTTGTCTATTGATTGGTACTCGTAATTTTATTCTCGTTCATCGTTACCTAGCTTAATATTATACGAGTGTGATAAGTTAGACATTACAGACGAGGCGGCTTTAATGTTATAGCTAAGGAGTATAATGACCAACGCTCACTTGCAAGGAAAAATAATTTGAATAGTAAAAATCTATAATATCAGATATTTGTTATTCGGAGCTTCTTTTAAGAACCTTTCAATAACTGGTCTAAGTTATTCGACTAGTATGGAATAATGCTACCTAAAGTTTTGTCAAAAAATAAACTTTTATAGTGGTTGAACACTTGATAGTTTAAAACCTTATATTTAGCTTTACAGTGTCTGCAAGATAATCTGTACGAAACTGATTGTTGCTTTCATTTCGTTCTATTTATATTTGCGTCTCGTTTTACGTCTATTTTAATGAAATAAAATGTTTGGCATAGGTAATATTTATGAAGCTCTTTGTTATTTATTACATTTAGCTAGCCAGTTTAAATTTCGCAACATAAAAGAACAAAGGTTTAAAAAAAATGTCTGGAAACTTTTCAGAAACACTTTCTATAGGTATTAGGTTTCTTTATTTCATTGAAATTCAAATCATTGTTCTTGAATAAGAATCATTTTAAGTTATTAATAAAGCAGTATAAGTGTTGATTGTGGTTTGCTCAAACTCTTTTCTTCTATGAAAGCATTGTTTCCCTTGCTACTTTATTTTTAAAATTAATTCTTGATTACGTCGCGACAATAAATTAACCTAAAATCTAGCACTCACACTACAAGAATAATCTCATCAAATCGCTTGAGAATACGCTCTGCAATCAAACAGGTAGCTAATGTTACTGCCGGCAGAACTGAATTAATTTTCAATTTACGGCCTCGCCGTGAGACTCTGCGAAACTTCCAACATTTACAAAAGAAACTAGTCGTGACGTTTTTTTTCTCGAACTGTCTTCCTCACGCTTTCAGGTGGGATTTAAAGACGAGACAGTAGAATTGCTTCTACACAAAATCTTTCAACATTCAACTCATGCTGTCTCCTAAATCAAGACAGTAGATACAACAGCATTCGCGAAAATATAGACTTCACTAAATCCACTTGATGAGAACAAAATTTTATGGAAATGAGTAATATTCTCTCCGAATTCAACTCCGGTACATTGTATTATTACGAATTTGAAACGGTTGGCCGCTATTCAAATGTAGAGGAATACACACTTCCGAGCTCATTATAGTGCCACGGCATGCTCGTACACCTACCATACGTTGCTTAGATTGGAAGAAACGAGCCTTTTCTTTGTGTGTTTTAATACTTTGTTCTTTTTGCTCTTCATTATCCTCGTCTTCTATCGGCTGTTTATATCCGCATTGTGCAAGTTCATTTAGTTGATTTTGCTGGGGCTCTTTTGTGAAAATATTTTAGTAGCTATAATTGCTAGGTGTTTAGAATTTTCAGGCTCTGCTGAGGCGCGGTTACTGCGCGTAAAGGCTGCCCCTATGCCAGGATATCTGTTTGCCTATCTGCCTACGCTCCGACTCCGCACATACAATTTTACTGAGTGCTTGACTGTAAACGCTGTATTATACAGCGGGATTATACAGCGAATGTTGGAAACTGCACTTCGCTGTTATGTTTATAACCTAAATATAGTTTAAAAGGAGTATGTGTGAAGATCAACACGCTGCGTGTTTTGACCGTTGAAGCGAAGATAACGTTTTAACATTTAAGGCTGAAGCACGCTATCCACAGTCCCCATTAGAAACCCTAGACGGTTGAACTTTTTATATCAGAAACTGATCAGATCGCAGATACCATGCCATTACTTTATACCTGTACTAGCTTTCCTATCCCGAGTGAGACCCTTGCAATTTTCCGGAATAAAAAGTAGCCCATGTTCTATACCGAAAGTCATTCAGCTGTTTGAGCATGAAAGTATAACAAAAAAAAATCTCTTTCGCATTAAGATTAAGCTCAATACGTCAGTTCAGTACCCGCATTATTCACAGCCCTTATCCAGTGTTTAGCTAGCAATTCCTATAGCTGAAACCGGCTAGGAGATATTATACATAATATACCTATATCCACACTTGTTTCTAGGAATTAGGGTTGATCCGAGCCTGTCGAACGCTACTTGTTTACAAATGATGCTCGAATTGTGAGTGTATCTGATGTTGTTAGTTAGTATCCAAACGCATGTTAAGGTAGGCATTTTACCTTCGTTTATTGCGTTGCAAATATACTGGTGCTTACTTTTAAACAAAGAAGAACAACACAATGAATTGCGGTATTTTTATAAAATTGGCAAGTTCACACGGATTCCTTGGGAGCAAACATCTTTTGTAAAACGATACAACCCAAATCAACGTTCGAAAATCTCCACCGCATGCTTAAAAGTTGTGAATCAATACCAAACAGCTAGAGATAGTTTTGTGTAGTTTTGTTTGAATCTCCAGTATAAAACTATTAGGCTAGTCAGATATTTACAGTCATTTTCTGTCTATCACGCTTATTTAACTAGCGTCGTTACAATACGCGTTACTTAATCAGTAAGTGTCGTGTTTCGTGCTCCGAATCGTCGATGCCTCGTGTTTAGATAGAAGAGTTGCCTTATCGCCATTTTTATGTTATACCATCTGTATTATTAGGCCCAGTTAATACTGTGCGATGATTGTCGGAGCGCTCAGTAATTTGTGCTATCGCCCTTTTGAATAGAGCTGTAGATTTTTATGTGTAGTTCCACGATAGCTATCGGCTGTATAGTTACCGTTCGTGTGAAAGCCGGTTGGGTTATCTTTTATCTGTACTACACGCTTTATATTATACTTGTTAGCTGCCGATAGTTTATTTTAATGCACGTTATTTGGGGTGTTTTTTTGGATATGAATATTTTTTGGTGATCATCGGATTTTTCAGTCACTTTGTGACGACTTTTTAACGTATTCAGTTCTAATTACTTACTCAAATCTTGGTAGGTACGTTATTTACTGTCTATTAATACTTTCAGTCGTTTTAAAAGGTGAATAGTGTCCTATTTACCACAAAGAAGTTGCTCTCAAAGTCTGATAGCATTGCGTATAACAAAATTTTACACTTACCCCAGCAAACATTAAAAACTTCTATATTGAAATCAAGGTAAAAAATCTTCATTAAAACGACGCCTCTGGTAAAGCCAAACATTGTTATCATAGGCAAAGATTCAGTAATTTCACCATTAAGAACAATAAAAAGAAACGAGCCCAGTTTCACAACGTTTTATGCAATTTTCTTTCGCACGGCTATTTTTGTAATTTCGTTTGCATGGTCACGCGACGGCGTTCGTTGGGTTAATGGGGAGGGCATATAAGCTCTATAATGCTTATAATATAACTCGTGTTATTCATTTGTGGTATACACCACCGTTTCGTGGCAGCAAGGTTCTGTGAGCGCTGTTCATGAATTAATACGTTATCAACTTAATTAACTTGGTTACGTACTGTGAAGCCACATCGGTTTCATTTTGATGTTAGGTAGGGAGTTGCATTGTTTCCGTCCTGGTAATTCTTATAGATGCTCAACTAAGATGTCCCATCTACGTGTGGCTAAAAATTCAACAATGTTATTGAAAAATAGCAGTTTCTTGTGGTCCACGACAGTCTGTTCAATCGCCAGTAAAACACTGATTTCTTCTGTGTAAAAAACCCTCATTTAAAAATCATAAATTCATAAAACACGTGTCGTTTGTTATTCAACTGCAGATTCAAAATGTTTGTCCCAATTTCTCTCCGGAATAGCAACAAATCTGCGCGTGGAGGGAATTAACATACACAGCGGTATTTTTTTCTGAGTGCGCTGGCCTTTACGATCGGCCATTACGACTAACGGCCGATCGAATAGACGCCAACTAGCCCCAACGGCTCCAGGGTTGCCTACTGGGCCAACGACCACTGTGACAACAGTCTATTCTGGGCTTCTTTCATCATTTCTTCGATACATTTCTTACGAAACATTTTTTACGCGACCTTCGGGCCCTTTTTTAATATCTAACTGGCGACTTGGTTTTGTGGGGAAATAATGTACGGTAGAATTATTTACGTTCAATAGCGGAGATAAAAGTGTATAGGCGAGCAAAGAAATTTTCTTGTCACGTTTATAAAAGTGCTACACCAACTGTAGTTGCAAGCGTTTCGGGTTCAGTTACTGTTATATTTACATCATACGCTTTTCCGCTTTATGTAATCAATTTGATCCCCTAACTTTCATAAACTTCGTAAATTTTCGCATCGGGAATTCATCGACCTTCTCAAAATTTTGATCCAGGGCCAACCCTGCTGCCCCATTCGATTCAGTTGGGAAATCGGGAGTTCGACATAGTCCTTTTTGTTACAATCGAACGTCGGTTTCCAGTGCAAATCGTTGTTATGAAGAACTTTTCAAATTCAGCAACTGAATTTTGCTCATTTTTTTTTTAGAGTAAAATGATGCGTTTCATTTGTCATATGAAGAACATTATGCGGTTGTTAAAGTTGGAATGTGATTTTTACCTGCATTTTTTTAAGTTAAAAAGTTAATTTTTGATTCCTGCACATAAAAATAAAAAATGGTAACAATTTGTTTGTTATTGAAGACATACACTTCTACGCTTCTTCAGTTATTCTCAGAAGTTGAATTTTGTTTTCATTTCTTTTAGTAGCAAGGCAATGTATTTCAGGATCTGTGGAAGTGAAAAGCATCTCCTTTAAAACGAATTTGTTGAACTTAGATTTCAGTTTCTTACAAAATCTTTTTGCAAACAACATTTTACAAACCCTGGAAATAAAATAAAACTACGGGCAAAACGATCCTTTTTTTAAACGAAACATTCTCTAACGCGATTCATTTTACTTGGGCACCAACTTTTTTCTTTCAGTAGCCTCTATTAAGACTGGCCATAAAGAGAATGGCCACCAAAATGGCGAGCCAAAGTTACCTTATGGGCTTCCGATGAAGTTGATGTTAGGCCCTTTCCGTTTTTCGAATAGGATGGACACGTATGTGAAATTGAGGACTAAAACGTATGGTGTGACAAACATACGCTTAAATTGATTAGACCCTCGGTAGTGAAGCTACAAGGGTCATTACTAATGGGATAAGTATTTTTCACCCGCGACAGAAGGGAGATGGCTAATCCGTTTAACCTATAAATGGTTGTGTGCGTTCGTTGCCATTTTTCGAGCCAGCTTTTTTAGCCCCCGTTGGTTGTGAGTTTTATTATTCATAAAATAAATTTAATGAAATTTGTAATAGGCGGTTGTAGTTTTTTGTAAAAACTTTTGTTATATTTCTAGTACAGTCGTATTTCTAGCAGCAGAAGTAGCAAAGCAACCGAAGCGGTCACAATGATCTGCACAAGCTCTTATGTCTATAATAATAGAGCCGCGTGCTTAGATCATTGTGAGTAGCTGGTGTGCTGGCTGTAAGTACACCAGCTACTCCAGCTAGCCAGCTTCGGAGCTACTCTGCAATATCGTCCTTTCATTACTTGTATTTCTATAAAATGCTTATTTGGTGCTTAATTTTCGCTGCTTTAACGATTTCCCTAATATAAACGAGCATTTAATTTCAATCAATCGCCGGCCGCCAATGCTTTTGACTTCGTTTGTAAATATATTTCATGGCGCTCAGTAATTGATTCTCTAAATATGCTTTTGCGTGACTGAGCTGTTTATTTTCGTTTTTAACGATACAGCCTTAAATTACGTAGTGAATCGTCCTGAAATGCATATGCCATTGGTTTATGGTTCCGGCGTGGCGATTGAATTTGATTAGCCAAGTATTATTTCCGATTTCTTTATTTGCATTTCCAAAAACGTAAATGAAACTGAACTGGAAAATAATTCCACTTTTGTAATAATTTCTCAATAAAACTTTGTGGCCTGTTTTCTGCGCGGCCATTATGCTTTTTGGCGAAAAACGATGCGTTAGGGATATAGGAATGAATTTGAAAATAACTCATACTGAACAATTTGAAATACGACCAAACCTTGCGGTGCTAACAAATCAGTATTACCTTTATTCAGTGCCCACTGTATCTTTTTAGTCCTTAATTTATCTTTGTTTTATTCCTTTATGAAGAGTCTTTGTCTAAGCAAGCTGAGCAAAAAAATAGTAGTTAAACAACATCTGTATAAATCCATTTTGCGCTAAACGACCTAAGTAATGTATCCCTTTGACTGTTCCCCCTTTACTGTTTGAAAGATCATCCATTATAGACATAAAAGGTTTTGTTAGGAGTCCTTACGAGCCCATCCGACCGTTACCTCCCCGGACCCTTATATGATCGTAGTTCAAACAATTACAAAAGATTGTCTTTTAAAATTCCACCTTAGGTCAAAAACTTAGCCGATCCAGACTTTGTTTAAGCGAGAAAATTTATTCTGCAACCACTTTTCTAAGCTTCGCGATGTTTATGTTCGTTATTGAATATATCAAAATTTTACCTTTTTACGTAGAATAAAACGTCAGTGTTATATTTTTTCACATAATAACAGTTAATGCTCGTGGTTGTATGCCAATTATCATTATGAGTGGCGGCTGCGGTGCGGTTTACTTTGCAGTGTTCAAACATTGTCCCCGACCAGCCTAACCTCTATTCCACTTTACAAACAGTATACATAACGTAGAGTGTGTGCATAACCATCCATTATTAATTACTATCTATGGCCCTTTAAATTGGCGCCCAACATGTGGCTTCCGTTATTAACAAAATATGATTCGAAATTTATTTGTGGTATAGCGTTAAAAAGATTTGTGGGCCTTTAAGAAACAAGGTTTTGTTAAATTATTAAGGGAGGTGTGCGGTGTTTGTAGATCTTGATGTAGGTCTTCTACTTTGTATGCGTAAACTTTCCTACACATAAAATAAACCTACCCATTCAAAACTAAACGGTTCCGCGAACTAAAAAGCAACATTTTCGGCCAAATATTATCATTTTACGAGCAACTGAAATATTTTTATGTTCTATCGTAAAACCGCTCTTGAAATACGTCAAAAGAGTGTTTTTGCCACACACAGTTCAACATTCGTAAGTTGATTTCATTTTCTAGATATTGCATTTTACGACATAAATCGCGATGAAATGGGTCACTCGATGCGCAATTCGCTGCTGGGTCTCTTACTTAAAAGTTTACGTGATTCTATCAAGAAAATAGTACTATTTCATTTATTATTTAGAACACAAGTTAAATTGCGTAGTCCCACGCATTATCTTTACCAAAAATAAAAGGTTAATAAATATAAAGTCTTTTCATGATTATCTCCCAATTTCTCCTCACGCGCGTTACGTGTCGATAGCCAAACATAAAATCTATACCTACGCTGCCCGATTATCTCGCCTTCCATTTTTTATTCCGCGAAAGAGGTAAGTGCTAAACCTGATTGCCTCCTCAAAAGACAATACATAACCTCTTAGTCAAAGGTAAAGAAAGAAAAGCGACGAATCTAATAAACGGTCCCCCATATCCATTCCGTTTGTTGCCACGCATCCAATACGTGAAGACCTGTAGTACGAGTTCAATTTCACCTCTCCCGTCGTTTATCAATATGACTTTAGGACGGCAAAGGGGGGTCAATTTGGATTGGTTTTCATCCGCGTCCAATTTTACGAAATGGAAGGGTGCACCCTCAGGAGATCTCACAATAGATCCGCCCGAGTGAGTGCTATTAATTCGTATCTTTGTTTTATTGTTTTTTAATGTGAATTTTAGGAGGGTTTTTGTAGCAAAAAGCCTGTTGCGCGTTCACCTAAAACATAACCAGATGCTTCACTTAGTACGCGAAGAAAGACTGAAGGGAATAGATAAGACGCGTTCATTGAAATAAATCACGTCCACTGCGAACAATATCATGTTTGTATTCTTTCTTTTTTTTATTAAACCGACGGGTCAGAGCAATGTGCCGGATTTACGACTGTTTGCGGAGAATCTGTTCATACCGTCCGGGTCCTACGGCCCACATAGACGGACATAAAATCTCTCCGTGTATTGGGCCTTCAATAAAATTTTCGATTTTATTTCTTCGAACGATGAATGGCCGCTTGGCGGAATAGTATCTACTTGTTTAAGTTGGAAGCAATATGTTATTGAATTGAACTCATCGAATAAAACCACTCGATTTCGGGCGGCATAATCCTCTGTGGCTCTGTAGAAGTATACTGCTATTGTTACAGCGATCCAGATATAAAGCTAGACTATTAAATGTCCTGTTTTAATATTCCTCGGAACAGCAAGGTAAACGTAACGAGTACTGGAATAAAACCGCGCGATTACAGCCATTCAGAACGCAAGCCTTTGTCGCATTACGGCGCATAATGGTCCAAAAAACGGTTCCACCAAATTAAACTAAGCCCGAACTCCCTGTCTCCGCTGGTCTGAATACGCTTTACATCGATACGGGCCGAATTTTAACATTTACTGCCTGCCCGTTATATTTTTATAGGCGGTTCATAAAATAACTTTTCCGAATACATTAGACGGAACGTTTAGCCCGTCGACGTTTGCTCTCAAGTAATATTTTTAACGTTTATTGGTCTTTTGCATAAGCCAGGGCGTATAAAATGTTTTTCGAATAAAGTTGCCAGTTTTCCGGGAGGACTCTTTTTTTCTCCCCTAATAGTCTATTAGTTCGGAGGTGTGATTTGGGTAATCCTTGAAAGGGTTTCTTAACGAACAACCTCTGTGGATCTTTTTGTTTCGTTGGAGTTCATTTGCAAGCCATTCTTAGGAAAATCTTCTGTCCTTAAGGTAATTTTTGTTTTTGTTCGTTGATCTTTAAGAAAGGAGGATATTTTATTATTCATCGTATGCTTTCACTTGTTTTATTCGCGTTTTTGCGCATTGAATGTCTAATTTATTACTTTATATTTTTATACTTTATACTATATAAAACGATGATTCGTGATGTATTTTATATCTCCATTTAGAAATGTATTAATTTACTGACCAAACCACAGCCAGAAATCCTAAGCATTTCCTTGTCTCAAAATACTTGAGAAACTTATCACTTAGCACACTTCTATAAGCCACCCGGGTTCGAGCTTATTGAAATCATGATCGAGAAAATGCGTGAAATGTGTGAAGTCGAGCGTTAAGACTAACGAAATAACACTTTTCATAGCATCCTTGCTTTTTGCCGCTGTGCGTCCCTCTCGTAGTGGGCTGGTAGAAAGAGACATAAGAAGCGTTATAGCATCAACTTGTGCTAAGCGTATAAAACTGCGGGATTCAAACGGATGCCTCCCGCGATCTCGCCCATTTTTCACGCCACTCTGAAATTCATAACTCGTTCCGACGTACGACTCGCTTCGTCTTCGCTAGCGTGACCGGAAATGTTGGTCCTTTAGAGACAAAAAGAACAGAAAAGACTACTTGATATTTGATCATCATCACGCTATTGAACTAGCACTTAGAAGCGTATGTTATTAGCGGTCACAACATTTGTTCGTATTACACATTTTAATTCCTATCTTAACACCAACTTGATAGGATCTAAAGTGATTACATTTGATGAAATTTCCTCACGTTTTATTCTCAATCAATTAGTCTTGTACCAACAATAAACTTAGGCACCCATCATTCTAACAAGCACTAGGAATTGATGAAAACAATTGTCTCCATCAAGTCTATAGATACTTGGCCAAACGCCGCAAATTACATTTTGGCACGAGTCCCAGTTACGTCCGAGCGTGTGGTCGCATTACTCTTGGCTCATTCCCTAAGGACCCCTACTTATGTCGCTGTCTCGACTCTTTCATACAACTCATGGATACCCGAGGAATGCTTATGGACTGGTTAATGATGGAGTTATATGTATTCCTTTGCCATTCATTGACTTATTAATTAAGAGAAATACTTGGTTATATTTAGTTTTTCTGTACTATTCTGACGCGTATTAAAGTCAGAATCTGTAGAAATAAAGTTTAACATTTTATTATTCAATCGGATCAGTAAAATTTTCACGTACTCTATTAGCATTATGATTCCAAGTAAACAGGGAAAAGAGAAATTAAAAAATACCAGCATCGGTCGTGGCGTCTCTACGTATTTTATTTACCTTCTAATTAAGTGAAGATGAAACATTTTTTCCGTTTGATTCCCAAAGGGGAACTCGACCGCGGCAACAAGATTTGTTGTTATTACATTAATTAGAAATGAACAAAAAATACAAGCGCGAGTTGGCTTCTGTGCTATAATTGGTGCGGCTGTTAATTTATTGGAAAAATTTAAATTATAATTTTCAATAATTTATTGAATCAGGCGTTACTTTGCGGAGGTCCATATTTATGAACTAAAAAACAAACAAAAAATGAACAAAAGAGGAGCAATGTGATTCCTATGAATCCGCAGGCACCAATTTTATATGGTTTACCTAAAATTCACAAGGATGGTGTTCCTGTTCGCCCTGTTGTTTCATACGTGAGTGCTCCAGCGTATAAAGTAGCGAGGAAGTTAAATAGCATTGTTCGGGAAAAATCTTCTTTTAAGCCAATATATAGTTTAAAGAATAGTTCAGATTTAGTAAATAAAATTAAAGACATTAATATACCGCCGAACTCAACATTACTTTCTTTAGATGTGGATAGTTTGTTTACCAACGTACCATATAGTGAAACCTTAAATATTCTTAGATGTCACTTAGAAAGGAAGCGTTTACATCCGGGGGAGGTTTGTGAGTTAATAGAATTAGTAACTTTATGCATGAAACAAAATTATTTCAGATTTAATGGTCAATATTATTTGCAGAGTGATGGTTTAGCAATGGGGTCACCTCTTAGTCCTTTAATGGCTGACGTTTTTATGGATAACTTTGAAAAACAATATATAGTGGGGAACAGCAATTTAGTATATTATTATAGGTATGTTGATGATTTAATTTTATGTTGGAAGGGGAGTATGAGGCAGCTAGATTTGTTTATTAGTGCTCTCAATAACAAACATCCAAAAATAAAGTTCAAACGAGAATTAGAGGAAAATCGTTCATTAAATTTTCTGGATTTAACTATTACAAGAGTAAATAATAGGCACCAGTTTCAAATTTACCGTAAGCCTACGTACACAGATACTGTCATACCTGCAAATTCTACTCACCCATGGCAGCATAAACTGGCTGCTTTCCATTGTTATGTACATAGACTACTAACTGTACCTCTTTCGAAAGAGCATTATGATTCTGAGTTACATACTATATATCAGATAGCAACAACAAATGGTTATAGTACAGCAATGGTTAATAGTCTGGTTCAAAAGAAGCAGGGACGGATAGTGAATAGCATGCTTTACTCTGCGTTGCCATCTCAGCCTACTAACAAATTTAGATCTAGTATTACTTATGTTGGCCGGTTGTCTGACAAGATTTATAATATTTTAAAATCAAATAACATCAATGTTGCCTTTAAGACTACTAATTCTTTACGTTCTAGACTTTGTAATAACAAAGAAAAGGTGGATAAAGGGAACAGGTCGGGCGTATATAAACTCACTTGTGGCGACTGTAGTCAAGTATACATTGGACAAACCGGTCGAAGCTTTGATACTAGATTTAAAGAGCATGTCTCGTCATATAGGCATGATCATCCAGAGAAATCAAACTTTGCCAAGCATTTATTAGAAACGAATCATTCGTTGTTAGACTCAGATACGTACGAAATTTTACATTATTGTGATAAGGGTTTGCGGCTATCGGTTTTAGAACAATTGGAAATTATTAGGTACAACAACATGGGGTCTATTATTAATGAACAAGTTAATTTGGTTTCTTCGCCTTTGTTACGACTTGGTTCTAATTTTAATAATGTGTCATAGTAATAATGAGAACATGACTTCTCTTTTTACCGTACTCGGTTAAAAATAACGGGGTACCTGGCGTAGATTAAAAATAAAAATAAAAAGGGTAGTTTGGAATTCATTTCTTAAAAAAGGGTAGTTTAGGACTTACATAAAAGGGTAGTTTGGAATTTATAAAATATTAGTGGGTACGTTGGTTTTGTCATTAACTAAGTTGAGTACATGGTTTACATATGTCAGTAGTGGAAGTGGTGGCATGTTGAGCGGTTGTTGTTGTGCTTCGTAAATGGCCTCGTGGAGAGTGCCGAAACGCGTCAGCGTTTAGTATAGTGGTGGTGGTGATAGTTGGGTCTGTGTGGCATGTGTTGATTCGTGTAGCAGTGGAGGTGGAGGTGTTGCATGGAAACATACATTTGCCGCACAGATATAACTATTTGTCATTAGTGGTCGCGGGTGAGCAAAGTAATTGTTTTTTAGTTATAATTTTCACCCAATATTGGAAGACTTGCAACCTTTTTTTGTTTGCACGAAACGTTGCTAAACGTACTGGCTGTAAACAAACTTGTGAAGCAAAACTCGACTCGATTTTTATTCTGTTGGCGCGTTCTATTTTCAAAAAGTAACCGAAAAGCAGTCGCTTTGCGAAGATGGCTGCAGACATCGATTTGTTTCCTTTCCCGCCTCACGGCCGATAAAGCAATGGAACGAGCCGTTCAGTTTCGCTCAATATACGGCAAATAAAGCTTCATCATGTACCCAATATACCGCATCCGCGAACGAATATGCCACTTCGCACGACGCCAGGAATAAATCAAATTTCCCGCCACAGAGGCCCGCCTTTAGACACCTTTGCGCTAAGCCGACTACCGCAAGGAGTTACTAAACGATCCTTTGCAAAATAAATGTTACAGTTTATCGGCTCGAGACTAATGCGTACGAAAATGATTGAGGTTCTTGGTTGAGTAACTGGTACTCCAATGAAGTAAGGTTCTGCAACAAGACAAAGTAAGTACTGATTGTCAGAACATGGATGGTTGTACTTGAGCCGTGGAGGTTTGTATTATTAAATAAATAAATATCATGGGACAATTTTGACACCAATTGACCTAGTCCCAAACTAGGCAAAGCCTGTACTATGGGTACCAGACAACGGATAAACATACTTATATACATATTAAACACCCAAGACCCGAGAACAAACATTCATATTCATCATACAAACATCTGCCCCGACCGGGATTTGAACCCGGGACCTCAAGCTTCATAGTCAGGGTCTCTAACCACTAGGCTATTCGGCCGTATTGTAAATGAAGTCATTCAATAAAATAGAATTCATGAGGACATAATATACGAATTGACCTTATATCCCTTTGTATATACAAAACCAACTTAACAGGTCTAGTAGAATACACCATAACACTACACGACACGCACAAAGCGAAGTTAGAAAACTAATACCGTATAATTTTAAATGCTCATCACACTTGTTTAAATGCTTGTTACACTTTAAACTAAAATGCGCCTTCAAAGTTGTTCAGGTCGTAAGAGATAGCTTTATTCCACTCCCACATTCCTGTTAGTCTCTGTGCGTCTCGCTTCATCTACGGGTGACTGACTTCACTTCAGGCACATTTAAGTTTGACAAGAACTATATCACATTTTGAGTGATGTTTGAGATACACATAGTTTCTTTCTAAACTGTAGAGTTAAAAAACCTCTTAGATTTAATCCAAATAAATTTCAGGATACCACTCTAAATTCTGCTTGCACTTGAAACATTTACAAATAATAACTGAATTTAGTTGGAGAGTTGTATTTCAATAACGGCATTCCCAAACTAGGTTGCGGTAGTAGTCTGCGATGCGCTGTAAATTGTAACGGAAGCCATTTGCATTTTGTTGCCAGTTGTTTTTGGAAATACATACGGCGCTGTACCGTTTCGGGCGGTTCTAAATGCAGCGAATTCCCCGGCCATGATTTATTTACGAAAGTAACTATGTTATATTATAATATTTTATTCAGTATAAGTTAAAAGAAGCGTGAAATCGAAGATTTGGAATTTCAGACTGGTTTTTGCGTATCCGGGGCTGTTTGAAACGTGGCAATATGGCAACGATTTTGTGTGATTTATTTACGTATATAGTTATCTCACATATCAAATTAATGCATACGTATAGTAGGTACTTACATTACCAATAGGCCAGGTTATCTCAACCAATGCTGGTACATTATCGCACATTATTCTATGCGATTCGATGATGTGTATAATCTTGCTTACAATTCAGAGATTGTGACATACGTCCATGCCAAGTGTGTTATGTAGTGATATGAGTGAACTAGCCTCGAATGAACCCTAACCGTTGACCAGGGAATTATGTAAGTATGTCCCTGTTACAAAAACGATGGTCTTGTTCCGAATGTAGGAAAGCGAGTTGTCGATTTCTTATGAAACTTACTCTTGTATTTGAACTTGTAGTTATAAGGAATAGACTGTATAAGTCTATTTCGTATAAGCCACGCTTCAGAGCACTTTGAAGATTGCCAGGAACCCGTTGAAGTAGATAAATCAAATCAATACCGCAAAGTTGGGACGACCAGTGACGTCATAAATAGACTTTCAACAGTCGTATCGTTATGAGAACATAGAACTATGTTCACGTATCGAAGGGCTTAGATTATTATATTATACTACTATTATATTGTACCACTTGTACTGTTAATATAAATCCTATAAATGATGACAAGGTATTTTCACCTCATCCAAGCGTATCTTAATTCGGTTGGACTTGTATCATGCGGTAAATATTGTATGCGGCCTGTTCTCACATTTTCTTCAAATTGATAAAATTCCAGATTTTAATCAGTCTCGCTCTTAAATGATAAAACAATAAAAACGTAAACAGACGAACAAAAAAACTTTGTAACCCACCCTTTTTGTGTCCCGGACAAAAGTATTCGTGTTAATAGTCGCACGCTCGATTATTCATTGCGGCGGTAATCCCGCCATTGCTTACCCGGGTCCGACTCTAGTTCCCGTATTTTTTTATTTTTCAACATCAACAAGAGATGAAACTTCGGCCGGGACCGCGAAACTTCCCATCGGCTAATCCCGCGGTGGCCGCGCTAAATTCCCCATTAACTTTGTTGCTGAGTTCAAGCTTAGCCCGCAGCATATTTTTCAAGCGATACCCCAGCAGTTCCATAGTGGATTTAGTCGGCGTTTGTTATCGTTACTTGCCCAACTTTCGACGCGCAAACTCGATAATCGATACCTACTGGATCTACGCCATTCCCAATTTCATTTGTGTTGATCTTATTTTTCATTCCGGGCACAAAATGAAATTTGTTCCGTTACTTTTATATGTGAAAGCAATAAAAGTCGGCTCGCTTAGGTTTATATAAAGATGGGAGATAGTCCCAAGGTAAAATTACTTTGAAACTTTTATTGACAAACTGCGCAAATCCCGGCTGTAACAAAGTTTCAACTGACCAACGTCCAACTTTTACATCGTTTGCTTCCGTTATTGATACAGGGCACCC
Source organism: Clepsis dumicolana (assembly GCA_963691665.1). Taxonomy (NCBI): domain Eukaryota; kingdom Metazoa; phylum Arthropoda; class Insecta; order Lepidoptera; family Tortricidae; genus Clepsis; species Clepsis dumicolana. The sequence continues at coordinate 11,927,710 of OY829517.1, read as the reverse complement.
TGTGGGGACGCCGGATTCCTAGCTGCGAGCCTCCCAATACGAGGCCTCATTCCGATAAATAACGCGGAAAATTCTCTGCTTATGTTGCCATAATATATCATCCGTTGTTTATATCTCATGCGAGCGTCCTCTTTCTTTTCCATAACTTTGCACCCCGGGAAAACGTAATACGTAGGCGTGTGGGTAAATACTATAAAAAGTAAGTTTGTTTTTATACTCCATTTTTGTGTTGCGCGGCTGCCATCACTTGCGATCCAGCCTCCGTGCCGTCTGCACGTGCCGATTTGATTTATGATCTCTTGAATAAATAACTTTGGATACTACTTTTCGCATTCCTACCATATTCACTAGCGTGAACAATATACCGCTCTTTATTTAGGCTCTCGCGTCAGCCCGTGACGCGCGTCGTAAATCAAATGAAATAATTTATTCAACAAATAAGGCCACATGTTTTTTACCTGAACGTCAGATTGAAGGTTTTACTGCGTTTACGGGAATAAAAGTGATACGTGAGGAGAACAAGCGATACGCGAGTTCACGGAGCATTTGCTTAGCGGGTTAGGTCTTCAGCGCCGTCTGCAAAGCATTCCACTACCTCGAGCGCAGAACGTTTTAGACCAAATAAACAGTTCATGTTTGAACAAATGCTAATAGAAATAGCGATACATAGATCACAACGAGCTTATAGCGAGCACATTAATTTAATTAATGGACACTAAAGTTATTTGTGTGCACTGGCTGAGTTACGGTTTAAATATTACGCAAATATCGGTAATTAATACCAAGCGAGATGCCTCATCATTTTATCTGGCGTATCGGGTGCGTGGTCATTGACCAAATGTGGATAATTAATCCATTTTGTAAGCATTTGCGTGCTTTGTTGAGAGCCTATACTTGTGTCAATGTGTTACTTATATTATTTTCAACAGTATCGAGCGAGCCATTTTAATGTGTAACTCTTTTCTAAAAGGTAATTTTTTTGGTTATATGCTTCTCTCCAATAATGGCGTTCAAATTGGTGCTTTATTTTGAACGGTCCTCGTCAAATTTAATAATTGAACTCGTAAGCCGAGCTTGTATTTTATTAAATATATATAAGTTCTGTCTAGTAGTGTTCGGGCTATTAATAATTCATAACGCAGTCGGTAGCAGAGCGTATGAACATCGATATTTCGATGTATTTCCTTCCGCATCTCGGATAGGAATCGAAGTCTGTACACAGACGTGTTTATTCGTGACTCTACGTGGCTTTAACCTTATTTCGGAGTCGAGGATTTGAATGGGACTTGGCTTTGCGCCTGTCGCTACGTTTTAGAATAGCTTGCTGAGCCAAACTTCTTGCTTTAATTCCCGGTATTGCGGAAAATGTTATCGTGGAGTTGTAGCACCTGGGTGGTCTGAATACTCGAACTGTTTCTGTTTAACTCTTCGGGTTATTGTTTGGTTTGTTAGTTTCATCTAATTCATTAAACTTGAATATAATTTGAGGAAATTTAATTAAGCCAATTTCTGTTTTTGACAAGAATGCTAAAGATACGACAGTTAAGCATTATATTATTTCACCAACTTTACAATTGCCAGATTACATTGACAATTCGTAGTACATTACGCATCAACCAGTAGCCCAGGAGCCACCATTTAAAATCCATCTTTTCTAATCATTTACCTATGAATAAGGTTTAGTAAAAATAAGTTCCGTCACCAAATCTTTATTTGCAGTAATTATTTGATCTCGCGATCGGCCATTACCGTTGTCTACCGTAATATCCGAAAATGGCTAACTTCCAAAAAGTTTTTCGATCACGTTCCACCGGGCTTAGTACATCATACGTATATTACGAAAGTGCTCAAACAAAAGGGAAGAACGACGCAAACACATCTGTGCAAACATTTTCAATAGTAATCGAAAAGCTATACCTTACATCATGTTTAGATCTACGGACTCGCTTGCAACGCTTATACGTTTTATTAATGTTGTAAATAAATAAATGTCATGGGACAATTTGACACCAATTGGCCTAGTCCCAAACTAGGCAAAGCCTGTACTATGGGTACTAGACAACGGATAAACATAATTATATAGATAAATACATACTTATATACATATTAAACATCCAACACCCGAGAACAAACATTCATATTCATCATACAAACATCTGCTCCGACCGGGATTTGAACCCGGGACCTCAAGCTTCATAGTCAGGGTCTCTAACCACTAGGTTATCCGGTCGCCAAAAAATGTAGAAAAATGTTACTAAAATGCCAGTGTAACCTCAAAAGTGTGTTCTGAATTACTCTATAATGACGTCATAATTGTCAGTTGTCAGACTGCTGCCTTAGTAAGTATTTTAAGAGTAAGTATTTCTGAAATCTTCATTAATGTAAAATAATTTTTAACCTACTTCAAAAAAAGGAGGAGGTTCTCAATTCGAAATATTTTTTTATTTAAACATCAAGCAGCTACCGTAATTTACCCAACCGTAATTTTTAAATAAAGAATCGATTCAGTGATCACACCGCGACACGACCCATTTTAAAAAGCTGAGCGAAGGTGTGTTCCAAATTCAAATGCTATATTCGTCTTTACAATTTAAAACATAGTGCTTTTGGTGTTGTTTGGGAAAGCATTGTTTTTCAAGGAAGGTAAGGTTGATTTTGCCTTAGCCCGTATCGAGTTCTTTGTTGCTACGTCTCTTGAATATTGAGCACTGTTCTCTGGAGTTCAGAGGTGACACTGAAACAACATTGTCTTGGGCGAAAGAGCATACGAGAGGGAAAGAAATGCGTTTATAAACTAAGCTAAGCTACTTAAGCGCGCGGTTGCTATATGCGATAAAGGCTACATTAAACGCGATGCGTTTGACGCACCTCATTGGATAATCTAATTACCAAGCACTGTTTTATGCAGCAACGTGCGTATGTGCCTAATACACCAAAGTGCTTACACATACCAAGTACCTACTAATCACGTTTTCTGGTGTGTTCTTTATTAATTTAGTATTTATATTTTATAATAATGAAACAAGTCTTCCAGACGCAATAGGCAGATTTGTATATGGTAATAGTCATTGTGACATTATTTTGCAGCAAAGGATTCCGCGATACGCAAAGCAGTTTCTTCGGCTATACACTTAGTTTTTTTTTTAACCCCGACGCAAAAAGAGCGGTGTTATAAGTTTGACCTGTGTATCTATCTGTGTATGGGTGTATCTGTCTGTAGCATCGTAGCTCCTAAACGGATACACGGATTTGGACGCGGCTTTTTTAGTCGAAAGCTAGTTTAATCGAGATAGCTGTCAGCTATGTTTCATCAAAATCGGTTTAGCCGTTTTTGAGATATTGAACTTTGAAACGAAAATGTCGTAGGTGTTTCCTGAGTGGGTTAGGTTATTAAAGGTTTAGCCTCACGAAACCGTTGTCTGCCACACAAACCGTGACGAAATACGTACTCAAGAATCCTCTGGTCTATTAGTGTTAGTAGCATAATCACCGAAACTACCCTCAGGGAGTCCCTACACTCGTTAGCCGACCTGAACGGAACCCCAACGAAACCCCTCGGGACAAAACAGGAATTTTACAATACCAAGATCCCCGTTTAATTAATTAGGTTAATACTTTACTAACGAATGTTATCGGGGGCCTTATTTTCTTCTAATTAAGGGGAAATCTTAGGTGTTCAGATTTTCGTGGCTGTGTGTGGATTTGGTTACCTTTGGAAGGAGTACATGGACGGATTTAATTACGATTCCGGATTTCTTTTCAGATGACTAATGGGGATGTAAATTGCATAAAGTTGAGATTGGAAAGGACTCGTTCGTCTGTGTACTGCGTTACTTACGTTAAAAATGACAATTTACAATCACAATTCGTTGTAAATTGTCGACTTGAAGAGTTTTTGGGCCTAGTACGCTTCGTATTGACAATGAAATGTCATTTTAAACTGTCATTTGTAATGTCGGTCAAATAGGAACTTGTTAGTCCCCAGTCCCTAACTACGGAACGAAAATTTTATTCCAACAGAAAACAAAAAAGCATCTGCCACAGCAAACATTCCATGTCTCACTCCTCACAGACAGTGACTTCTCACAGAATGGAGGGGTTGGGCTATAGTTCCCACACAGACCCAGTGCAGACGAGCTGTCGGTAGGCCTCCAACAAGATGGAGCGACGACCTAGTAAGGATTGCGAGACCGCGGTGGATGCGGAAAGCACCAGACCGGTTTGAGTGGAGAGCCTTGGGGGAGGCCTATGTCCAGCAGTGGACGTCTTTCGGCTGATATGCTGGTGATGATGATGAGGCCCAGTGCGCATTGTGAACTTCACGCACACCATTGAATTGCTTTGCACGCAGGAGTGTACAGGAAACGCCAATGATATATACTCAAAGAAAATAAGGGCCACTAAGTATTTTGATCTTTTAAATAACAGTAGTACAAGGCTTTTGTTTTTATTTAGGTTAATAAGCCGTGATAGCCTAGTGGTTTGGCCTGTAGCCTCTCAAGCAGAGGGTCGTGGGTTCAAACACCGGCTCGCGCCTCCGAGTTTTTCGGAATTTATATGCGGAATTACATTTGTAATTTAACATGAGCTTTACGGTGAAGGAAAACATCGTGAGGAAACCTGCACACACCTGCGAAGCAATTCAATGGTGTGTGTGAAGTTCCCAATCCACACCGGGCCCGCGTGGGAACTATAGCCCAAGCCCTCTCATTCCGAGAGGAGGCCTGTGCCCAGCAGTGGGGCGGAAAAAAGGCTGGTGATGATAGTATTACAAATGTAAATTCCGAAAAACTACGGTGCGAGTCAGATCTCACCACGACACTGCTTATGAGCTAGTAAATTAAAAGTACATCCTATTGTAAAGCTTATCTAATTAAAGTACCAGCACCACTACAGCCCTTCCTAGACTCCCAACGCCATCTGATATCAGCCCGGGCCTAAAACATGTTCAAAAGCTAATGAAACATTATCTAATACCTACTTTCATTATCCCGTTACCACGGCAACGGCCGGACCCCGTCAAAAGGTAACGTTTATTTATTATTCTCTTTGCAGTTTGACGCGGGCAGGTAAAAGGTTTTTCAGATTAGGCGATGAATCCTAATGATGATAAAGAGTTGGCTAATGGTGTGCAACTTTGGTAAAAGAAAACTGTAAACATTAATGGGCGGTCCGCTAATTGGTGCTATGCTCTCGGAGATTTATAACTTAATTATTCACCCTGTGTGAGGCCGGAACTCATGGTAATTAGGCTTAAGCGTTGCGAATATTATGCGTAAGTTGTTTTAGTTACTTGTAAGTTGGGCTTTTGAATGCTATCTTTAGAAGAGTAAAAAAATATATATCATGGGGCAATTGACACCAATTGACCTAGTCCCAAACTAGGCAAAGCCTGGACTGGTACTATGGGTGCTAGACAAACAACGGATAAACGTTTATATATTAACCATCCAAGACCCGAGAACAAACATTTCACCATACATACATCTGCCCCGACCGGGGATCGAATTCGGGACCTCGAGCTTCTTAGTCGGGTCGTCAAATGTGTCGAAAGACCAGCCAACAGATCGTCGCTTTATAATATTAGTTAGGATGTTGAAGCATTATTTGCGCCCCAAAAACCATTTATTTACTCTTAGAAGGATTGCATCCTGGTCAACTTGGCATATTAATCAGAGCTAACATCTTAAAGTCAGTTCTACCGCCCGCCCCTTTCGTGTCGCTCTGTGCTGTCCATGTTAATTGTTCGCTAGATTGCCTTGTCGGCTAACGTGATGTGATAATGACTACGTGATAGGTGCATGATTGAGAGATTGAATGGTTTGAAAAGACAAGGTTTTACGAGGCTCGGAAATTGGATACGAAGTCAGAAGACGGGACTTCTTTTTTAAACCACGACGCGAAAAGGGGTGTCGTAAATTCAACATATATCAGTGTGTGTCTGTGGCTTCATAGCTCAACAGATGAACATGTTTGGACGCAGTTTATTTTGACCGAAAGCTACTTTAATCGAGATTGTTCCTAGCTGAGTTTCAAAATCGGTGAAGAAGGTTTTGAGATATTGAACTTTGAGATGAAAATCAATACCAAATCCTGCTTTTATTATTATAAATGGTAAAGTTTGGATGTTTTTTTGTCAATAATGCAAACATAAGCAATATGTATTTTTTTATAATGTGAAGACTCGTAGGTCTCAATAATATTCTACGGCTTCCCTTTCCCTTAATGTATGGGAAGAAATTCGCGAGTACACAATGTGAAGTATTAAATTTCAATCTGCGTATAGAATGGGTTATTAATTAGCTGGTCCAACGATTACACAGAATTAATTGCGTAATCCAATATGAATTAAACAGTTCTGTCGCAACTCGCTTATTCGGCGATATTGTGAAACGCCGTTCCAAAGGATAGGATATCATATTTTGAATATGGTGGAGACTAGGAGAGGGAAAATGGCGAGCCATTTGATACGATACGTCGATCTATATTAAAAGTTATAGAAGAAAAGAGAGGAAGAGAACCCTGAGGATAGAGTATTTAAATCAAATAAAAAAGAAGATAGACCTTGTGTCGTATCAGGAGGTGAAAGAACTCGCATTGGAAAGAACAAACGGAGGGAACCACATCGACAAGAGTGATACTCTTAAATAAGATGATGATGGTGGTTCGAAAGGTTACGGACCTGTAAATTTATTTGTATGATCTCTACTCAAAAGTTGTTTGACCTCTAAGGTACTGCACTAAAATATAAACGCATTTTTGTGAATCTCATTAAATAACGTATGTTGAAATTTGCACGTGACAGAGCAATAATGTATCGCTATTAATAACTAGTAATTAACATAACAAATTTCGGCGTTCTGTTTTTGTTAATTCAATCTCCCGTTACATGTTAACGCTAAAAAAAGGTTGTTAAAATAGTTAGCTGTTTTGAAGAATTTGAAAATACCTTGATTCGCTCGCTTTGAGCTATCGAAACGTTTGAGGCTATTTGCTATTTCTACTTTGTTATTTTTGATTCCGATATCAAAAGACTCCTGCCGCTAAAGGTATGATTTAGATATGAAGTTGAGACTTGTTAAAAATCGATACCACTTTGTGGAAAGACAAAGATTGTTGACAAAGCTCGTATAGTTGACCAAGGAAGTGTTTTACCAGTTTCGGTGACAGTTCCTACATCATATAAAAATTACAAGGTTGATTTTTACAATGGCTTATATATGAAAATGGTGCTAAATGTTTTAAGACGTTCAAACTACCAGCCTTAGCATAGTAAAGGGCTTCATTGGTTGACTATACTAAATCTACAAAATATATATAGGACGATCGGATAGCTTAGTGGTCAGAGACCCTGACTATGAAGCTTGCGGCCATGGCTTCGATCCCAAGCGAGGGCAGATGTTTGTATGATGAATAGGTACGATTGTTTGTTCTCGGGTCTTGGATGTTTAATAGGTATGTATAGGTATACAGGCTTATAGGTAGTACAGGCTTTACCTAGTTTGCGACTAGGTCAATTGGTGTCAATTGTTCAATGATATTTATTTATTTATTATTTATACATTAATAAATAGTCATGCCAACTAGGGGGACGAGGCTGCTGACAAAACCGTGTGTAAAACAGACATCGAATTGAACGATAAATATTGAAAATATATGTGTCAGCTAAATTGATGCCGTAACGAAGTATGCTTGTCATTTTTTGCATCTCAACTGCCCGTACGTAATTTCGTTCGAATCCGACCATCCGTTTTAACTTTATCGAATATCTGCAAAATAGATTTCGTATTCATTCATTACAAATTTTACTTTGCTGTTATTTTATTCAAATATCGAACTAGCTTTAGCCCGCGGCTTCGATCCCATGGCAGAAATCTATCCCGTGGGAATTTCGCTGAATCTCTGGGTATAGCGTAAATGGAACCTGTATAAAAAGTTAAAGCTTTTCAGGTCCAATGCTCAGCGTCGTAGTCTGTCATATAGTTTTTTTTTATACGACAAGGAAGGCAAACGAGCAAGTGTGTCACCTGATGGTAAGTGACCACCACTGCCCATAGACACCCGCAACCCCGGATGGTTTTCGGATACGTTGCATAATTCGACCCAAATGCCTTAGGAACAGTTGTTCAGTTTCATGAGTACTATCACTGGGTTTCGGATCATACACCCTTTTTGTTAACATCCTGTATAGACAGATAAAAACACCGGGCCGCTGTCTAATTAATCTTTTTATGTATATTTTGATAAATAAAAGAGTATAATTATTTAGCGCCTCAACAGGCGCTAAACAATTTTAGGGCTGGCAACGCACCCGTGTTTCCCCTCGTGTTGCAGGTGTCCATGGGCGGTGGTGATTGCTTTACATCAGGTGACCCGCCTGGTCGTTTTTCCCCTCTTATATAAAAGAAAAAACTTTTACAAGCAGGCTCACTTCGCAGACATTCTACCTCCAGACTTTCCCAAAACCGATGTTTTTAGTTTTTCAACTTACGCTCGGGTTCCCATCCTATCCCCCATTACAATCCCTTTGAATGAAAATTAGTTAGCTTCGAGGTCGCGGCTTACCATTATTTAATTTAAATTTGTTACACTCGGGATAATGAAGGGTTTAGTTATTATTCGAGCGAAGTCAGTTTCAAGAAAGCTTCGAACTGAAATACCTACAGACCTACACGTCGTATTATCCGACTGCCGTAGGAGGGTTATTTTTATCGATGTATGTATATCTAATTCTTTGGCACGCTCTACAGCCTAAAGCGTTCGACGGATTTCGACGTATGAGGTGTCTTTAGATTCTAGTTTAAGTTTAAGTCTAGTTTTTGTTTTTTTTATTTTAAGCTGATTGAGTTATTGTTCTTATGATTTAATGTAGGTACATACGGTATCCGCCTAGTATTTTTATCGTTAAAACTACTATGTTGGGTATATTTGAACGAGCGAGCGAAGCGAGAAAAGCGTCTCCGATTCAGCTTGGACAAAAATGCTTTCGTATGTCTGTTCTACTCTACAGGTCTCATTTCTATACCGATTTTTTTGAAATTTTGTGAGCAGTTTCGGTAATTACAGAGCTGGCAAGGTATAGAGCCACTAGTAAAGATTAAAAGATTTATTTCCTGCTACTTTCGTAAAATTTTGTAAAGCTCAACAAAGAATTGACCTGTGTCCCCACTTTGAAATAAAAATACATATTTACTAGATGCAAATTACTTAGGCAGGCCTTATCTGAATTTCTAGTTGATAGCATTAGTAATTCCTAAGATAAACAGCTGTAACGATGACGACAGACAGACGGACCGAGTCACTGCCAACGGTACTTTTTACCATTTGGATTCGCAACCCTAAAAACAAAAGATAAATCTCGAACGTCCTTCCATGTGTGCGACACACACCGACGCGCGCAATAACGTCTCGCAGTAACGTCTTTTTCATCGCTGCTTTAAAAATCTTTCGCGACACGCATTAACCGCTCCCTTATGTCGGGACATGGAGGAATTCCATTTCAATTACGGGCCTCGACTTAGAGTGAATTTAAATAGAACGAGAGGATCCCGAGATGTACCCATTTAGTTAATCCCGCGTTTTCTTTCGCGAATCTAATCCGATTCCGAACGGTATCAGTGCGTACTTCGAGAAGCAAACAGCCGAATATCTCGGTGACGTTTCTTTGATACTTTTAAACGATTCGGAATAAACGTGCGGATTGGGGCACGGGATTGGAGCCGAGATTACACCGTCTCGGTTTTGAGACCTAGCGCTTTTTGCGTACTAAACCTTCGGCGTTCTAAGTCAGATGAAGTGATGCCTTGATTAAAGAATATCCGTTCTTATTGGGCCTGAAAGTGAAATCAGAATTCTGTCGAAATGTAATTGTATTTACTATCCATGACATCTAAAGTCATGAAATTTTACCTACGTTTGTGTAGGTACTACTTACTTACGAGTACTTAGTATGTTGGCGCATTGAACCCGAATTTCAGGATACCTTTTAAAAAGTTCCGTGCTATCGACTATCACTAACAAATGGGGCTCTAGTGAACTCGAAGCCACATAGCACACTTACTTCGGCAATATTTCAAATAGATAATACCGTATTACCATAGGCATCACTCTGTTCACCGGAGGTGCCAGTTGATTAACGACGCAAATTCTAGTTGCGAAATAGTAAACCTTTTATTTTGATTGGCAACACCGGAAAATATATTCGAAATTCTCACTGGCAGTTCTCATAGATGAGTAAACAATCACGAACTCAATAAAAACAAACGACTGCATAGAGTTGTAGAATAATTTTAAAATTTTAATTCGTTCGTGAGTTTCAATGACCATCCAGCCAGTACGACTTCTCTGATTGTGGATTATGGTTTTTTTTAAACGTATTTTTATTAAGTTTATTGCAATGACAGTTCTAAATGGTTTTGCATAACTAGGTGTCAATTGATCGTCAATACCCACCGCATATAAAATTTAATACCAATTCCCCATACATGACTAACATATTACGTAATGCAATTATACCATGTCAGTCAAACCTCTAGCGTCACGGATTAATTTCGTTACTTGGGCGGATTTAATTTCCCGACAACACGGTACATTTCGTTTTTATTTTGTTGGTACTGCCGGCGGCGCGGCGCTTAGCCAAATTAAAGGTAAACCTAATCCAGAAAATGGTGGCTCCAAGATCCCGAGACACTTAATTAATACGCTGTCACTTTAATAACGGAGCTCTGAGTACATAAATGCTTATTATTGGTATACCTAATTCAATTAAGCATGATGAAAATTTTAGTGGCGTCTGTTGACGTTGCCGCGAGGCTGACGAAAAATGTACTGGCAGGCAAATTGATTTTCAGGTTTTTATTTCCTTCCTGTTTAAAGATTTTTGTATGTAGTAATTTGCATGATTACAAAATATCTGTGTCTGCAATAGCCTCTGGTGTTTCGAAAAATACGCCTCTGATAAGTTAATCCTGGTTAAGGAGATTGATTACAACTCAAACAAACAAAAATGTATGCTTTTTTGCTCTCTCCTTTCTTGATTTTTGTAATATAGTGCGTATTCGCCACGGTCGGAACAACAATTTCTGGCTTCGGTATTATTTAACTTGCTCGCAAGCTCGTCCGCTAAAACAAATACTCAGCCAGCAACTTCCTACTTCCAGGCATAAGCAATAATGTACTTTTACGCGCAAGTTCTGCGGTTTGAATCAATTCATTATAAATAATGTAATTCTATGTCTGCGTAGACGCTAGGCGACTCGCAATCTGCGCGTAGAAAAATCGTAATAATTATACATAGGCTCCAAGACTTGCGCGTAAGGGCAGTAGAACCTCTTATCTACGTGTTAATTAATGATAATGAGGGGCACTAATGAACGTCTGATCGGCACTTGTTATTCAGTTGGCAGTGCCCGATTATTGGCGTAATTAAAAGTGCTACGGAAGCTGAGGAACTCTCGATTGATTGTTTTACCTTTTATTTTCGTTTTTTTGCTATCCATGACTTAAATAGAAGATGGAAACTGGAAAGACCACTGTTTTGTATCGTTAGGCACTGGGACATCCTGTATACAGATATGTCAAATCGATGTCCCTAACACCATCGTGTTTTACAACAGAATTCGATTTGTTTGAGCAATAAACAGTAATGTAAATGCACTTAAGATACGCGTATACTTACAAGAAATGTAAAGGAAAACCAATATTCGAGAAAAGGCACAATGCGGCGTCCGGGCCTCTTATACGCATTAGATGGGCCCAAACTTGGGCACGCAGGGTTGTCAACTTAACGACATTAAAATGCAGAAGGTACTCGAAATTCGGTTTTTTAACATGACACCTAATTATTTTTATAAATTCTCCTTCTGGTGTGTGGATTTCTCGAATGATCGCCGAACACTTTTTAATGAAGTACTGGCGATATTAATACATTATTAATGTATCAATATTTATATGTTATAGCTGACTTGAAAAGTTCGTCGGGGTTGCTGCTGCTCTGCACCTTTTCGTGCCAGATCTATTTTCATTTGACAATCGAAAAAAAATCCGCGCAATTGTACGTGCGATAATTATAATATCCATTTATATTTTTATGTGTACTGTACTTATTATTACTAAACACTAATGATGATGAAACGTTGACTTATAAGATGATAGTGATAGTATTTCTTTATCAAAAAGTTAGAACACAGGAAACACATTTTTGCGTTCTGCAATGTGAATTTTTGAATTAAAATTTTGGACTACTGTTCACTGGAGATTAGAAATAGTATGAGTATACGTTTAAAACACACAGTTCCTCTGCACGTATACCGTAAAAAAAAACTATACCTACATCAAGCAGTAAAGCCGAGTTCACGCGCGCCGTGCGCACGATGGCTTGAAATCGACACCAATTCCTTTGATGTTTTGTTAAAAACGCATCGTTTTTACGGCCAGTGCTTCTGCGTTCGGAGTGTTTGAACGAATTTTACACCTCCGGCCAAGTGACAGCTGTTTGGGGTTGCTAGAGTAAAAAAAGTTTTAATAGACAGGAGTTTTTGGAGTGTTTCTTACTAGGTATTATGTGCAATTAAAACATTACACCATAATGCTGCCAAGAAAGTTTATGTGATGTCACGAATTACGTTACGTTATTACGAAAGGGAGAGAGAGAGAGAGAAACATTTATTTACACAAATTTGACGCACACTAAAAAAATGGTATATACAGTAAATTTTATTAAGAAAAAATAAAAACCGACCTACGAACTAATTTAATAATAAAGAAACTTAACTATCGAATAGTGTAAAATGGAGCCCACTCCTCTGAGTCTGAGCTGCGTAACGTAAAATCGAATAGTAACGTTGTCGAGTTGGTATGACGTTTGGAACAGCGACGGCCGTGAGCGTATTTGGAACTAAAATTTAGTATAAGGTTTCTCGATCTCGATACGATAACTGTAACGTTACGCAGCATTCGTAAAGCCGTGCTCGATCCTCAGCATGATGTTACGGCAAGCCACAACGCGGTATTTCAGTTGGGACCCATCAAAGGGCTTCTCAGTGTATGACTGGATAGTCATACAGTCCAGGGATAGGTCACGTATAGTATGCAATTGATTGCAAGTTACTATCCTCTTATCCAGCCAGCGGCGGCTTGCAAATAAAACGATTGCGTAGTAGATTTGATACTGAAACGTTCTATTTGAACGTTAAACATTGAACTGAAATCGCGCACCGTATAATTTTAAGACAAAGAGAAAACTCGTGATCGTCATTCTTTTCAGTTCAAAATCCCTTTTAGCATTCCATTTATTCTATATTCAAAAACGGCACCTCAAAAGTCTTAGATAAATTGGTTTAAACTTTCGCTCCATTCTCCGTTGACAATCCCTTGACATGTTTTATGTCCTAATTTAAATTGCTTTTATCGCGAACGCGACCGTTACGCTCTCCCAAAATGGCCGACCCCAAAATCCTATTTTTCATTCGCAAACGTTAAAATTATTGCTCTTTGTCGTCCCTAATTGTTTAAGAGTTAATAAAGAAGTTGATTTCTTTTTAACGCCAATATGAATGTTTAATTATTCCTATGAAAGTAAAGCTGCTTTACTTGAACATTCGAAAACCGTCTGTGAAATATTGTATTTCTTTACAACATTTTGGTGAAATGCTCTTTCATTTCAATCAAAGTGTTTCGTGAATAAAGCGTCCGTAAGTTTTATTGTCTGATTTTCCATCAGACGAGCTTATTTGTTCATCGATTATTAAATTGGTTTTTACAATTACTAAATTGGTCAACATTTCGTTACTTCCTTGATGGAATAAATAATATTTACTTGTGTAACTGAAGAATGAAAGTGTTAAAGCGAATACAAATTAAATCTGCATAATACCTACATACATTGCATTGTATGCCAATAACTTTGAAGGAAACCGCAAATGCACCTCTCGTTCCAACATAACGTAAAAGAAAAGGAAGGCATGCGTCAATCGAGACTATTCAGTGAGTTGAAATAAAACAAATGCGTTCCGACATCAAATTCGATTGTATATTTGCTCTCGAGTTTCGCATTCGATATTTTCTGAAAACGAATATTGGATGCAATTCTAAAATTAAATTTAAAAATACGGACGTTAAAGTAACTGGAAACTATTCTTGTTTGTAATGGCTGTCGAGCATTGTTTTTCAGCTGCCTCTGACAGCATTAAGAATTGGTTGTAATTTAATATGGTTAAGTTGAATAACTTTGTTTAAAAAATCTACAGCATAGAATTCAAATTGTCAACCTGAGAAACAACTGTATTTCAGAGTCACAGTTTAATTCTCGGCTTGGCGTAGCATTTGTAATGCAACCGCAAATGCACTTTTCATGTGCAAAAGAGGCTACAAACTTAGTCATAAATCTAAACATAACGACAATCGCCGTATACTTGTCCGCTGTAAACATTTTCTTTTTAGCCCGGCGTGTACAGAACATAAAGAATACGGGGCACGCCGTTGTAAAGAAAACCGTTGGAGCGTGTATGAGGAACGTAGGACGCACTTCATTACATGTTCGCGTGGACGGCCGGGTTTGTTCGACGCCATCTATTTTTATGATTTTCGCGTGTTAACAAGTATAGAGTATAGACATAGATGCTGTCGTGTGACTAAAAGTACGACCGTATAACTGAATGCTTAGAGAACCTGACTGCGAAGGTTGAGGTCCCGGTTTCGATCCCCATTTTTTCCGATCCCGATTTTGTATGCATCAACTGTACTCACTGCATATACTAGTGTATATGCAGTGAGTACAAACGCTTTCTCTCACACACACAAACTTTAGCAAGTTTGTGTGTGTGAGAGAAAGCGTTTGTGTTTCTAAGTTTGTGTTTGTCTTTCTTTACTTCGGCTAAAAGCCTCAGGTGTGATCTACAATTGAACCAAGGCAAAAGCAAACGAGTCGGAAGCCAATAAGGACATTCTGTGACACATTGTATGATTCTTCTGAGAAACTACTTACACATAGGTTCATACTTGTGTACCTACGACAGGTACCCTAACTTATGCGAAGAAAAATTTAATATAAACTCATTTCAGAGAGAACGCAAACGTATATTTGTAGAAAGAGATAAAGACAGTGTGAGCATATTTTGACATGCATGTAAAATTCTAATATTTTTATTTATGTAAGTCACATGTGACACTATTCGATCAGACTTGAATAAATAATCATATTGAAAAACGCAACTTTCTGCTGACAACTTACACAAAACTTTTGCAGTAAGGTTCTAATTTAATCAACGATACTGCACACTTATGCCTCCCCAGCAGACCGCTAGGCAGTGGTCTGGGTTAATTAAAATCGGTCTTTATAGGCAATCGTTGCGGATTGCGCAATGCAAAGATTAAACCACTGATTCAGTTCGTTCTTTCCTACTTTTTTATTCGTGAAATTGTAAACAGTGAATTGCAGATACACTGGATTTTATCTGTTACATGAGTATTGTTGAAGTATCAGTAGTTTTACGTCTTTCTTTTACAATGCATACGCGGAATTAGGCTTTCAAAGAGACCTACGCGAACGTTAATGTTGCGTTGGAGCAACAAATATGCGGTACCATAAAAAGGCGGCAACTAAATACCTGGGTTTAATATCGTCTCGCGTTTTGTTAAATATAGGCGCAGTAATTGAGAATATGAAAAAAATTAACAGAAGCGTCATGGTAGCGCCTCAGTCGACGGGAGTATCACGGTCCAGGCATATTCATAACTACATCTTTTTGAGAACGTATCTCTATTTTTGAACTTTAGCTGCATCTACATCCCTTCGTGGCTAATATCGAGCCCTATCCCTCTGCCATACCCGATAAAGGATTATTATTGTAGCGGCTTGATGACCTTTCGATGTGCAAATGAAGTACAACAGTGACCTCAGAGCAGCAGTTACAGAAAACTGAACTATTACTACAAACACGGTTGCTAAAAACCGCCATACCATAAATTACAACGCCCCTGATGGAATACGCATTAGGCCTAAATGTAGACAGACATGGATGCGTACGCGACATTTTACGATTGGTGTACGCTTGCCGCTTCCAGAGGGTCGAGCACAACTTTACGAATGCTGCGTAACGTTACGGTTATCGTATCGAGATCGAGAAACCTCATACTAAATTTTAGTTCCAAATATGCCCACGGGCAGGCGCTGTTCCAAATGCCATACAAACTCGACAACGTTTACTATTCGATTTTACGTGACGCAGCATTCGTAAAGTCGTGCTCGACCCTAAGGACAGTGTGCGAGGTCCATCCGGATTGCTACCACCATTTTACTCGCTAATCCTGCCGCTAAGCAGCAGTGCTTGCACGCGCTGTGGTATTCCGATATCGAGAGTAAGACAGCCGGTGAAATTCCGGGCACAAAAGGCATTTCATCTTAGCTCTCTAGGCACCGCATATGCAAACTCCCCGCGATTGCGGGTGTTTATGGGCAGTGGTGATCACTTGCTATCAGGTGACCCACTTGCTCATTTTCCTTCTTTGTCGTATAAAAAACCGCCTGACTGTGCACACGAAGCGGCAAGCATCATACCACCAATCGAACTGTGTTCACGCCGGGCCTCAACAAGTCATTTGGGCGCCATCTTTGCCCAATGCACGGATGTTTGACTTTGAGCACGTTTTATTTGTAGGTATTAAGGCAACGTTTTAGTCTGATAATTTTGTAATTGTACTGTGTTTAATTTGTGCAAATTTTGGTTTACTGTGACTCCGTGTCCAACTTTAAACCTACTATATGTATAAGGCTTCTGTTGATAAATATTGCCAAAAGTGAATTAACATTCTCAGCCTACTGACGGCTTCGTCTATAGTTAACCGTATTAATTGAAAGTCTTTTGAAACTAAAATGTGTGTAAGTACGCGGCAACATTATACGTTATCTACGAATTTTACTGACAGTTCAATAAACTGCATTGTTCCTTTTTTGATTCTACTTGCATCAACATTCGGTAGCGACAGTAGCAGAAGATTTTTCTGAGGTTTTTTTTTAATGAAAACCCTGGACTCTGATCACACTGTTCGTGCCACATGGACGTTTCACTGTATAATGTCGAGGTTGCCAGCTTTAAAAATGGCGGCGGGGGAATTAAAAGAGTAAGATAATTTACTGGGCTACTTTATTTGGGCTGTGTTACGCTTGTTGCGGTTTATGCTAGGCTTTTACGTTTGATGCTTCTTTTAAGTCGGCTTAAACATTTTTATTTTTAAAGGTAAAAGTCTTTTTGTGTTTAGGTACTTAGTTGTAAAATCTTGGCCCTTTCAATCACTGTCTGACTTCAATATAGAAACACTTTCGCCCGAGGCTTCACGCCCATGGCAGAACTCCCTAATCGTAAATGACATAGTGAACGGTTATGCAAAATATCGGGTTAACAAATTATGCAACAATCTCAGAAACAGCTGAACCGATTGTGATGAAACTTAGCTAAGAACCATCTCGATTAAACTAGCTTTTGAGTAAAAAGAACCTGATTGGGAGCTATGATGCCACATACAGATACATTGGTTAAACTTATGAGACCCCTGTCTGAACATACAATGACAATGCAAAGAAAAATTCGTTAAGCAGCTGGACTTGAACCAGCAACCTCGGTAATCCGTACCACGCTCCACCAATTAAGCTATACTTAACGTTGGTGTACCTAACGAATTTTTCAATGCCTTGTGTCATATTTTATTTGGAAGATCTCTCCTCAAAAAAAATCTCCTCAAAATTCGTTAGGTACACCAACGTTAAGTATAGCTTAATTGGTGGAGCGTGGTACGGATTACCGAGGTTGCTGGTTCAAGTCCAGCTGCTTAACGAATTTTTCTTTGCATTGTCATTGTATGTTGAATTTCATTCTATGAATGTTTCATAAAAATAAAAACAAAAATAATCAATAAATCGATTATTTTCATTGACCCCTGTCTGAGTTGGGGGTTAACAATGAAGGATTATGTTTATGTCGATGAAGATTTTCTTCACATACTACTTACTGTTCTTAAAGATTTATTACAACAAAACAAACAAAAAGAATAGTAGTAACAATAATTAAATTTAGAACCTAAAATGGAAAACGTCCCCGAGTCCGCTACCTCGGGGCAAGGTGCCCAAAAGACTGGCGGCGTTGCCTCTTTGTATAGCAATGCCTATACGTTGGCCGAGGAACGCGCCAGCCCTTTGATCACCTGTAATTTTGATTATTTTTTTTATTAATATATTAAAAAAATTGAGTGCGTCGGGTCCCCACGGGCCAAGCGTCTCCACACCAAACGCCGCAAAACTTAAACTGTTACTAAGTTCACAGTATTTGCGGCGTTTGAGAGCCTCCGCAGACGCAGCCGCTGCGCCCGCCTTTGATGCCGTAACGCTGAGGTAGGACGGCGCCAAAGTATCAACGCACGTAGCGTCCCATACTAAGGGCCGTCCTAGTTGCCACGGCAGCAGGGTCATGCCGTTGGGCCTCTTACCATCGTCGCGAGTGAGGCCATTCGGCTCTAGCACTGCGGGAATGTTGGCGCTCACGAGAACCCGACGGATGGTGTCGTTGCGGCAGGCGTGGCGGGAAATTCTACCGGCATTTTTAGGGCATCTTAACCCGTGGTGACCCAAACAGTCCACCTCCGATCCACATAGAGAGCAGGAGTGTGGACTTACTATATTTAAACCCAACCTAAGTCCAACAGCCATTCTAAATGAGTCGTTATCCAGAAGGGTGTAGTAGAATGCCGATGGGTAGGCATGGAGCCAGAAGCCGGACTCCCGCTCGGACACGGCCAAGAGGCGGGCTTTTTCAGATTGGGTGGCACAGGTGTCCATAAGGTGGGTGTGCACTCTGAGGCTTATGGGCTCATCCCAGAGTTTCTGTGTCGCGGCGGCTATTGGAGGATCTTTTCCCGGGCAGGCGGTTTTCCAGGCCTCTTTTGCCTCGTACAAGCATGCTACCTCAAAATCACTTAGTGTTCTTTAGATAAATTGGTTTAAATTCTTAACATGAAACTACCGTGAGACTCAATCATAGTCGTCAGAGCCGCGGCGCGCAGTGTGCGGCTCGCCGCCACTGGGTCGTGCGCTCCCAGAGGAAGGACTACGAATTAGTCCGAAACATGTTGGGCTAAACTCGACTTATATACGTGAGTGATCCGTTTTTATTTCACTATGGTTTAAATTCCTTAATCATTTCACTATTATTGAATCTTACAGTAGTTTCATGTTAAAAGCACAACATTTTCCTTGTTTTTTATGACATGTATGTATCTATTATAACAGGACAACACGTTTCCTGCAACCGGCAGTGGAAAAATACAGGTGTTTAGGTGAAGGCAAAGTTTTCATTGAATATACCGTCTCGCGATTTCCATTTCATGTGCTATGCGGATTACATAAAGCCCCAAACTTTTCGTATAACTCATTTTTAGAAGTTCACTCCTCTAGTTCAGTGAATATTTTAGGTGAATATCGCCGCGTTGATGTTTTTTCGACTTCGGTTAAGAAAATTTTAGTGTAACCGTGATGATTATGGTTTCAGTATGGTTACCGCTCGACTTTATTAATTTTAATTTATCGTAAAACATTATACACCCATAGTAAACATGCCATGAGAAATCATTCAAAATTAAAAACTATTTCAAACTATATTTCATGCTTAAGACATAAGTTCGCTTGCCGTGTAAAAAACCGTGATAGCCTAGTGGTTTGGCCTATGGACTCTCAAGCAGAGGGTCGTAGGTTCAAACCCCAGCTCCCATCGCTGAGTTTTTGGGAATTTATGTGCGGAATTACATTTCTAATTTATAATGAGCTTTTCGGTAAAGGAAATCATCATTGAAAATGATGACGTCATAGTTCTGTAATTCAATACAAACTTCATACTAACGGACCCGATCAAATCCTTTTGACATTTCAAAAAAAGTTGCTGATTTGACCAAGAGGCAACATCCCTATTGTCAGTTTACAATGACAATTCGAACTACTAAAAGCTCTTCAAGTCAGCAACGAACACTGAATTGTCATTGAAAACTGACACTTATAACGGTGGCGAAATAGGGGCTTTGTGCGATTTTTAACCGCCAACTGATAAGATTGTAGCGTGTTTTTGTCTTCATTTCTTGGAAAACAGACATCAAATAATTATTTTAAAATTCATAATTCGTTACTCATCTTGTGAAGCATTTATAAGGTTATTTTTTAAATGTAAAACATCACACATAAGTGATAAACTCCCTAAATATTTGTGTGTTGTTTTAATTTAATTTTATAGCGCATTCACTTTGCTGTAATGTTCTTAACTTGTTTTAGTAATAAATAAAAAAATATAAAAAATAAACGAGCTGTTACTTGAATGCATGGAAAAAATTCGACTTGTATAATCAGTACTAAATTTAGTATAAGGGTTTAGTGCACGTGACGCGGAATGTCACGAATCCGGGTTTTCTGTGTACTTGTTTCAGTGAGTTCATATTAAAGTAAAACCGTAAAAATAAAAAAATGGTGAAAAGGTACAAAAATATAGTCCATTGAGATCATATAAAAAATTAAATACTCAGTTTACTCGCGAACCAGAATTTAACGAAGCAATTTCACATAAAAAAAAACATGAAATCTTAAAGCAGAAACGTTCTTAGTTAACCATAACCTCAAATTGATATCTTAATTTTTTTAATAACACTTATCCTCCTAAAAAGAATAATCAAATCAAATGACACCCTTTAGGTCTGGAGATAAATAAAAAGGGGCCATAAATAACTTGAGAGGCCAGACTTGGGCCTAATGAGTTAAAGGGGCGGTGGGGCGCAATTGAAACTGGGGCCAATAAACAATTTGTATTCAAACGGTCTGTCGGCCAGCCGCATTTTAATTTACTTACTCGAATTAAAACTGCGCGTGCTTCGATTCCGATCCGACTTTACTCCGATACTTCGTTTTTATCGTTGATTGAAGATAAGGACTTTCTTACCCACTTGGAATTCAATCGAGTTTACTTTCCCATATTTCCTGGGGCAATATTTCGCAAATTGACTATAACTTTGAACTCGATTGTCTCTGTTGTCTATTCTTTCAATTTGCGTATTGGATGGTCTTTGTCGGCATGAAGAGGCTTTCATCCACTCAAGCGCTTCGCAAATGAATGTAGAATAATCCTCGATTATTTTAATTGAAGCTAGATTTGCGTATTTCGTGTGAGTTCGATTGTTTCTGTGTAGTGGTTTGTTGAGAGCACTTAGAGAATGCTTGGAGCCCGAATGCTCTAACAAACACTCACTATTTTAATTTAAAGATAAAGACGATTGCTCGATCAAAAAATTTGTGATCGTTTTCTTGGTACCCTCATTTCTATGTAGATAACTAGTTGGATACAGTTAATGACAATAGGTAAAAATGACAAGAAATAAAAGACCTCGTAGAACGTTTCTGCTGATTACATTGTACAAGTGCAAAAATATGGGTGCATACAACTTACTCAAGAATATGTCCCATGGCTCTTATGTCGGCGAATTAAGGTTGTGATTTTGTGAAAAATCAAGTGTCATTTAACCGCCTTTACTGATCTTTTTTTTTGTAAATGCGGTTAGTGCAATACTTGTTGTACTGTATGCACAACTTAGTTCGCAATGTAATTATTTAAGTCAACATTTCAGTTCCTTCGGTGGCACAACTTTATTTATACATCTGCTGTGTGCGAAGTTTATATTTACGCAACCGGTACTTTGCTGCGGTAATTATATTATGAGCACATCTGAATACTAAAGCACTTTTGCACTTTTTTGCTATGAGCCCCAAGCTCCTTGTAGGTACTAGGTGTTAATGGTGATGGAAGATTTCATCCTTTCGCTCTGAAAACCAGCGCCGTGGTCCCAGCCGCGGCACAATGCTGAGAGGGATCCTGTTCAACGTCTGTGTTCACTTCTTTAAATTGTTTTGTTGTATTTGTTAATTGTGTACGTTGAATAAGTATTTTTCTTTCTTTCTTTCATGGTTCATGAGTAAGTACTGTGTTCTAAGTAATTAAATACTTTACTGAATAAATAATAACAAGTGGCTCTGTGATGTATAGACTTCTAGAGCTTAGCTTGATCAACAAAATACAGACAAGTTACAAACAACGATGTACAGGTACGTAGGTATCATCTTATTTAACTGTACTTAATAACAGCAGATAATTATGTTCTCTCGTTTGATAACGAGCGATTTGTTTAGTTACTTATTAAATAGCCTATTCTTATTTACTTGTCAGAATAGGTAGGTATCTTCTCGTTCAATTTTCAAATACAGATTTTGAAATAGATCTGGTTAGAAGGCTACAACAGTACAGGGTACAAAATGAAGTCTGTTAACTATAAAGAGTGACTTTTAAAAAGCAGCTGTTGTACCAGACGCACTTAAAATCTTAGCTAAACCCCTGTTGTATTTAAAGGTAAAACAAAATAAGCTTTACTCGTCTATCATTTCACGGAATAACGTCATCAACATAGTAACTTTGCAGTTAAACTATGTTGATAAGTTAAAAAGTTATGCGCAGTTTAACTGGCAAACGTGCATGGTTCCCGCAAGTTTATGTTAACTGACTTGCTTTAGTACAGTTTCTTTAACTTTTAGGGTAATGTTAGGTTTTGCGTCATTTTCGGATATTCGGTCTACCTGTTAATTAATTTCTCCTTATTTTTCAGTAAATACTAGATAATTGATTGAATCAGACGTTACTTTGCTTCAGTGCATAAATGTGGGCCTTCTGTTTATGCACTAAAATGATTATTTTCTTCAAAGCGACCACACAAACATTTCATCGTCATCACTTAGGTACCATCAGGTGTCCCAGGTGCTAATTTACCTTATTTATGTATATAAAAAACCCCCAATAATCCAATAGGCTAGTGGACTCATATCACAAATAAAAAAAATGTATTTCATATAGTATTAGGTCTAGCGAACCTAAATACGACGATTTTAAAACATAACAGTATAATAATGTCGTGGAAATTAAATTTAAAAATGTATTTTTTTGTCTGTAATTTGAAACGTCAAAAACACTTTGGCCCATGATCGTGAGGAATTTGGCGGGAAACCGATGAGAGTGGATCGTGTCGTTAATTGAATTTTAGTTTCTGTTCTTAATGTTGTTTGGTGGATAATAAAGATAGTGTGTTATACAACAAATTGACGTGAAAGTGCCCAGCAAATGAAGAATTCAAGTGAAAACGCGTATTCCCTCTGTTTGTGACCCCCAAATATCCGCCGGCTGCTGCTCGCCGTAGCTCGCCGTAAAGTACACTATCGCTTTACGGAAGGCAAGAGCAGTTGACAGGACGTGACTAGGACAGACTGACACAACTCTGACGATGACAGGACTTTAATATACAGAAATTTACAAAACACATTAGACGTGGCTGTATGGACTCAGTTCCTTTGCCTATCCCTTATGGGATGAATTAAATTAAAAAAAAAAAACCATGATCGTGACGTCAAAAAATTTGTAAACAACGGAAACAACTGACTAAACGTCACCGCATGTCAATTTCGAATGTAAATTTGTTTTATTCTCACTTTGTTTACAAACTATGTGACGTCACAATTCACGACACAGATAATCTATAGAAAATCATGGCCGGCAGCGTTTTCGTCTGTTCATGTGAAGTTCGTTTTAAAATTAAGTTTTTGTAGTGTTTTAAGTTCCACAGAAATGGTTTAATTTTTTTACGGTCTAGTGGAACAACAATTAACAATTTTAGCCACTTTTCAAAAAAGAGTAGAATAGCCTATTTATAAAATATCTAATTCACCCAATTAGTCGCTTCTTATGAAACATTACTTACCCTTAATTATTGAGACAAGGCCAGTCATCGGCACCGATCCATAGGCCCAATTATTGAGACAAGGCCAGTCATCGGCACCGATCCATAGGCCCAATTATTTCGAAACTTCTCTAACTATCACTGTATCATTTATAATTCAAATTCATCGCGCAAAGTTAAATTGCTTCGTATAATTAAAACAGAAACTCCAATAGAGTCCCGTTTGATGGAAAACTACTTAAAACAACGATTAGGTACTTTAGACTGAATACCAGCATATCCGGTCATTTTACTGTAAATCCTTGATTGGTAGTGTTAATGACATTCGAATGTATCAGCGTAAAAATAGCTTGTTGCTTTTTAGAATCTGGACGTAGAGCGTCCAGGTTCTAAAGCAACCAGCTATTTTTACTCACCTAGAGACAAAACGTCACACATGATTGGTCAATGTGTTATTGTGACTAGTTACATAAGGGACAAGTTACTTTTGACGCAGACTGTATGTTGCTCAAGTAGAAAAAGTCAACACACACACCCGCACACGCACACACACACGCGCATACACACACACACACACATAGGTATACGAACAGAAAATGAGCAACTATTTCCATGATAAATTTGACGGTCCTTTATTTTCTTCACGTTCCTTGTCTAATCGATAAACAATATATAAAGCTTTTTATTAAAAAAATAATTTTTAATATAAAGCTTTTTATTAAAAAATAATTTTTAATAGGTACAATCTTTTTCGCCGGCTGTACTTTTTTGTCCGTACTTGTATTGTCATCAAACTTATATGTCGATACCAAATTTCAAGTCGATGCCATTGACCGTTGAAGAGTTCCGTCCTGCGGAGACGATCCTGGCCGGGACACCAGAACTTCACTACCAGATTATTGTATTGTCATCCAATATGCATATCCATAATGAACATTTCAAGTCAATCTGAACACTGGAAGTGGATCAAAAACTTGCAAGATTTGACCCGAACATTACATACATACATACTTTGCAAGATTTTATATTAATAATAAATTTATTAAAAAAATACTGCAAATGAAACCCCGACTCTTGGTGTTTCCAAGATCTCATGACATGTGTCTTGTTGAAATTGTCTGTTTCTGTTATTATTACTTTTTGTCAAATATGAATATATTGATATATATGAATATATATATATATATATATGAATATATATATAAATTTATCTTTTCTTTTCCGCTGTCGAAAAATGCATAGTTGTATGCGTGTGTCGCATTCGTATGGCAGTTTGGTCACTTATGAGTGTAGGAACGTCGCTAATTTTGACCAGTGCCCTAAGCACGACTTGTCGAATCCTGCGTTACGTAACGGTTATCGTATCGAGATCGAGAAATCTCATACAAAATTTTAGTTCCAAATACGCTCACGGGCGGGCGCTGTTCCAAACGTCATACAAACTCGTTATAGTTTACTATTCGAGTTTACGTGACGCAGGATTCGACAAGTCGTGCTTAGGGCGCTGAGCATAGACGTTTAAACGTGTGCTGTAGGCTTTGCTTGCCGCCACTAAAAGTGGAAGAGTTTTTTTGTACAACGATAAACTAAAGACAACTCCTGTAATAATTGCTTTGTGCAATCACCGAATGGCGCAACTTTATCATAGATAATTGCTATCTTAAATTCTTTGATGATGAATTATGATTTATGATGGCTCCACGTTTTCTCGTGTAATTGGATTCTGCTAGTGTTTACTGGTAGATGGAACCAAGATATATTATTAGTAGAAAATTATATATGTCAATTAGTATGCTTTGAAGTTCAAGTTACTATAATATAGTATGAATTAAAAATATCAGTCTAGAACGTTGTGACAATAGTCACGTTTATACAGCTCAGTAATATCAGATTAAACTAAGGTTTTAGTTTAATTTGCATCAAAAAATAAATAAGTAAAGTCTCAGACAGCAATATTGCAACGAGATCGCTATTTACCATGTTCGTTGAATAATCATACTCGGACGAATTGACAAGTCAATGCTCTCCAATTTTAAAACCCATCCTATCAGACTCGTATTTGCACACGTCAGTTCAGATCGCCGTCAATTCTCGCACGTATTTTTCCAGTGGCGCCCAAACTTTGACACCTTATTGCTTCTCATGCAATATGCATGGTGATACCCCCCTAAGACACAGCCCGCGCCCCCATAATTGGTGAAAATCAACCCGCCCCTCCCCACTATAACTTCAACGAAAAATGTGCTCCGACCAATCGAAACTGAACTCGCATCCAAACCCTCGGTCTACGGACAAGGAGGGAGTATCAAGTTCTATTTAAAATGGACTCGGGCTACTCAGCTTAAGTGTTGCTGTTACGCGAATGGACACATTTATTTTTCTCCATTCATTGCATTCATCAATGGCGAAAAATCCACTCGTTCCATTAACATCCTTAATTATTATTGTAAGATGCTTGATAATATTTAATCAATTTCTGCTATGCCACGACGAATTGTATTAAAAACACTCTGCATACGTAAACATGCGTTTAACTTATTTTTTTCTTTTACAATACCTATACCTAATTGTTGCTGTGGAAGTCTTAAATTTCCCTACTTTCATTCAGTCTTTAATTACGTTCAAACGATGACAGTTTTAAGTTTTAAATTCTCGGTTACGGTTAATAACTACGGGATATTACTAGGTCTACGCAACATTTAGCATCCACTGATAATGCATAGCTTTACTAAACCTAATAAGATAATCACGGTCTATAAGCATCCCGTAGTTAATATGTCTAATATTTCAAACGATGCTAAATAATATGATATTTCTCTAAGTAACTAACGCAAAAACTCTGTATTTCATAATAATACAGGATATAACATTAGGAAAACAACCTCAGAACAATAGCTCATGTACTTGAGCACTAAAGTTTGTTTATGTTTTTCATGTTGCTTCTCCGGCGGGAGAGAAGTGTTCTTTGAAATAATATGGTTTATGGTAAGCAGGAAATCTTGTCATGGCTTTATACCGCGCGCAGCCATCGTGATATATACACACCCCTAGGAGCGTAAGTTTATATGTTTGAATACACACTGTCACACAGTATCTTGTGAATCGGACACAAATCAAATTCGACATATTTGTGGAGGCATTGAGAACCGAAAAAGTCATTCTCGTAGGTCTGGGGAGTGTGCAAGGGGTAGTAACAAAGAGAAAATTGATCGAGGTTAGATCGTGATTAGAAAATCACTTCACTACACGTTCGCACTTGTCACTTAACAGTACGACTTTCTTAGTTAACTCTACTAATCAAGTAGTCACTTAGCAGCTTAACAGGTGTTAAGTGACACTATTGTTTAGCGTTAGTGTTAGTTGCACAACTATCGTTTGTATTAAATTATCACCGGATATAAATAGTAGCACTTGCTTAAACTGAAAAAAAAAACAAGTCTTGTCTACGATCACACTACTAACAGTGTATAGTAACTTTCATAACAGTTTATGGCGAAAAGACGATAGACGTGCTTTGTGTTCGAAACTGTCAAGGGAGTTGTTTGGAATGTTTTATTTGCAATTTATGAAGATGAATTTTATTATGGTTTATATGTTATACTTACATTTACATTCGACATTCTGAGAGGAGGCCTGTGCCCAGCAGTGGGACGTAAAAAAGGCTGGTGATGATTATAAAGAGAACGTAATTGGACATTTAACTTATAAGTGTACACTTGCCCATTCAGCGGCCACTCGAGTACCTTTCAATATTTCACAAAATTCTCAACATTTTTTAAGCTCTTATTTTCGGGACAAATTTTCCTTGTAGATCTCTTTAACACCTCGTAATTTTAAATTAAACCTTTTGTCGAGATAACACCGGATAAGGGATACCCCAAATCTCTTCCGGGGACTTTGTCTTATTTTACGCGCTTTTTATAGTTTCAATTTTGAAGCCAAAATATATTCGACGTGCGTGAAATTGTTGGCCTTTTTTATTTTTCTCTTTTGTTTTTGCATGGCAGTGAAAAGAAGTCAACGAAAAACAACAAACAAATCTTGAAGTTTGTGTTAAGTTATACTTACGAGGGCTGTTTGATAAGTACCCGTTTATGGAAAAAAAACATTTTTTTTTTCATATATGCATTTATTTTTCTACGTAGTCACCTTTTAACTCTATACATTTGTTCCACCTATACTCAAGCTTCAATAAACCATCCAAAAAGTATGATTTTGGAAAGTCATTAAAATAGGCCTCTGTGGCGGCAATGACTTCGTCATTTGATCCAAATCGCTTGCCACCGAGCCATTTTTTTAAGTTGGGAAACAAAAAGAAATCACATGGGGCCAAATCTGGAGAATACGGGGGGTGAGACAATAGTTCGTAGCGTAACTGTGCTAATTTAGCCGTCACAACTCTGGACGAATGAGCCGGGGCGTTGTCGTGATGAAACAGTACTTTTTTCTTTTTTAAATGGGGTCGTTTGTCCTTCAACGCGGCGTCAAATTCATCCAATAAATTGGCATAGTACTGCCCTGTTATTGTTTTTCCCTTTTCTAAATAGTCAATATGTATAATACCCTGCGAATCCCAAAAAACGGTCGCCATGACCTTTCCAGCCGATGGGACGGTTTTTGCTTACTTTGGAGCAGGTTCACCCGGTAAAATCCACTGCTTCGACTGCTCTTTCATTTCCCGGGTGTAGTGGTGGACCCACGTTTCGTCCACGGTCACGAAACGACGCAGAAACTCCTTCGAGCTACGTTTGAACACGGCCAAACACTGCTCCGAAGTAGTCAGTCGGTTCCGTTTTTGCTCCTCCGTGAGTAAACGCGGCACCCACCTCGCCGATACTTTCTTCATACCCAATTTTTCTTGTAATATGTGTTGTACCCTCTCAATTGAAACGTTTACAGCATCAACGATTTCTCGAAGTTTAATTCGGCGGTCGGCTAAAACGATATTTTCAATTTTCTTAACCATATCGTCTGTAGTCACCTCAACTGGCCGGCCTGGGCGATCCTCATCAAAGACGGTTGTTCTCCCCCGCTTAAACTCGTTATACCAATATCTGACGGTTGTCATAGAAGGAGCACATTCATGGTAAACCGCTTGCATTCTTACTTTTATTTCATCACATGTTTTTCCTTCCAAAAATAAGAATCTAATTACAGACCGATACTGTTCTTTCTCTATTTTAACAATTTTAAGTTCAGGCCTTCACTGAATCGTTGTCAAATGAGAAAAAAACAAAAGAATGCCATTTTTTTTTAATTTTCCTGCCTCTGAAAAATGGCTTAAAAAGGTGGTATACTTATTTGCGGCCAGTGATATTAATATATTTAGAAAACGGGAACTTATCAAACAGCCCTCGTATTTTCTAAGTAATCAAACGTATTACACCTATTGAATAATAGTTGTTAGATTGTAGGAACTAACGTTATTTAATTTCGTTGGAGTCTTACCGTTTAAAACATCACAGGTTTACTAAAAGCGTTCTTCGTAAACATGCCGTTAACTCTACAATCTATGACGCTTGACTATACACTGACAGCTGTGAAATCAAAACCTTTTTGACGCGAGTTTAGACCCTAGTCGAAAAGTTCTCCATCCTCAATCATAAACCTCCTTTCTGTCGTCCTAAAAAGTTGAAACTTACACAAATACTGGCCGGTCGTTTAATTTCGTTAATAATTTACTTACCTTTTTATTAAGGTAGGTACCCACGACACGACACTTGCGACATTTTCAAGTATCTCCACCGCTGCATATAATTATATGCGACTTGCAAAGGTCTGACACAAAAGACCGATTTACATACTCGTAAGACAATGACAGTGGTCAACGATAAGTAAGTTGTGTACAAGTCAATTTGACATGCTTCTCGACATACTTATCTACTTCGCGTAATACTTTAACCAATGTAAATCGGTCTTTAGGGGTTCAAAAGTCATTCACACAGGAGTCTTCAAACTAAAATAGACATATCCACGTTCTATAGTCGCAGAAAACTTCATTCTGTCTAAACGGTAATTGGTCCCATGAAATCAGTATATTTCATCCTTTATTAGCACACAGGTTCCGTCCGTGTGTCACGGGTAACGAGAGCGAGCCTGTAACTCACACATAACTTTATGTTTTTATTGTGCGATAACTTCCTTTATAGTAGAACGTGTACTAGAATCCTTGAACAATACTGTGTTCAACTAGGACGACCGAGGAATAGTAATGTTTGGTGCGACTTTGGTATTATAGGTACGGCGGTTTTTAGGGTTCCGTAGCCAACATGACAAAAATGTAAACCTTGAAGTTTCGTCACGTCTTTATGTCACAGGTTATTCAAAAACTACAACATGCATCAGATGCATATATTGGTATCTTGTAGAAGCCGCTACTTACTTCGGTAGTTACATAAAAAAAAGCGCATCAAAATCGGTCCATCCGTATGGGAGCTATGATGCCACAGACAGATACACAGATACACAGACACACAGATACACAGATACACAGGTCAAACTTATAACACCCCTCTTTTCCGTCGGGGGTTAAAAATAAATTAACAGAAGCTGAAAAAAAAAATATTTTCAGCAAACATCAACGTGTGGCTGATAGTTAATTCGACAGCTCTTTTAAGAACTCCCTATCCCGTGGGAATTTCGCAAATTCCCTCCTTATCGTTTGTCTACGTCATAAAGGGAACCTTTATGTGAAATTTCACCTTTCCAGATCCAACGGTTTACATTTGGCGTTAATAAGTCAGTCAGGTCTTTTTATTCATGTATTCAGTCTCACGGAAATTTCATGTTAAAAATCGTTATATCGTTTCTCTTTTCATGTTTACGAAGCAAATTGCGTAAACAAAACCCTTGATGATATTCACCGAAAATATTTTAGTTACCAGGGAACAAGTTTTTGTTTACGGTAAAAAATATACTAAACGACTTAAATTAAAATAAAAAAAATGAAAACCCGACTGCAAATCTGGGAAACTATATACCCTATGCCACTCCCACAACTGAGACGAATCTAATGACACCTCATACGTTGAAATCCGTCAAACTGTTTAGGCTGTAGAGCGTGCCAAAGAATTAGACATACATTATCATCATTATGTTCGCTGAAAGACGTCTACTGCTGGACATAGGCCCACTCAGACCGGTCTTGTGCTTTCCGCATCCACCGCGGTCCCGCGATCTTTACTAGGTCGTCGCTCCATCTTGTTAGAGGCCTACCGACAGCTCGTCACCCGCTTCGCGGACGCCATTCGAGAACCTTCTGACCCCATCGGCCATCAGTTCTGCGAGCAATGTGCCCCGCCGACTGCCATTTAAGTTTCGCAATTCTTCGGGCTATACATACATACGGTCGAAAAACAGAACCCTCCTTGGGCAGTCGGGTAATTACTAGTACGTATGGTCATTAGTCAACATCAGAAGTAGCTTGTCAATTTTGTACCATAGACTTAGCTCTACAGAAAGAACAAAACGTCACACACGATTGATAAATGGTGTTATTGTGACTAGGTTCAAAAGTGACAATCAAATTTTGTCGCTTACTGTACACGAGATAAATGTAAACTTAACTTCGCAGCCTAAAAGCAATAGGTATATATATGAAAACCTTACATTACTGGCCTATGCGCATGTCACCGTAACGATAACAACGCCTCTTTGTAATAACTACAATTTTATTTATTGTATGAAATAAATAAAAAGCGTACTATTTCAATTATAAATAATAGTAGTAGGTACTTAAATTAAAAATCCTTGCCTCTTTCTATGACACCAAGGAACGCGCCAGCCTTTTTGGAAACCGGTAATTTTTTAAATAAAATAAAAACTACAACTTAAAAAAGTGAAAAAAAAACCGATTGTTTTGTTTCAAAGCCTATTCATATTCAATAAGACTACATAGAATTTTGATGAAACGTTACTAAGAACCTTCACATTTAAAGAGTCTTCGTGACGGGGTTGAAAAACATCTAGACATCTCTTTATCTAAGGCTAGTCTGCATTCTTCTATGGTCTTTGTTTGTTTTGAGAAGGTCGGTGGCAAAGCATAGTTCAGTAAAGTCGTTACCTAGTTAGATTGGGTCATTTGTCTAGCAAGTAGATAGCAAATAGAATGTGCATACTTAATAATTAAAGATGCGAAGTTCTTGTTACAAAGCAGTCTTGTTATGCGTCTCATTGTAACATACAAGATGATAAATGACACTTATAAATCGCAATCATTTATTCGCATGTGTTTTAGTGGAAGTAAAATAAATCGGTAAAAAAACCAAGTTTCGGTAAGTGATCAGTATCACGGATTGATAAAACTTTTGTGTTTTTTCTCCAAATATCATATAGATTTGAGGCTGGGCTTGTGTTTTCTAATTATGTAACCGAATAAAAATAATTTACGAATTTCTCAAAAACGATAGTTGACCTTTGATATTGAGCACTGGTACTGAGTCTATAGTGTGTATTTGGCTGTATAAATAAATTGCTTTCATGGGTACATTGGATCTTATAAACTAATACATTACTTTCCCAAACATGAAACCCTGTAGTAGGGCACTGCAATATAACTTATATGCCTATTAAATATTTTGGCTGAACAACTGTTACCTGCAACAACCTTATCATTAATATAATAAATATCAGGATAATGCCCTTTTAAACATTTTGCCAACCTCTAGTTGGAGACGCACTAGAAGAAGAAGAAACATTTTGAAATAGGAATAGTGTTGCGAACCAGCTGATTTAAGCACCCATGCGGACGCGCGCGCAGCTCACATAGTTTACTTATACTAATTTTAGAGCCACAAAATTGGCAACAAAAGCTGGGTACTGAAGGGCCTGTCCATACGCTATATAAGTCTATGTTCCTTGTATAAGATTATTCAATATCTTGAGTATACTCAAAGAAAGCCTTAACCTAACCACGATCTTCAATATAAATTTCACAAATTCTCAGGTCTTTGTAAAATGTTTTCGACAAAGATTTTAAATCAGAATTTGTAAGATGAACCTGTTCTTAAATCCTTTTGTAAGCATCAAATATATGCGTAACAGTTCACAGCAAAATAACTACGAAATACGTAAAATAGTTGTTTTTTTTTGTATTTTATGTACCATAAAATATTCACCTAGTTTATATCGTCTGTCGTCTGAATCAAAGTTTCCATGATTCTATCGTAAAACTGTCGTTACGTTATTGGACCCATTACTTTAGTGATACCAAATATTGTTTAGCATGTAAGTTTTTGTCTTAGTGATTAAGCATTATATTGTAAGGTGTTCCATTTCACATCATTATTAATTAACCCATGAAAAAAAATCTTCAAATTGGTTTATTGAAAACATAATTATAGCGTATTGGAATAGAACAATAAATGCCTTGCTTATTTGTCAGGTAAGCAACTCAGTAGTAATTAATAATGTGGCCTTTTTTTTAATTGTACTCATCAATACTTGTTAGTATCTTCGCGGTGTGCGTGTGATTCTTGTCTGTATTTTCCACTCAATGCGAAGACAAAACAGCCAGAGTGCATTGAACTCAACGTTGTTACAGAAAAGAATATTCTAAGAAGCTATCAACCGTTGATGCACCCAACAAAGACATCAGGTAGGTTAAGACTGTGTTACACCGTGAGTGCACTTTAGAAACCGTATTAAAATGCTTTATGGCTCTGCATGGCGCATCCAAATGAAATAATGATAAGATGCCGCACAAAGTTCCCTCACAATGTAAGTTTTATTGGGACCCCACAACAAGTGCACTAAGTTATGAACGAGAGTGTAATTTTGAAAAGCTTGCGATAGTATCGTAGTAAAAGATATGTGGTCTTTGCTAAGTGTGTTTGTGAATGCAGGTGGAGTTTTATGCTACATTTTTATGACTAGGAAAGCTTAGAAGCAGCTCTTTTACTTCACAAGTGTAACAACAACACTAATTTCATGTGAAAGATAGTATCTGATTAGTGTAAAATAATGAAATTTTAGAAAAATTCAGAGTTATTCAGAGAAATTAAGGGAATAAATTAATTAATTCCTTAAGGTTATTCATAGCTGTTACGTAACCTCGAACTGTCAAATCAGCTGTCCTATACGCGAAAAAAGCCGTAATAGCCTAGTAGTTTGACCTATGGCCTATCAAGCAGAGGGTCGTGGATTCAAACTCCGGCTCGCACCTCTGAGTTTTTCGGATTAATTTATGTGCGGAATTACATTTGTAATTTATCATGAGCTTTTCGGTGAAGGAAAGCATCGTGCAGCAATTCAACGGAAACTACAGCCCAAGCCCTCTCATTCTGAGCGGAGGCCTGTGCCCAGCTGTGGGACGTCAAAAAGGCTGGTGATGACTATGATGATACGCGAACGTGTACGTGAACGAACGCTGTCGTCTTAGAGAGTAACAGCCCAGAACTAAATCTAACTTGTAAAGTAACTTCCAGGCAACCTACCAAAAACAAAACACTGTAACCTACCGCCAAAAAACATGACGTGACCACGTAGTCGACCGATTTAAGAAACCCCGGTTAGTTATCTGCCCTCGCCAAATAGGTCGCCGTAAACACAGCTCCCTCGGCATAAAAAATATTTCACATGAGGGATTGAGTTATAAATCAGGACATATAACTAATAGAGTATTCTTCGAGGCCATTAAGCACGAACGATGCGCTTATTCTAGTCAATTTCCTGTGACGATCGACTGTATAAGCCATCTTTTTTAAGGAAATCAAATATATTATGACGCGATCAAATCGGGGCTGGATGATTAATATGAAATGGCTTGGAGCTTTTTGTGAGATAATGGTGATAAAAATAACAGGTCAATTATTAGCGTTGTGTTTACGATGAGCAGTTTTGCGGTTGCGTTTTTGAAGTGAAGATTTTAACAGGGAAATTACACATTTAGTATTTTAATTAGACTTAGGCAAGTATTAGCTAACTATGTTAGGTTTATTAGAGAAGTCCAAAATACTGTTAATTCACATTTAAATTCCTACTGGATACAGGACTCCCGCATCCAGGGTTTCCCACTTTTCCCGAATGTTTTAAGTTGTCCGTTTTAGCAAAAGCCCTGCTTCTAAGCAAAATGTACGCAGTGTGAGGTCATTTTATATTGGATATTGTCATATGATAGACAGACACAAAAATTTAATATTTTCAGATTTAACATACAATGACAATGCAACAACAACAATACAATGCATACAATGACATTCTATGAATGTTTCATAAAAATAAAACCAAAATAATCAATGAATCGATTATTTTCATTGATTTTATTTTCAGGTTTATATGATTATTTGTGCGGTATGAACTGCCTTCATACCAAATTTCAAGTTTCTAGGACAATTGGAAGTATCGTATACTATAGGTTTTGATTCTACTGCCTTTTTAATGGCTGTATCTTTTCATTGCGTTGACTTAGAAGTTTGATTTTTCACAGATTCATGGCATTGAAGGTCTGAGTATTTGATATTAATTTCAGCGCAGGTAGCCTCGCATTCTAGAGAAAAAGGAAAGGGTCTTGACTGACAGACGCTGACGGACGACGAAGTGATCCTATAAGGGTTCCGTTTTTTCCTTTTTAGGCATGGAACCCTAAAAAATAAACGAATCCGAAGAAGGCGATCAGTGTCTTTAAAAATTGGCACCAATGACTCTCCCAAAGTGGTTCGTCTACTACATATAGTACAGTCGAGGAAATTAATTCCTGACCCACCATAGAACATTTTCATAGTAAACGTTATAACTATTTCCCTTGTCAAGCTATGCGATGTCACTATGACGTTTACTGTGAAAAGGTTCCATGGTGGGTCAGGAATTAATTTCCTCGAACGTACAACGAATAAGCATGCATGTTTAATGTATAAACCGTAAGTAACAATACCCAATTCCCCTCAAAAACCCTTAGTGGATGCCAAGAAAAATGCTCCTTGAATAATGCAAAGATCTGTAAACAATAGAGTACGTTGCGCGCGATTTATATTAATGTCTACTATTAACCGAGGAACGGTCGATAAATCCCGCAAGAGCGATAGAAAAGCTATTTGTTTACGTGTATCGGGTGTAAGCCGTGAAATATCACGATTTCGCGGATACGCCGGTGTGCGCCCGGCTTTATGGTCTGCCAATCAAAGGTTCGAATGGACTAATGGGCAGGGTGCCAGTCGGTGGAAGTTAAGCAAAGTTTAGTTGCGCCAGTTTTTGGATGGGTGACCGGTAGATGACTTTTTGCTTTT
Organism: Clepsis dumicolana; assembly: GCA_963691665.1. Taxonomy (NCBI): domain Eukaryota; kingdom Metazoa; phylum Arthropoda; class Insecta; order Lepidoptera; family Tortricidae; genus Clepsis; species Clepsis dumicolana. Next base: position 11,891,693 of record OY829517.1, on the reverse strand, counting down.
TTTTTTCATAACAAGTAGTAATTGCTAAGTGCTAATTGCTACGACGATGTCCTTGATATCGCTACGAGGTTTTTAAAAACAAATAAAAAAATCGACCTACCGCAGAGAGTTACAGAAAAATTTAAGTTTGTTGCTTTTCGATTTCCCGCTCTTATTTTTTTAACACCAAAGCTCCTTTGAGGGAAATCCGCTTTGTTTAGCGGCCATTGTTATAATGCCGCCAAGTTAACTTTGCTGTCTGCGAAATTAGGAACTAACCTAACAGCGGTAGAATTTAAATCGAAATCAGTTCGTGTTTGGTGTTTCTAGGGACACTGTTAAGTTGGTAACACTGTACTTTCTTTATTTTTAACCTTTTTGTCTAGTCTCGAATGGCATTCATTTAGTGTTAGTAGACGCGGTGGCATGTTATGATCCTTATCGCCCTCGTGTCAAGTGAGTCAAGATTGATTTTGATTTAATTTGTTTTGTTGGTTCTTTAATAGCCTCTTTGTAGGGCGCTGAAAGGGAAGTTAGGTGGCAATATTTTTCATAATTAACCACCCTTTTATTTTTAACATGAAACTACCGTGAGACGCAATCATAGTGAAATAAAACGGGTCACTTACGTATAAGTACATATAAGTCGAGTTTAGCCCGACATGTTTCCTCTGGAAGCGCACGACTCAGCGGCAGCGAGACGCACACACTTATTACAACCTTTTATTTTTTATAACATTCCAATCCCAGGGTTACCTATGTTTTTACTTATACAGTTTCACTGATTTCACTTAGATAGTTAATAATATATTAACCCTATTATTCGTAAACCTGTCTAAACTAAAATCCCGTTAAAGTTCGTTTGTCCATTTTTGTCACATTGCCATTTCCGTTAGTAAGAAGAAGACAAAACCTATTTTAGCTAATGGAGGATTGAGTGACGTTTATGAATAATGGCGTAATTATTTTGTACTTATATTTTTTATAAACTCACTGAAACATGAATACACAGAAAAAAACCAGAAAAATGCCAACCCCGGGAATCGAGCCCGGATCCTCGACACTCCGGGTCGTGTGCTTTTCCCCTACACCACGGCTGGACATCACCAGCATATGCATATGTCCAGCCGTGGTGTAGGGGAAAAGCACACGACCCGGAGTGTCGAGGATCCGGGTTCGATTCCCGGGGTTGGCATTTTTCTGGTTTTTTTTCTGTGTATTCATGTTTCAGTGAGTTTATAAAAAATATAATTGATATTCACGGGAAAACCGTAAAAATAAAAAATTGGGAGAAAAAATACAAAAAGATACTCCTACTGAGATCGTGATATTTTGTACTTCTTTTACTTTTATTTCGATTTATTAATTAATAGCAAATAAGAAAGAAAGAATAAAAGAAAAGAATTTCGTTGCCACAAAACAACATTTTAGAGTTCGTACTCGTACCTACAACAAATTAAAACACAATACAAAATTAGTTTGTGAGAAAGATTGATTGAAAATGTTCCTGTAACATGCTTTAGGCGTGGACTTTTTATAATAAGATGAAAACGTGTGAATTTATTATAGTTTTAAAATAAACATGAAAGGAAATACATAAAAATGAAACTGATTTCCATACATACAAATTATGACACCTCGTCGTCTCTGACAAGCAAGAGAGAAGGTGAAAATCACGACCCTCCTTGTACGTACCTTATTCACAAAATCTACCCTCTTTGTTCAATTTGGCGCTCTTTAGAAAAAACGTGGAAGGCTTCCGTACGGGGCAACAAACTCTCGTCCACACTGCAATACTCTTTTTTTTTATATGACAAGGAAGGCAAACAAGCAAGTGGGTCACCTGATGGTAAGTGATCACCACTGCCCATAGACACACAGGGTTTGCAGATGCATTGGAAGCCTAGAGAGATAAGATGGTATGCCTCTTGTGCCCGTAATTACACCGGCTGTCTTACTCTCCACACTGGAACACAACAGTGCAAGCTCTGCTGCAGGATTACCGAGTAAGATGGTGGTTGCACCTCGCACAAGTTCCTACCACCAGAAAATATACTATTGCACTATACTAGGAACTACTGTTAAACTGTTATTAATGAGATAATGTGAAAATATGTTTCGATGCTTGCTGCTCAATTACTTAGAGGTTGTTGAGCCGATTTAGATGGAATATGGCACAGCATAATGGGGCCTGAAGTAACACATATAATACCGGTTACATCAAGGCTAGAGTGAATAGGTACGCTGTTACTGAATCTAGGAGTTATCCCATCCCATCCCCATTTGCGCTTTTCATCGGGTGGAATGGGTAGGTCAATCATTGGTCAGTCATTTGTAAAAAAAAGTCGGCAGCAGTATTTGGATAACATCAGGGAAACCACATGCCCGTTTTTTCCTCTGTCGTAGATCTAAAAAATCTATACGGTAATTTTTACGACTCAAAATGTTGCGCTCTAATAAACAAAAGGCCTCAGCTTGACAACTCTAACATTACGACGCTGAATGAACTGTTTTTATTAAGTTTCCCTGAATGTGGGTTACATTATCAATGCGAACACATCGGTCCCAGAATCCGAACAACTCAGCCCCGAACTTTCGATAACTCATTTTACATAATAAGGGAGTACGAACGCCTTCCCAAGCGCGTAAATACACTTCCCGGAATAAATAGGCACCTTTTTGTTTCCGAATTTCCTAAGTTCCCATGTTTTTATTACGATTGCATTGCCGATGCGTATTTGTTTTTGCGCTTAAACGTACATTTTTTACTCGAGAGCGTATGCATGGGACGGGTGGGCTCCACCCAGTAATGTCACAGACGCGTGTGACCCATTTTTTCCAATTGAAAAGGCAAGTCTTTAGAAAATTGTAGGCTGCTAGGGCGTTAACTGGTAGAAATATTCAGTATAAATGACACAATGGATCTTTGTGAAACATGAGAAGATGAAGCTGACTTCAGCAAAAACTTGACCTAAACAAAACATTAATATATGAATAATACAATAACTTCTCTCTTAATGTCAGTATCAGATAGATAGATAGATAGATTTTTGAATAAATAATACATCCGTAACTAACCATACCATCATATGAAAAACAAAGACTGTATTTATAAACAGGCCTATGTCCCAAGTGGCAGCCATATTTCAATCAAATCGCCAGCCCAGGTGTCTAGTTAAGCCACAAAGCCTTTGTTATCAAACGACCACTACAAACGCATCCGTCATTCCGTTTGAAAGTAGCTACATTCCAATATTGCACTCTCATTACTTCATTTGCATTGTGCACAACAAAGCCCCATACCAATCCTTTCACATATTCGACCTACTCCAGCCATATCCGTAACGGGAGTACAATAGCACTCCTTATATGAGTAATGGTCGCACCTATGCACGTCAAAGAACTAGATATAAATCTTTTGGTAATCGATGTGCCCCCGATGTTTATTTATTGCATCGATACTCGAGTATCTAGATATCCGCTGAGTTTTTTCTCAATAATAACAATGGATGATTTATAGAGCTGTTGTCGGCCGTATTGAGTTTGCTTAGCTTTTGTAACAATTCTGCTGAACTGTGCAAAAAGTTCAGTACGCTAACCATCTAACCAATTGTTGGTCGGTACACTAATTTGTTGGTCGGTACACTAATTTGTTGGTCGGTACACCAAAGTTTTGTAGGCCTTTTAATAACCAAAGCGGCCGTGTTAATGTGAAACTATGCTCGGATGCCCCTAACTTTGTTGACTGATACGAAATTAATAAATGTGTCGGATTTTGCGCAAACTGTTTTTGTGCTGAATTGAATAATGATGTGGAACGAAACGAAAATATTTTCAAGTGTCGAATAGTTTGTGTTTGTAAATTCAAAACCGTAATATTTATCTAGTTAAGTAAACATTACGGTTTGAATATAACTAAGGTAGCACTGTAATTAGTCCGTAACTAATTGATAAGACAAAAACATTTCACAATCAAAAAACAAAAACGAAACGCCCTAATTTAAAACCAAAAGCAAAAATATGACAACCGCTCGCGATCAAACGATAACTATTTCTAACAGACGAGACCGAGGAACTAGAAGAGACCGAGCCTCCGGAAGTGTATCTACAGAACCTACCCAATCTACCCAATCTACCGAACATAGAACTACCTGACCTACCAGATCTTCCGAGCCTACCGACGGCGTTGCCTACCGAAGAAAGGCCCATCATTATACCCCCCCGGCCACCAGTCAACGATTCCGGAAATATTTATATCAGATACTTAACCCGTAAGTTGACTAACCAAATTTTGTCTGTTTCAGGAACCCAGAGATTAGCAGGCCGAGCTGAAATTGTTTTATGATCTTGGTTTTATATGCTACGAATATTCTGAACACAACTTTACCTAGAATGATGTGTATTTTTGTGGAAATTGCTTTAGTTATAAATCATTTTTATAGCTACAGAAAAGGTAAGTGTGCTGTAATGACTTCATATCGTCAGTAATACGATTTTGATGGGTATAAATAGATAACAATAACGTGAATAACGAATGAGAACGTAATTCAGTTAGGTTCGCTGCTGATTTAGGGTTTATAAAAACGAAATCGAGGTTCATTTTCTCGACGAATTGTCTGTTAAAATACGTTACAGACAGGACAATTTTCTACATATTTTTCCAAATTCACACCCCGGAATCCTGCAGCGAAACGCGAATGTGTTAATTCCTATAACCGTTCCACGTCCATTGTGTTTAAATGAGCGTTTAAAGCCTCCGAATATAAGTCCCGGTTTCTATGCAACTCGTTAACCGGATCCTGTGGACACGTTCATATTATTGTCATAAATTTCCTATACGTTCGCTCCCGTCCGATTAACAGTTGCGCGCCTTATTGAAATGTGCCTCTATATTAAAATGGCCGCAACTGAATGCGATCATCCCCAATAATCATTTCGATATAATTACAAAAGGCCGTAATCAGCACGGGTATGCATTGATTCTTACTCATTATACGATGGCGCGTTATTGGCGCTATCATGTGGTGAAACATACAAAGAGGGGATGATATTATTAAAGTTATTTTTTCACTTTGGGTTAAGCAGTTTGTCAAAAAATGTTTGTCACTCCTAGCAGATGCATGCTACTGTCAGATATGAGCGATTGATCTTTTGATAGATCTAAAATGCGTCCAATAAACACACGGGCTTGCATAGCCAATGTTTCAGTATATTTTTGTCGCCAGAATCCACCTACCAACATTATAGACCAGACCCCACATAATTTTTCCTCTCTCTGCTCGATCTCAGGAAAAATATCACTGAAAAATGGTGTAATGACACGGCATTAAAACAATCGTGGGGTTTCGATTTCCAATCAATTATGTCCGTTTTATTACGCAGTCGTTTTTAAATTTAAACAGCGGCGAGCGGACTCAGCACGTTGGTTTTATAATAGTTCGCATCGAAGCGATTTTACTTCGCTGAATAATGGATACTCCACAATAAACGACAGCAATATTTCCCTTTGTTATGGGTCGGTAGTGATTTTTTCACTGACTGTTTCACAGATTGTGCAAGATAATGCATTCTGTTCCAGATCTGTCTTGTTTGCATTCGTTTGAAAAGTCGATAGAAATTTAGACATTTGTGGAAAAGTCGAAAAAAGGCACTGGTTGAAATGTAAGTCTTCACCGAGAGAAAACATTCTCAGAAAGTTTTCCAGCCATTAAAGTAATCTAGTTAATTAATTAAAAATCATTGGAATGTTTCACGTGCTAAAAGGTGTCTTTTCATTCCAATTTATAGTTAGTCTTTCACTGAAATAGTAACAGATTTAATTCTTAGGAATATAGATTTTATTAACCCCTTTGTGCATAGGTTCTAACGCTAAAACTCGCGTGCCTGTTTCCAAACACAGTTTTGATTTAATCCTATCCGTTTGTCTAACAAAAAAGTTTTTGTTTGTCGCGCCGCGCCAACCGTTGATCGATTTCACCTTTTCATTTTCGGTCTCGTACCTATAAAAACATTGGAAAAGATACAAAAATATTCTTCCAATACTAATTGGTGATGTATCAATTGATAAAAGCTCAGTCTCACGGTCTGGAAGGGCAGGATTTATTCCGAAAGCGTTGGTTTTCTCGTTTAGAGATGGTTTCATAGATGTAGCTCTGCACCCATTAGTTGTGCTAAGTAATTTCAATGTAGCTGATTCAAGAAGACAGAAAAATATCGACGTAAGTTGCTTGGCTGGTTGTGCACGTGACACGGATTGTCAACGTACCGGTTTCGATTCCCGGGCCTAGTGCTATACTGTCTCTTCTGGTTTTCTCTGTATTAATGATTCTGTAAGTATTTAGAAATTTGATATTGATAGACCGTTAAAAACCGTATGAAACGCTTAAAGTTTTAGTGTGATGTTGCATTTATTTTCATTTCATTGCCATTGTAACTGGTCGCATTAACGCATTTTTCAATCTGTGAAATACAAACATCTTCTTTCTTCAAATTACACCTAAATGTTAAATGTCTTCAGTGTCGATATATCAATGTCATTTTACCCAAAGCCCAATAAACCGCCATTCCTTAATCGCACCTAGCTCTCGTAAAGCCGTTTTGATTTTATCCATCATAGTGTTAAAAAACTTTTTTATCCATTGCGTTCACGTCCCGGGCCCCGTTTCAATTCCGCTCATGAAACGTGACCATTCATAGGGGTCCGTTGAGGAATAAACATATCCGTCAACGCATGTCCGTTGACTTTTCAAGTCATATTTCGATTATTTTCCTGTGTTCATTGCTCTTACCCTACGGCCTTTAGGGCGAAAACGGCCGCGAAACATCGTAAAAGGATACCTATCATTCATGCATAGGGTACGTATCATAAAATACTGTACAGTTTTCTTTCTTTACTTGGCCACTACTTGTTAATGGTTCAATCAATTCGAGTTTTTTTTTTCACTTTTCTCTTTAAACTGGATGTTCACATTTTAAATCAAATTACATTTTCTTAACAAATCACTAGGAAAGGGGCGGATACGATGCGCGCGGGGAGAGGGAATGAAACTCAAGGTCATTCGGAGCTGTTTCCGCCTTAACCTCGCCATGCCTTTATTCAAAGCCAGCTGACAACCTTTGACTGTTTGACTGCTTACTCACTGAGTTCTGCTTCTTTCTTTATTTTTTTATGGTTCTTAATTTAATCATGAACTAAAAACAATTCATTTGCTCACCTAAGACAGGTACACTCCTCCACTCCACTCCTCCACCTCCAAGGTCATGCTAATCAACACATGTCACATAGTTGGCGAACTATCACCACTATACCCTGACGGGTTTCGAACTCACTACGAGCAAATTAAATGTTTTTAGTTCTTAAATATGGACCGCCTCAAACTGACACCTGGTTCAAACAATTACTTCATTGAATTTTTAATACTTACTATCTTTTATTTTATGACAACTATCGCGAAATATTCTGCCTATAGAAGCCGCTTCTATAAGACTACGCTTCCCTAATGAACTTTAGAAATTAAGCAAAGAAGCAATAGCTGTTTTTGATACACCCGTTATCAAAATAACAAAGGATTTTTTCTGAATATGACCCAATAAGCAATTGGCTCCATTTAACCATAAACCCCACCATTCCCGTAATAATAAAATGGGTAAAACGTCAAGTTGTTTATCATAACAATTTACCTCCGACCTCTGATTACCCCCTCGAGGATTAAAGCTTCAGTTACAAAAATACGGGCAGAATAGGGTGAAAGGCTCACGCTACTTGTTACGAAAGGGGTCTGGAGAAATCCATAGGCTACTATATAAGTCGGTCGTTCATATTAATCAGGAGTATCGGGCACTGAAGGTGGAGCACCTTGATAATTTAACAGGCGACAATTCTTGTTAGCGAAATTGCTATGAGACGATTAATTGGAGTTCAAATAGAGTGTCATTAAAAAGGAGGATTAAGGACGCATTTTCATTGCTATTAGGGAACATCTGTTGGTAGTACCTGCGATACAAAATACGTAGAATGTTTTTAAAGGATACAGTTGCAAGAATTTAATGATATTTTACATTCTATTTGTCCCAAGATTTTGTTACGCATCGATGGGAATCGATGCCTGTGGCTCGAGCACGAGTTTTCACCAAGAATCGAGTAGTATCGTTATCGTATTACCCTCGAGAAAATACAATTGAAATTTTAGTACCAAATACGCTCACGGGCTGCGCAGTTCCAAACGTCATACATTTTTTCTCGATAGCGATACGATAACGTTAACTACTCGATTCTTAGTGTTAATAGTGTTCGTGTTCAAACTTGTTTTAGTAGGCAGTATAATAGGGAAGAAATTTAATTTACGAAATAAGAAACTGAAATCTATCAAAAGTCTGTTAAAAACTGCTATCATTTGAATAAAAACTTGATTCAACTGAATTTCGCGAAAATTATGCGTATGATTTTGTGAAATACACACACTGAAAACGTTTTCGTAGGAAATACGGAGAAGCCCCTGATACTAAAAACATCGTTTCTTGTCCTGCTTTTATGACCAGTTTACTATGATTTAGATTTAGATTTTAGATTTATTTATTTACTCAACATTAAAATTACATATAAATACATATAAATACTACATGAGGTCATATTGCGGTGTGGAGACTTTTTTAACGCTTGACTTTGCTTTCGAGACTTTCTTATCATCATCATCATCATCACATACGTGACGTCGTGACATACGTGAGTGATTCGTTTAATTCACTATCATCATCATCATATCAGCCGAAAGACGTCCACTGCTGGACATAAGCCTCCCCCAAAGCTCTCCACTCAGACCGGTCTTGTGTTTACCGCATCCACCGCGGTCCTGCGATATTTGCCAGGTCTTCGCTCCATCTTTCTTATCAATAAGCTAGGTAATAAAGTACTTTTTTTTTCTGAACGGTGTTTTAGTACAATCAGCATTGTAATATTGGAGTTTACGGACGACTTGTGGCGTAGACGCTTGAATATCGTAAACTGTATTCTAGCCCTCACTTATGCGGCAAAACGTATAATTTTAATACATTATTGTAGTTATCATTTGCTATTCCAATTACATTTCGGACCGATGTTTTTTTTTGAATTTGATCCTCAATATTCCTCTCATATATTGACCCCCAAACAAAAACATTAGCATAATCATCAATTCCGCTTATCACCGAACAGAAAATCATTGGACACTTATTTATTTACATTTCGGCTTATCACGGTCCTCAATTGTTATCGCTGGGGGACCTAATCGGGATCCGGGTCGTGTACACCGATCTGTAAGGGCAGGTACACACTACGTAATCCAAATTACATTAATAATGCTAGAGGTACTTGCAATGGTTTGTGTGTAAATGGGTTAGGTAAGGCGGAGACTGAAAAATTAATATCGTGGGGCAGTTGTCACCAATTGACCTAGTCCCAGATTAATCAGAGCTTGTGTTATGGGTACTACGAACGGATAAACATACTTATATTGATAGATGCATACATAAATACATTTTAAACATCCAAGACTCGAGAGCAAGCATTTAGTATACAGATCTGCCCCGTCAGGGGATCAAACCCTGGACCTTAAGCTTCGGAGTAAGGTTCTTTAACCACTAGGCCGTCCGGGCGGCCATTGCCTTAGAAAAATTGTCTATAGGTGTGTGTGTGTGTGTATACATTATAATGTCTTGAAATGAGAAAATTTATTATCACTAACTTCATTGGTACTTACAAAACACAAGCATTTTCATAAACAAACTAGTCGTTGGTATTATAATAAAAAAGAACTCTAGACGGGTTTAGAATAAAAAAGCTACGAACATATACTTTATCTTATTTTATTTTTTTTATTATATAAAAATAAATCCCTATTTCCCTTGGTCACGGCATCACGCCTGAACGGCTGGACCGATTTCGTTAATTCTTTTTTTGTTCTGTTCGTTATTATCAGGAGAAGGTTCTTATGAAAGAAAAAATTAAGGAAATTGCGCGGAAAATTAGAAAATTTAAAATTACTTAACCACCATATAAAATATAGTCAAAGAGGATGAAAAATCAAAAATCTGCTCATTTATGGCGTCTAAGGCGGAACAAAGTTCGCCGGGTCAGCTAGTCTTCTATAATTATCAGCAAAAAATGTTTAAGATAAAATATGTACATTTTCTCTTTACTTCTCGTAAGAATGTTGCAATGGCAATCGATCACAAGTCTCTGTCATAATAACTTAGGTACGGCGAGATACATTACGCTTGTGTTTCTTATGAAAAATTTTAAAAGATAATAAATAATTTTTAAAAAATAGTTACCTAACTAGTTATTTCACTTTGTTAGTTGAACTTAGTCAATCAAACACGAATTTAAGTTTCACTGCCAATCTGCTACGATTACCAGTAAAACTGGAGAAATAAATATCCATCACAAAAATCTGGACTAATACAAGACAAAAATGCAGCTAGCTCCTTTTACAAGTAATCATAGGAAAGAATCTCATAAGAATCATATCACTGTCCTGTGACTTCTGCCTACCCGAACGCCTCTAACTAAACGAACCGAAACGAAAATACCTAAAGGGACTTCGGGAGGACATTGGACGCACGCGGAAACGTTTGATTCCTGAACTAGAAAATGAAATCCCATTTAGTTCTACGTACGCTGAGGTCACTCCCTCGGGCGTTGGGATCGATGTGACATTAATAAACGAAAGAGTAGCGTATTTTCGGTGCTGTCGGAGTTAAAATATTCATGGAACGGACACCGTGGCGGTTGGGTTGAGATTAAAGATATGTGAAAAAAGGTGGGTCGGTTTTGACCGTGGTATTAGCCTGGGAGCCGTCAAACAATTCATATCGGTCGGGTCCCCGGCGGTGCACGCGATTTGGGCCGCGTTTGGGGCTGAGGTTTTATAGGTGCAGTGGATTTATGTTTTTTTTTGCGTTCGGGATATGGCTATAGGTCGATTAGTTACTGGCTGGATTTCCTCTTTGCTGTTCGTCACACATCTAACCGAGCCACAAGTCGTGCAGATTCCCATAACGATTTGCGGTGTGCTTAGCGGTTAGCAAATTTGTCACAAGACTCCGTAGTGAACACGTTGAGAGACGTTTTACGATTGTGGGGAGTTTGTGGGTGTTCCCTTTTACATATTTTGGTTATAAGAATAGAATTATCTCTATGGCAGCGAAGATGTTAACATAATGAAAAATACGAACGTAGTTAAACTTTTGATCTCAAATGGCGCCTCTCAACCTCTGCCCATTCAGTATTAACGCAAATCATAAACAACCTTCCAACAAAGACATTATCACCATTTTATTTCCAAGTTGGACTACAATTAGTAAAAACGTAGTCGTCGAGTGAATCCGGCGCACATAATTGTTCCGAGGCAGCGCATTTTTTTCGCGAGATAATGCTATTAATCTCAGCTCGTAATGAAAATGTAGCGGGCTGCGTCAGGACAGGGCCGCCGCGGCTTTTTTCTAACCCCCAACATAAAAACCTATTGTTCGGATGTATCTGTGTATCTGTTTGTAGCATCGTAGCTCCTAAACGGATTTGGCTGCGGCTTTTTTTAATCGAAATCTAGTTTAATCGAGATGATCCTTTGCTAAGTTGCATAAGAATCGGCTCAACCGTTTTTGGGATATTGAACTTTGAAACGAAAATGTCGGGGGTTTCTCAACTTTTGTAAGTTGGTTAGGTTATTAAAGGTGGTTTTTTTTGTGACATGGATTTAGGGAATTGAAAGAATATTGGCCTTCGTATGAGGAAATATTTGCCGGCTATTGATGAGTACAGTCTCAATGTCAAAATAATGAAATTGGTTGTTTATAGGATAGGGACGCTATAATATGACGAGTTATGTAGCGTTGGGGCTTAATAAGGTATGTGAATAGCAAGTTAGAAAGGCTACAAATAACTTGGTTTTGGGCTGCTGAGAACAAGAATGTAAGAATGCTGGTGATGATGGCGAACTTAGAAAAGCTTTACATGGTGTTATGCGAGCAGTGTTCATACGTCTATCCTCTATTTTGTCTCGCAGCCCTACGACAATGCATCGGGGAGCAATTGCGCCGAACGCTGCTCGTCATACGACGCAAAATTCTCGGAGGCTAAAAACGAACCAATTATAACGACCGTCGTAAAACATTTAACTAGTGATATAAAAGTAAAATTGATGGTGAATGGTTTAAGAATTTAGTTTAGCTGTGGGTTTTTAATGGACTCTTAGTAACGCTTCGGAGAAACCTCTAACGATGCAAACCGTATTTTAATTTTGTATTATGTATCTAGTAATAAACCCTAGAGCATAAAATATTCAGCAGAATATTATGTTATTATACGTAGTTGCTGGCAAAGAATTACCTGTAATTTTAAAATTATTTCATCATTATTTTTCACTAATTTCCAAATGTTACGTTTTACAATTTTGCCTCTTAAAAGCGCACTATTCCGTTACACCAATTTACCCCTTCACTCGCTTCTAAGTTCTAACAAAAACTTCAAAAATTTAATATTTATCCAAAGCACCGTGCCAAAGTCTGCTTAATTTATTCATAGTCGAGAATAGGGTCCGAATGGTCCAAAATAGTAACGAGTGGTCCATTGCTCGTAAAAGAGGACCCTTTGTGGTCTTATACATAATTCATCAGCGACTTGGGCCCACAATTCTGTCACAGAAAACTTATACGAAGGAAAGGTCACTCTACAAACGTTCTTACTTTTGACGCAGTTACATGCATCATGATCACGGGCAAACTGACGAAACCAGGGTGGATACTATTGTCAGATGTAATGTGTGTGTGTGATGACGTCGTGTCGTGTCAGAGCCCGGTCTGCGCAACATTAGTATCTACCCTCGTTTCGTCAGTTTGCCCGTGATCATGATGCATGTAACTGCGTCGAAATATCGGGAGCTCATCAAACCTATAAGGTAATCGCGGTCAATATCCCGTTTTCATTATGTCTTATTCCACTAAATAGACTGCTAACTAGTCCCTGATTATCATAGGCTACTTTTTATCCCGGAAAACTGCAAAGTTCCTGCGAGATGAGAAGGAAGTTGAGGGCATCAGCTAGTTGTTCGTAAAACGATTTTTAATAATATACGTAAAAACGAGCAGCAGATCAATATATGTACAATAAAAAAAATCGTGTTTTATTTTATTATGCGGTTTGAGATCTCTTATTTCAAAGTTCCCACCGTTATTGTCTTCATTATAGTCGTAATGGTAAAGCAATGGCGTATTGAATAGCTTAATAAATATGGAATGCCTTGCATAGTGTCCGGTCTGTTCTAATTTAGGTTTCTAGATTAGTTTAACAAGAGTTATAGTACCTTAAGTTTAGGATCCCCTCACATTAACATAATATATAATATACATGGCTAGGAAAGATTAGTTCTTTATTAGATTTCCAACTATGATAATATTGGTAATGGCTTCACGAGATGATAACTTCAGTTCCAATTAATGAGTTTCAAAGATTTGGCTTTACTTAGTATCATAGATTAGTTTAACAAGAGTTATAGTTCCATAAGTTAAGGATCCCCTCACATTAACATGATAATATACAATTACAGATGCGTCTCGTTACTGGGCACAGACCTTTTGAAGCAATGAGATCGCAAGGGACTTAGTGTAGGTATAATTATAATTATTTGCATACACTGATTACTTTGCAGATGTACCTATAGATAGACTCACATACAGCCGTTCCATATATTTAATCTATCTGGTTTTGATCTACTGACGATCAATACATCTATCTATCTTCAACTTTGCTGTCTCAATAAACTTACTGTCGATTACATTACCTACCATATATATACCTGTATATATCTACAGGTAGCTAATTGTTTGATTCTATTGCCCTCGTTCATAAACGTCACTCAAGCCTCCATTAGCTAAAATAGGTTTTGTCTTCTTCTTACTAACGGAAATGTCAATGTGACAAAAAAGGACAAACGAACTTTAACGGCATTTTAGTTAATATGGGTTTATGAATAACAGGATATATTTATTAAATTCGTCAGTAGATCAAAACAAGAGATAGCTTGAATATTAGGAACGGCTGTAAGTATTTTATTGTCGAAACGATTTCATAAAAAGTATGAAGTTTTAACCGTCAGCCGCATTCTTAAGCAGTGGCAGCTACTGTATTTATTCGCATTTCAAATCCAGTTGTGTTCAGAATATTCTCAGTTTTTCTTTACTTTTTAAAACATCAGCCAGATCAACATCTAATTGTCGTTTTCTTTTTCTGCGCAGATCCCCCCGAGATCACTATCCGTCCGCGCAACTTGCAAGTTCGCGCGAACGGCATCGCGGCATTCTACTGCGCGGCGCGAGGTGACCCCGTACCTAACATCCAGTGGCGGAAAAACGGAAAGAGAGTCTCAAGTAAGATTTATAATTTATATGAGAATAAAGGTACTCATCATCTAAGAGTATAAAATGAAAATAATCGATTTATTGATTATTTTTGTTTTTATTTTTATGAAACATTCATAGAATGAAATTCAACATACAATGACAATGCAAAGAAAAATCCGTTAAGCAGCTGGACTTGAACCAGCAACCTCGGTAATCCGTACCACGCTCCACCAATTAAGCTATACTTAACGTTGGTGTACCTAACGAATTTTTCAATGCCTTGTGTCATATTTTTATTTGGAAGATCTCTCCTTAGCGCCATCTATGAGTAGCTTAATCAAGCGGCTCACCCACTACGGAACTTCTACAGTTACGCATTAGTGGCAAGAGATGGAGCTATTTTCTGAATCAATGAAAATAATCGATTTATTGATTATTTTTGTTTTTATTTTTATGAAACATTCATAGAATGAAATTCAACATACAATGACAATGCAAAGAAAAATCCGTTAAGCAGCTGGACTTGAACCAGCAACCTCGGTAATCCGTACCACGCTCCACCAATTAAGCTATACTTAACGTTGGTGTACCTAACGAATTTTTCAATGCCTTGTGTCATATTTTTATTTGGAAGATCTCTCCTTCAAGGCATTGAAAAATTCGTTAGGTACACCAACGTTAAGTATAGCTTAATTGGTGGAGCGTGGTACGGATTACCGAGGTTGCTGGTTCAAGTCCAGCTGCTTAACGGATTTTTCTTTGCATTGTCATTGTATGTTGAATTTCATTCTATGAATGTTTCATAAAAATAAAAACAAAAATAATCAATAAATCGATTATTTTCATTGATTCAGAAAATAGCTCCATCTCTTGCCACTAATGCGTAACTGTAGAAGTTCCGTAGTGGGTGAGCCGCTTGATTAAGCTACTCATAGATGGCGCTAAGGAGAGATCTTCCAAATAAAAATATGACACAAGGCATTGAAAAATTCGTTAGGTACACCAACGTTAAGTATAGCTTAATTGGTGGAGCGTGGTACGGATTACCGAGGTTGCTGGTTCAAGTCCAGCTGCTTAACGGATTTTTCTTTGCATTGTCATTGTATCTAAGAGTATCTCTATTGTCGACACACGTCCATCCAGCACATTATACAAGTATATAGGAAATCAGACTAAATTATATCATAAGTCAACGTCCAGGTTGCGCAGCCAGTCAACGGCGTCAGGTATCACGTTCACGTAGAGGTCCTCCGGATCGCCCTGGTAGCATCGCTTTTGGCAGCGTTCCACAATGCTGTGCAGTTTGGTTTTATTATTTTATATTTATTATATTACCTTCTGAATGTTTACCTATTTTAACGAACAAGTGGATCACCTGATAGTAAGTAAGTGATGACAGCTGCCCATAGATGGCAACCCCGGGGATTTTCATATGCGTTGCTACCTAACCTAAGTAGAGGGCTAAGATGAAATGCCTCTTGTGCCATTGATTTCCTCTGCTGTCTTACTCTCCACACCGGAACACAACAGTGCAAGTGCTGCGGATAGTGGGTAAAAATAAACTTTTCTGATGTCTTTGATACGAACTTTTCTTGCCTATAGATACAGTACCTACATACTTTTTCACACAAGATAACTTTAAGAACAAAACAGAGCATTAGCCTTCTGCCTGTTCTGAAAAATTGTGTCTCTGTGATCTTGTGAAGACATCTCAATGCCGTCATTGCCTTCTGTAAAAGGTCACCTTTTATGTCCTTCTATTTCTGACAACATCTCTGCTATGATTCATTTTTCGCGGTAAATTAGGGGTCGTATTTGGCGACTTATAAAAATGTCTGTAGTTCGTAAATATTGGTTATTATTAAATGCGAAACGCGGTACGTTATTGAACGTCCTCTTGGGGGTTTTAGGTATTCAGTTTCCTAAGTTATGTTGGTTAAAATCTGAAGCTAAGGGAAAGGCGCACGGAGCCAACAAAATGTTGGCCACTAACCAAAAACCCTTTAATCTACAAGATAAACCCGACGCTTCCGATAAAACCGGCCACAAAGACCCATTCCACAACTCACCACACCACCAAAAAGGCAGATTACACGTTATGACGTCTATAATTTTCGTCCTGATTGAAATGTAAAACCCTCGGTTGCGGCCCATAAATATCTGGACCGGTAACGACATCTATAAGCCGGGGCAATGAGCTGAAAAAACGAATCGACCGGCCACGCACGCGAAAACCCCCCTTATATCCCCCCTCCAAATAGTTTCATCGCTTCCGATGAAAAATGTAATCTGTTCTATCATTCGTGTTGCTCGCGGACCGTGAGAGACTAATGGTGCCGATCACACCTCCGCTCTTATTCATATTCAGCGCGCTTTGTCAACCTTGATCTTGATTTTCGTCAGTCTCGGTTTCGTTTCGTCATTCGGCTGTAAAGTTAGAAGTTGTTGTTGATAGATGGCGCTGTTTTCTCGGAGTAAAACTTTTTAAGTCAAGGACTTTGATAAGCGACTTTTGTCGTGAGAGCTATTGCATTAATTGGATAAGCAATTTGCTTTTAATTAAATAAATGGGAGATGGTGATCAGGTGATGACTCAAGGTGCATTTATAATGTTAAGGAACGTTATACCGCGGCGACCAAAGGCAACGATTGATATGACATGTAACTTCTATTTTAATTAGAATAATTTCGATTCAAATGTCCAATCCATTTTTCCAATTCCATTACCATTATAGGCAGTTAAAACAACGAGACAATATTTCATGGATTTTCATTTACAGCAAAAGGTAGCATAATTATCAGGGCTCCGACTTTTCCACGTTAACACGAAAATAAGCCATGGTGTGGACATAAAAAAATTATCGCTTTAAAATAAGCTATGGTGTGGACATAAAAAAATTTATCGCTTTAAAATAAGCTATGGTGTGGACATAAAAAAAATAATCGCTATAAAATAAGCTATGGTGTGGACATAAAAAAATTATCGCTTTAAAATAAGCCATGGTGTGGACATAAAAAAATTATCGCTTTAAAAAAAACAATGATACCTAACTGTCACCACCATGTTCATAATGCTATGGGATTCATAATAAATAATATGTACATTTAAATAATGAAATCTACCTACTTTGCAATAATTTTAATTTTAATTACAATTTTAATATTTCATTACGCAGGAGCTTTACTTCAGATAATTAAGCATTTCGGGATTAATTACTTAAATGAGTGAGATATCGACTCGACAGCCCGCTTCCGCCTTAGCATGCGATGAAAAGTTCGAACTCTGATAATTACAGTGTAATGTACCATACGAAATACATTACACCTGACTGGTTCGCTTTACAACAAATTATGATTAAATCGTTTGTGAACAAGCCGATATGGGTACACGCGTGTCCTAATTATAAATTTTCGTTATTATTTAGACACGAGCGACTTTTGACTTTCATGGCCTCTTTTATTACCCAATCCCAATATCCAAACAACAACCTTGCTGTACGTAAAATAGAGTTAAAATTTCTAGTGCCAACGAGAGTGAGATACGAGCTTGAGAGCTTAACTGGTTATATGTTTAGTGCGTGGTTCTTTCAACACGTGCGTGGCGTGATGGCATTTATTTGATTTCAATTGTAACTAACACGCCTGTACGCATCAAAATATTAATTAACCACACTAACTAAAATAGCAGATTATTAGAGATTTTTATTCGTGTAGTCCCGAACATACAAATGATTAACTTAAAAAACTTTTTTAATTGCCAAAAACTGGAAGATTAAGATACTCATGGTCAAAACGAGTTTACGCTGTATTTAGTCCATATTCATATTACCTATAGGTTAAACTTTAAATTAGGTACTTATATATAAAAAAAAAGTCCCTTATTACGTACCTGCATACTCAATTCAATTCAATCTTTAATAAAATGGCTCCATCGATACAAATTGATGATTTCGCCAATGTCAAGTTAAAGCAAGACACTTTGTATTTCTTAAGACGTTGTTCGGTAGTAGTTTATCTTATGTGGTTAGTTAGGTTAGGCTTTGAAGCCTAACCTGAAACCCCCCCCCCCCCTTCGTCGGATATTAGCCAAGGGTTAACTATTTTATAAATAAAATAGTTAACCGTTGTTGCCCAAGGTACACCGGCCCAAACGTTACTCTTCCCTCTTAAGACTCTTAAGAGGGAACCGTAACGCTCGAGCACACGAGGAGGTTATCCGACACACACCCAACTGCCAACTGTCAAATGTCACACTTGTTTGAGCTCGCAAGATTCATCAAACGAGGTCCAATGTTTTCCTTAACGTGATAATGTATATATTTGTAAAAAATACACAGATAGATCAGAGAGGATAGTTGTCGACAATGCCGATTCTCGTTCTCTATGATTGCCACACACAATTAACCCACCTGTCAAAACAAGAGAGAAGCCAGTTCTTTGTTTTCAACATTCGCGACGCTGTCAAACTGTTGATACGTTACATTAAACTTTCAATGGTTGCCGATCCATGGATATGGCAAACGTGTAGTCCCTCGAAGCAATTTGCTAACGGTTAGTTTTTGATCTTATTCAGATTAACAGGTCCTGTTTTTATTTGAATAAAAGCTCTGCTAAGGTACCTACTTACCTACTTAATTTATTTTGTAGTGGTCTTCATATTTTGTATTTCAACTAAATACTTAAGTTAAAAACATACATACATACATAGGCTGATAAACACATCACCCTCCTTTTTTTTTTCACCCGGCTTTTGTTTTTTGTTTCGTTCTGTACCTTGCAATGTTGTTACGTTTGCACTTCATGTGCTTTTGTTAAATACTTATTTCGATACACAGTTCAAATGTTATTTGAGCAACTAAGATGCTACACCCAAAGCACGAATACGAATGCTCCAACAAATGCATGTCTAACAAATCCCTCCTACCATTTTATTATCCTTCTGCATTGATTAAGCCGTACCAATTGCTTCCCCGCGTGTAAGCAACGCATCGCAAACAATTTCCACACCAGTTCCCAAGAAGCTGAGCAATAAAATCTACGCGAACAAAGTCACTTCAAGATTGACAATCAGGCGACGCGTCGACGCGCCGCCATGATGGATTACGCGTGTTGCCAGCGCTGAGAAAGTTTTTTTTTTGCAATGTGAGTGAGAATTTCCAGCCAGTTTTTTTATTTGATTAATAAAATCGATTATTTGGATTTCATGGTGGATACCTTTAAAAGTAAATTAAGGGTGAACATACGTATAGTTTATTGTTTCGTAATTACAATGGAACGAAAATTTATAGAAAGAATTTCATAGGAACCTTGCAAAAACTATTCAAGTGGTTATTGATGGATTTAGATCAATAGAACTTCTAATAAGTAACTATGCATTTATGTCAATTTGCTTAAAGTTTCATTAAGACAATTTACTTGTAAATTGCATTTTTAATGAAAAAGGGTTAGGAAAGGCACAGCACAGCATGGCATGGTAGGCATTAGCACAGTGTTTAAGAATATCACTAAAAACTACATTGATTGGTTCTACACGACAAGAGATGGCGTTGTCCGCCTGTCCTACATCGAACAGACTATGCTTAAAGTAGCAAACAAATATTATTAGATAACGGCTCGGAACCCTCGGTGAGCGAGTCCGAGAATCTCGCTCTTGGCCGGTTTTTATAGATAATAACGAATTAAAGGAACAGACCATTTTCACATCACTCTTACGTCAATAACAAAACATGCCCAAATATTTTGAATGATTGGCAACCCTGAACGCGGGACATGCGTGGCGCTCTCGTAGATTGGCTGCAATCTTCTCCCCAACAAACGTTCTGACATATACAAAATACAAATTTGAGGTTCCTCGGAGTACCGTGTTTTAACGTTCACTTAACCCATCTTTACTTGTAATATTGGGTGTATTTTAAACCACATTCTCATATTTTAACATAAACTATTGGAAATATGTCGGCCTATACTCGAAATATTTTCATCGTAAAAACAGTGTGGTGACGTAAAAATAAACTTTGAAATTTGTTGAGTAATGTAATCTATCCACAAAAAGAGTGTGCTTTCCATTCTGATTGAACAGGACACAAGGTTTGATCTCTTTTATTTTTCTTGCGAAACAAAATCATCAAATCATCAATTAATGCGCTATCTTTTGTGCAGTCTGTCGGGATAGCTACCACCATGCGACTCGCGAATCCTGCCGCTAAGCAGCAAGTCTTGCACTGTTGTTCTGGTGCGCAGAGTCTTGGCCCTCTAGGATCGCAACACATCTGCAATCTCTCAGGTGTTTCATTATGTCGATGAGCAGCGGTGATTGCTTGCTCGCTTGCTCGTTTGCCTTCCAACTCCTATAAAAAACTGTCATGAGATTTATAAAACTTTCGAACCTATTATAAACATACTGAAAATTCGATAGCGAAAATGCGTTATCCGTAGTCAGTACCACAGCATGAAAGCTTGAAACTATAAATGCTAATTCAATAGTTTTGTTCGTCTATTTCAGACTAGCTTATATAAAATTCGATAAAGCTTCTACAATCCTATTAAAATTCTCAAATAGAACATTTCCAAAGCCATATCGAGCACAATAAACTTTTATGGGCGGCTTTCAACCTGAAATTAGGTTAATTAAAGAGAAACATTGATGTGGCTGCATCGTACCATCGGTTGTTAAGGAGCCCATTAAAGGCTATACTGTCATTTTTAAGGTTCCGAACCATAATCTTAAAAGTCCGTCTGTCTGTCGGTCACAGCTGGTTATCACAGGAACTACTAATGTTATCGATTTTTTTGGTTTTAGATAATACTTGCCCAAGTATTTTGCAAACATAAAATAGTTCAAAATGTATTTATTTCTCTTGCAACAGAGGGTCGGGCACGACTTTTCGAATCCTGCGTCACGTAAAATCGAATAGTAAACGATGTCGAGTTTGTATGACGTTTGGAACAGCGCCCGCCCGTGGGCGTATTTGGAACTAAAATTTAGTATGAGGTTTTTCAATCTCGATACGATAACCGTAACGTTACGTAGGATTCGAAAAGTCGTGCTCGACCCTCGAAGACTGGAAGGGGTCCTAAAATTTCAAAGTGACGTTACTAACTTAAGTCAAGTGAGGTACCATTAATGAAAGGGCTCTCTCTATTTGTACATTCAAAACATTTTTTTTTTTACAAGCCGAGTTGTTTCATTTCAACATTTCAAGTACCTACAGAAGTAAAAGGAATACTTAAGGTTAACTACCAAATCTACACTCATGGTAACAGCCACGCGAGATTGTGTAAGGTGTCAACTCATACAGATCTGCTGGGGGTTTCAAGGTTTCTACCGTATCTCCAAAAACTCAGCTTATTCATAACATTATTAATTACATAGTTCATTCGCTGATACCCTTGTCATCACAAACCTTTTTATATTTTATAATTTTACCCTTACAAGAGAAACAGCCTACATAATTGATTGAATCAGGCGTTTCTTTGCGGAGGTCCATATTTATGAACTAAAAACAATTAATTTGCTCACCCGCGACCGCTTGCTTGCTTGCTTACGCGCGCTTTGCTGTGGTCGCGGGTGAGCAAAGTAATTGTTTTTAGTTCATAAAAAGCCTACACCCTCCAACTAGGTAAGGAATTCGTTATAAAGAGATTCCGGATTTCCTGAATCTTTGAGTCCATTGTCCAAGGCTTAACGTATTTTCCGTGGAATCTCAAGTTTCTAGATAATTCTACACTACTAGACTTCAATTCATCATTTTACGAGAAAATTACCTTCAACCTTACCGGGATTATCTCGAATGCTTCGCCCCGGATTAAAGAAAACCGGCCAAGTGCGAGTTGGACTCGCGCACCGAGGGTTCCGTGTCTAATGTGTTTCGTTTTTTAGGGTTCCGTACCTCAAAAGGAAAACTGAACCCTTATTTATAGGATGACTCGCGTGTCTGTCAGGCTGAAAATTTTGAGAAAAATACGGAAAATAGTCCTTTGCATATAGATTACAGTAAAACCTATAAGAAATCTATGGCATTATTTAACGACCGGATGGCCTAGTGGTTAGCGACCCTGACTATGCAGCTTGAGGTCCCGGGTTCGAATCCCGGTCGGGGCAGATGTTTGTATGATGAATACGAATGTTTGTTCTCGGGTCTTGGATGTTTAATATGTATATAAGTATGTATTTATCTATATAAGTATGTTTATCCGTTGTCTAGTACCCATAGTACAGGCTTTACCTAGTTTGGGACTAGGTCAATTGGTGTCAATTTGTCCCATGATATTTATTTATTTATTTGTTTATTATTAAAAGTAACACAGGAAAATGGAATTTAAATAGTTACCGTACGGAACCCTATTCACGCGAGTCGAACTCGCACTTGTCCGGTTTTTTTTTGCTAGATTTGTATTGTGAGCCATTGCTTCGTGCCAAATTTCATGATTCTAGGTCAATGGGATGTCCTATTCATTTTGGTTTTGATTTACTTAGAACTGACAGCAGACGGACGGGCAACAAAGTGATCCCACAAGATACTATACTACTACTATAGAGGAGTACTATAGAGGAGAGGAGTAGGAGAGGAGAGGTGATATAGCAATATTACCTACAGTGAGGTCAGATAACTTTTTATAACAACCGACGTCCGAACAACCAGTGCTGTAATAAATGTGCTCCAATTTCTCTCCAACATTTTCATCACCATTCACAATTTAGATATCTCTCGAGCGAAAACTAGATAGAAAAAAAACACACATCACCTCCCCTAGAACAATGATTACAGTAATAAATTTTGCAGCACAATCTTGGCTAGTGTATGAGAATTCGGGCATTTTGTGGCAATAACAAATGATGGTGGCGCAGCTGATTAATCGCTTATTGTTTGCTTTTTCGCGTTCAGGATAAATTAATCACAGTACGGGATGCACATATATTTGGCGATATTAGGACGGCCAGATGTATTGTATCTGTGGGTGTCGATTAGGAGAGGCGGGACACAGGCCCTTGCTGGTAGGAAGATGGTTTTTGAACAAACGTAAGTGACGGAGTATATAGAAAGTACGAGTTATCCCCGACCAAAATGCCTACCTACTGTTTTTACAAACTTTTGTTTATCTTGCACTGTTCGTTCACTTGTTGGTATTCGCGATTGACTTGAAATTTGGCATACTTAAATAAGGATGAACTTTTTTTGAAATTTCAATATTGTACCTACGATCGGTTATTATAAAGTTTGTATTGAATCACTCGACTGTGACGTTATAAACTCATAAACTAAAATTATTTTATTTTGACATCATCATCAAACCAATTCTTTTGGTTCTCAGGATGGAACTCTTCAACGGTTAATGGCATCGACTTGAAATTTGACAATACATGTAAAGTCATCAAAAAGCACAATGGGTAAAATGCCTTTATTAAAATGTATTTTTTTTATCGGAAAACTTATTGATTAATGAATAATGAATTGCACTGTAATTAGACTATGTTTAAATTTCATATTATTCTTGACATGACTAGCAACAATAGCAAATTAATTTTACATTGATGTAAGATACTCTGAGTATTTTAATAGAAAATAGTACACTTATTTTATTTTAGTAACCTACTCTGTATATTTATATAGTGACATAATGTATAAAAACTATGAGATCCGACATGTAATATGAATTATTATGAATAAATAACTATGAACTATGAACTATTTTGCTCAAATTAGGTAGATAGTTTATTGATGATGAGCGAATAAGTAGACTCTTCTGCTATGGTTTAAAGATTGGGTTTATTTACAACTAATAGCTAAAACAACCAAGTGATATGACCTGTGCCAGCCTGACAACGCAACTGACGAATATCAAGGCACTGCGGTATCAGGACGAATGTTTAAATTTGTAACTGAACCATAGACAAACTCCAGCCATACATAATTATGAACTTAAATAAATAAGCTATAAGGACAAGGAATCGTTAGACCAATAAACTCTAAAGGTAATACTCGAAAGCTAGCCTCGCTACAACATAATGCACAGACACGAGTGCGCTTTTCTCACACCACTAGCCAACACACGACCTAAATCGAATCCCAAGTACATCCACTTGAAGAACTCGACAAAAGTCAAAGGAAATTCTCGCGGAGTAAAACCAGCGGTTTAAAACCGCGGTCACACGACGACATAGCGATTATTCTCACTTGTTGTGAGATACATTTCCTTGGCACATACAACGAGTGGCGATTTAGCTCTGTCGACCCTGCAGGGCTGCCAAATGGAATACCGGAATTATTAACTGAGCACAAGAAAGTTTTGCCATTTGTCTGTATTGAATGTTTTCTGTACTATTATTGCCAAGTGCGACGATTCGGAAACATTTGAAGGCTACAGTTCTAACCCGTTACACAACGATCTCTTTAACTATGGAATTCTAGGTCATTTTTGAGAATCATTTTTTAAAGTCACGTCGGTGGCAAACAAGCACTCGCGCGTTGCCGACCCTACATAAACCTGTTAATACCCCTTTTGAAGATCGCCTTGCTGTAACTCGCTAGGAAAACCTTAACAGAAATTTCATTCAACAATCTAAGCGTTCTAACAAGCACACAAACATACTTACATACTTTACTATTTATTATAAAACATCTGCATGTGCATTCTCCTTCTTATTGGAGATATCGGTCAATATACGACAAAGCTGGAAAATATACTCGACAGCTTTACAGCGACTGGGTAATTAGGGCATACCTACTTGCTCCTGGAATAAAAAAATAAATGACTTTTTTAAAGCATTCTCCAGATTCTTAAATAGCAGCCCTGCTCATCCAAACCAACTTTAAAGGCCAACTTATCCTCACAACTGCTACTGCAATTTAAACTTAACCCCCTCGAGTTACAACTTGCGGGGTACGCAAGCCGTCGCGTTGTTTTTGTCGCAATCTTGAGTACGGAAAATGCAAAGTGCAAGGGTTCTTTACAAAGGAACTGGGAGATTACCCCTAACGTTTTAAATTTTTCATTGAAAATTACGTATTCTTTGTTGGAGGAAAGCAGGAATCCTCCGTCAACAATGGTTTTGAGATTTATCTCTGCGCCCTTGTTCTATGCATTCCGTGGCTTTTGATGATACTCCCAACTAAATTGCTTCAGATTTCCGGGATTTAATCTCGTGTGTGTTTTATTTGCCTCGCTGTTTTGGTCTTCGTGGTCAGCGTCTTCTTTTACGTAACATTATGCCAGAATTGTTCTGCTATTCATGTAGCCTAATGCCCAATAGTTGACACCCGTATATCAACTCTGTTGCTATGACATAAGGTTGAAAGCGCCAAGGTCAGTGTCGGACACAGGGACATTTACCACTTATTCAATCTCTACGTTAACTATTCACTCTTCTAAAAGTTAAAGTGGCACCTCTAAATTGTCAGTAAACCTATGACATTAATTACGTCAATTTCATACCGCACCTTTCCCGTACTGTGGCAATGTCCATAGAAACCGCTACAAAAAAAACACCTGACTATCTACGATCAATCATATCACGATTACTACTGCTAGCAATGACATTCCAATTACTCAAGTGTCAAATGATTTCAAGCGTCATTTCGTGAATATGGGAGGTCACAGGCTCACGGTGCGGCCACTAAAATGAGCGACCGGCGGCGCGGCGAGCGATTTTCTGTCCATTGCCCGCTCGCCACGCTCACAGCACAGCGCTTAACTAGGAATACATGCAATGTAATGGCAACTAAAAAACCGGCCAAGTGCGAGTCTGAAAAACGGAACCCTCATAGGATCACTTTGTTGTCCGTCTGTCTGTCTGTCTGTCCGTCTGTCTGTCTGTCTGTCTGTCTGTCTGTCTGTCTGTCTGTCAAGACCCTTTTTGTCGGGAACGCGTGGAGGTAGGATGCTGAAATTATTATCAAATACTCAAACCTGCGGTCCCTTGAAGCTGTGTAAAAATCAAGCATCTAAGTCGACGCAATCAAAAGATACGGTCATTTAAAAAGTCTTTTCCATACAAATTGCCGTTTTTTGAAAACCTAAATGGTACTTTCAGTTGTCCTAGAAACTTGAAATTTGGTATGAAGGTAGCTCTTATAGTACAACCACTCAGGAAAGTCTCAAAATATTAAATTTTTATGTCTGTCGCTAGATTTCGCAGACCAATATAAGTTGACGCCACACTGCATACATTTTGCTTAGGAACAGGGCTCTGCTTACACTGGACTTCTTAAAACACTGGGGAAAAGCGTTAAAATCTTTCTACGGAACCTTCGTGCGCGAGTCCGACTCGCACTTGGCCGGTTTTTCCTTTTGAGGTACGGAACCCTAAAAATTAACGCCGATGCTCAGCAGCGATGCGAGACGGCATGAAAATGAAATACATTCATTCAAAATATTCAAAGACTGCTGCAGTAGTATGGCGAAGTCGTGAAGATATTTATGAACAAAATGTGGCTAAGAGTATTATACTATACTCTCGCGCGACAAAGTCGCGGCCAGTGATGCTAGCCAGATAGAAAGACGGACAACAAAACGATCCTATAGACGGTTCTGTTTTCCTTTTAAGGTACAGAACCCTACGAATTAAAGCAGTGTATTACGAAATCGCTTGCCGCGCTGCCTGTGCACACATTTACCTACTCGTGGCCTGTCCGTCAGCCTTCAACACCATTATACAATAATAGCCTCTCCTAAAGCCTAAAGCCGTGATAGTCTAGTGGTTTGACCTATGGCCTCTCAAGCAGAGTGTCGTGGGTTCAAATCCCGGCTCGCACCTCTGAGTTTTTCGGAATTTATGTGCGGAATTACATTTATAATTTATCATGAGCTTTTCGGTGAAGGAAAACATGGTGAGGAAACCTGCACACATCTGCGAAGCAATTCAGTGATGTGTGTGAAGTTCCCAATCCGCACTGGGCCCGCGTGGGAACTTATAGCCCAAGCCCTCTCATTCTGAGAGGAGGCCTGTGCCCAGCAGTTTGACGTAAAAAAGGCTGGTGATGAGCCTCTCCTGCCATAACGACACCGTTTACCATGAATAACGTAGTCCTTAATTACCGGCGTTCTCTGATGAGAAAGCAATTGGGTTGAAGCGAAAGATGCTTTGAGTTTATATTGATTCTTCATCGTCATGTCAGCCGAAAGGCGTCCACTGCTGCTGCTAGTTTAAGAGTCAGTGTGTATTTTGATGTCGAATAAAGTTATGTCTACATATATTAGGCCTCCTCCAAGGCTCTCCACTCAGACCGGTCTTGTGCTTTCCGCATCCACCGCGGTCCCGCGATCTTTACTAGGTCGTCGCTCCATCTTGTTGGAGGCCTACCGACAGCTCCTCTCCCGGTCCGCGGACGTCATTCGAGAACCTTCTGGTTCCATCAGTTCTGTGAGCAATGTGTCCCGCCTACTGCGGCTTAAGTTTCGCACTGTTTCAATATTGATTGATACCAGAGAATTATATCGGATAGAAGAAAAACTCATCTCCCAGTCTGGTCCAGCAAGATAGAGCGGCGACCTACTGCTACAATTAATATCAAGTACTCAAGCCTGCAGTCCCTTGAAGTTGTGAAAAAATCAACCTCCTAAGTCAACGCAACCAAAAGATACAGTCATTAATAAAAAGGTTGTTTCCATACAAATTGCCGTACTTTGAAAACCTAAAGGGTACTTCCAGTTGTCCTAGAAACTTGAAATTTGGTATGGAGGTAGCTCTTATAGCACAATCACTCAGAAATATGTGAAAACTCAAAATTTTATGTCTGTTTGTATAACGCCACAGTTCAATATAAAATGGCCCCACACTGCGTACATTTTGCTTAGGAGCAGGGCTCCGCTAACACTAGAAAACTTAAAACACTGAGGAAAAGCGGGAAAAGAACTTCTGGACTCGATTCCCGTAATAGATTGACTATTTACATACCTAAAAATTTGGACGGAACCCTCGATGCGCGAGTCCGACTCGCACTTGGCCGGTTTTTCTTAATTACTAATGTATCCACTTTTTCCAGGCATGCAGTCCCGCTACCAAGTATCTGGCATGGACCAGGTCACTGACCCGGGAGCGAATGGAGCGGTCCTAAGGATAGAGCCGGTGCGCGCGCAGCGAGACGACGCTACCTACGAATGTGTAGCAGAGAACGGCGTCGGCGACGCTGTGACCGCCGTCGCCACCCTAACTGTTTTCGAAGGTAAGTCATTGATGGCGCTTATGTCAATTTTATGCAATTTCAATAGGATACTTGACTGATGTCAAAATAAAATCATTTAACATTTTCACTTATCAAGCTTCCGAAAATACTCATAAAAAACCGACGCCTCACTTATTACTCCAATTAAAACGATTTTTAATATAACAAAAACTATTGGGCAGACGGGTAAAAATTTAATACTATATCTAGTGGCTGTATAAACAGTCAAAATTCAGACAATTTGTTTTGATTTTGTAAACTGAAAACCAGTTTTCCCGAGACTCTTTTTTGCTGGACTCTTACATGGGACAAGCTTTAGGCGGTCAATTTACAAACATGAACTTAACTATTAGTTAACTAAGTATATGAAGGGTAACATCTACTTTATTTACATAATAAAAGCAATTTACAATGACATTAAATCTAAGCTTAAACTAAATAAACTACAACTTAAAACTAAATTAAATCTAAATAAGGCCCCCTTGGCGTAGTGCCCAAAAGGCTGGCAGCGTTGCCTCGCTGAATAGCGATGCTGATTCTTTGAGAGAGAAAACTGCCAGCCCTTTGGTCACAAGTTGCATGTTAACTTGGCATCTGAAGTCTTGCACTAGAAAGAATATGCTTATTTCAATATAAGAGTAGTGCCAATAAGGTTCTCAATATTACCGAGACGCAAAGGCAGGCTTTTCCACTTTTAAGAATGACGCGATCCGACTCCCATATTGCATGTTGTTCTCAAACTGCATAATATTGATACTTTGTCTCGTCATTTTACAGGCAGTAAGAGCAAGACAGTCTTATCGATTTAGTCTCCCTTTAAAAATAGTTCCATACCTCCGGGGATTTCAGTTTCGGAGAGTTGTTGTTAGAATTTGCGGGATGGTAGGACCTTGTGCGAGGTCAGTCCGGATCGCTGCCACCATCTTACTCGCTAATCCTACCGCTAAGCAACAGTGCTTGCACTGTTGTGTTCCGGTGTGGAGAGTGAGACAGCCGGTGTAATTACGGGCACAAGAGGCATTTCATCTTAGCTCTCTAGGTTGGCAACACATCTGCAAACCCCCCGGGATTGTGGGTGTCTATGGGCAGTGGTGATCACTTACCATCAGGTGACCCACTTGCTCGTTTGCCTTCTTTGTCGTATAAAAAAAAGATTTATATCAAGGTACATGCCTTTAGTGCCACGCCGCTATGAAGTCTGTAATGTCCAGGAGGTTTCAGGAGACACAGGACTTCAGGAGCACAATAAAACAGCAGGTCACCGTATTGACAATTATATTGCAAACTCCGCTCTAGACTTAAATCTACCCGACCCTCATAATCTTTATCTACCTACATTACACTCCTCCACACTTATTCTATATATAAATTCTACAGTAATTTGCAATGCTATCTTAACATAAATCTAACTACTACGTACGCTGCATTATGCCGCAGATGGCCATCTTGAACTTATAGCTAGAACTTATATTTAGGTGGTTTATCTAGCCGACACTGACGTAAGTATCGTTCCGGGCGAGTCTGGGGCGACGCGGGCGAGGCAGCGGCCGCGGGCGCTCCGCCCGGCGACGACTGCCCGAGCTCCTTATCCTGCTCCGGCTCATCTTCCCTTGTCCCTAACACTCCTCCTTCTTGCCTCCCCCTTGATGCTTCGCTACCCTCCATTGGTCCTCGATCTTGCCTTTTGGGACTATTCGGACAAACAAGTGAACTCCTACTATACCTACGCCTTAATTGATCGATGTGCCTATGTACCTCTTTACCTTGATTATCGACTATTTTGAAATTGGTCCTACCTATCTGCTGTGAGACTTTCCCTGGACTCCACTTCTCTGCTTGTAAGTAACGTCTATACCAGACCTGATCCCCCGGGTCTACGTTCCTAGAACCCCCTCCCGCGGCTTCTGTTTGTTTCCTCTGCACCGTGAGTGCTTTTTGACCCCTGTCCGGCTTCAAAACGTCTAAACGCGTACGTAAACGTCGGCTCATGAATAGCATTGAGGGACTTTCCCCAGTCGAACAATGTTCGGTGTTACGATAGTACATAAGGAAAGTATGTATGGACTCCATAACCGATTTTCCTTCTGACATGGCCTTCTTAACGACTCTTTTGATAGTTTTGACGCTATTCTCAGCGGCGCCATTTGACGCCGGATGATACGGAGCCGTAAAAATATGCTCTATTGTATTGGTATCTAGATACTCCTTAAACTCTTGACTGGTGAAAGGTGGGCCATTATCAGTAACCAACTGCTTCGGCAGCCCGAACCTGCTGAACAGTTCCCTAAGTACGTTTATGGTGAAATTAGCTGCCGTACTCGGAACAAAATATACTTCCAGCCATTTGGACATGGCATCCAAAACAAGTATATACGTTTTGCCCCCAATGGGACCCATAAAATCCAAGTGTAACCTGGACCATGGGCGCGCCGGCCAGGGCCAGACGCGTGGCGCGTTGCGTGGCGGCTGGTCGGCGTGCGCGGCGCACACCGAGCAAGCGCGGCACGCCGCCTCAACCGCCTCGTCCAAGCCTGGCCACCACACGTAGCTACGCGCTAATGCTTTGGACTTCACGATGCCCATATGGGGCTCATGAATCATATCCAATACCCTAGTCCTACAGCCCTCCGGTATCACCACTCGATGCCCCCACATCAAGCAACCAAGCTCCTCGTACAATTCCTGTTTCCTATTGAAATAAGGTTTTAAATTAGTTACTTCGCATTCCGCTGGCCAACCGTCCCGAACGTAACTTAAGATCCTACCCAGCATGGGGTCCTTACCCGTCATCCGTTTTACAACGTTATAATCTAACATCATAGCATCCTGTGCGAAATGTAAGTACGTCTGTTCTGGCAAAGTGACATTCTCATCGAGACTCTTCCGCGGTAATCGCGACAACCCGTCCGCGCAGTTATCATCAGTCTTCACATATTCAATTTCGTAATCGTATGCCGATAAAATGACGGCCCAGCGTTGCATACGACTGGCTGTCATCTGCGGAATGCCCTTGTTCTGCCCGAAGATGGAAACCAGAGGCTTATGGTCTGTCCGCAATGTAAACCTACGACCATACAAATATTGATGGAACTTCTTTAGCCCAAAAATGATAGCCAAAGCTTCTCTATGTATTTGAGAATAGTTTTTCTCCGCGTCGGTAAGCGTCCTCGAGGCGTACGCGACAGGGTGCTCGTCGCGCGCGTCCGCGCCGGGCTGGGCCAGCACGGCGCCGACGCCGCGCGCGCTCGCGTCGCAAGTCAGCACGACGGGCCGGCTCGGCTCGTAATGCGACAGGACTTCCGTGCTCATCAACATTTCCTTTACCTTCCGAAAAGAACGATCACAATCTCCGTTCCAGTGCCAATCTATGTTTTTGCGTAAAAGATTATACAACGGAGTTAATATTGAACTAATGTTTTTAATAAATTTAGCAAAGAAATTAACCATGCCTAAAAATGAACGCAGTTCAGTTAAATTGTTCGGGGGTTGCATGTGTAAAATAGCTTCTATTTTAGATTTATCCGCTTTTATACCCTCCTTAGATACGACGTAACCTAAATAAGTAATTTCTTGGGCCAGAAAAACGCATTTGCTCTTTTTTAATTTTAGCCCGCTGTCTATCAACCGTTGGAAAACCATCTCCAGAGCTTGCACGTGTTCCTTCTCCGATTTACCACCTATTATCACATCGTCTAAAAAAAACTTGAACGTTCGGTATGCCCTTAAATAGTTGCATCATAATCCGTTGAAAAATTCCAACACTCGAAGCTAACCCATATACTAGTCTATTATACTGAAATAAGCCGCGATGTGTGTTAATCACTGTGTACCTTTTCGACTCATCGAGCTCGATTTGATTATACGCCTGCGATAAATCAATTTTGCTAAAATATTGATTGCCGTTTAAATTTACTAAAACATCCTCTATTCTCGGTAAAGGATAGCGGTCGATCAGCAAGGCAGGATTCAGAGTACACTTGTAGTCCGCACAAAGACGCAAGGTGCCATCAGGCTTATTAATAGGTACCAGTGGTGAGGCCCAGTCGGAGTGCTCCACGGGCTGGATGATGCCGGCGCGCAGCATAGCGTCCAGCTCGGCGTCGACGCGCTCGCGCAGCGCATAGGGCAGCGGCCGCGCGCGGTGGAACACCGGCGCCGTGCCCTCCCGCACCCGCAGCGTCGCCGCTCCGCCCGCGTACCGACCCAGACTGCCATCGAATAAATCCTTATATCTGCCGAGTAAATTTAGTTATAATAAAAGTTACAACTAAATTGGGGCACCTCAATATTTAATTCAGACAACCATTGTCTTCCCAGTAGCGAAGTCGTACCGCATTCAATGACAAATAATTCCAATTTTTTCTCGATACTTCCATATCTTACCTTAGGTTTAATGATTCTTAACGGCTTAATTTTACTTCCATCAATAAACTTCAATGTCGTATTGTTAGGTTCCAACATGAAATTACTAAAATATTTATCAAAAGTTATTCGGCTTATGCACGAGATCGCTGTGCCTGTATCAATTTCCATGGGAATAAGCTTATTGTCTATATGCACCGAAACACTTACTGGGCGGTAGTCGTTCAAACACAAGTGATTCAACTCCTGCTCCATGTCATACTCCACTGCGCTCTCCTCTGCCTCTTCGCCGTCGACCCGTGCCTGCCCGAAGTGCAGCCGTCCTCCTGCGGCCCCCCTCCACTCCGGGCACACCCGCCGCAGATGTCCCGTGCGCTGACATTTGCTGCATACAAAATTCCGGTAGCGACAGCTTCCATAGTCATGGTTGCGCGCTCCGCAAGCTCCGCAATAAGAATCATTGTAATGTTGCGCGCCACCCGCGCGCTGTAGGTTAGCGCGCCCCGAGCTTGGTCCGCCGGCCGCGCGTTGCTGGCCCGCTCGCGCCGAGCCCGCCGCTCCGCCAGCCGCGCGCCCCCGCCGCGTTCCGCTCGCGGCCGGCGCGAGCGCATGCACCGCGCTTGCCTCCCCGCCTGCTCCGCTGCCCGCCGGCTCCCGCGCGTCCCTGGGCTCCACCGCGGCCGCATCCCTCTCCGCCGCTTCGAGTGCCGTCGCGACCCTTACCGCTTGCATCAAGGTTACGTCATCTCTTTCGGCAAATAATCGCTGACGAATGATATCGCTCTTGATACCGCAAACGAACTGGTCTCGCAGGTTTTCACTCAGTTTGTCCCCGAATTTGCAATACCTCGATAGCCTTCTTAACTCAGCCACGTAACTTGCTATGTTCTCCCCCGCCAACTGCCTCCTTTGTCTAAATCGATATCTTTCTGTAAGCGCCGATGGTGCCGGTTGTAAATGTTGACTCATGTACCTGACAGCTTGGTCGAATGTCAATTCGGACGGATTTGTAGGACTCGACAAATTCACTAATAACTCGTACGCCTCATCTCCGACCTTATTCACTTTGTAGTACATTTTTAATCTATCGACGTACGACGACCATACCCCGCACTTAGTATCGAACTCACACAACTTCCCAACCGACATTGTTTCGGTGGTTTTTCTATTATTTTAGAAAAAAAAAAAAAAAACTACGCTGTTTGCACACACACAGTAATTAGTCTATTTTTGTCCTCGTCGCCAATGTAATGTCCAGGAGGTTTCAGGAGACACAGGACTTCAGGAGCACAATAAAACAGCAGGTCACCGTATTGACAATTATATTGCAAACTCCGCTCTAGACTTAAATCTACCCGACCCTCATAATCTTTATCTACCTACATTACAAAGTCAATCCTGACACATTGCACAGCTGTGAAGTTTCTGATTGTTGACACTGTTAACCATAGGAGAAAAATGCTACACTCGGGTTGTTGTGTGTGGCATACAAGCAAGTCTATAAATTTTTCTTCTATGAACTTGACCAATTTTAATAATTCCTTCAAAAATAATATAAAAAAACGGGGCTATGCCCCTATGTTTTTCTTTTTTTCTTTAAGTTAGCCAAATTTGTTTACTGGGCGTTAGAAAATGACATTCGGAACCGGTCGATTTTTGCGGTTTTAGAAGATCACTAGTTTTATTATTATTTGAATAATGAAAAAAAACAAAACATAGGGGCATGCCAGTGACCGAGACAGATTTAATGGTAAAAAAAGATTTTCTCTTAATGTCATTATCTAGCGAGAAAACAGGGGAATACGTTTGTATGGAGAAACGGCTGCTAGTGTTACCTCTTAACATTGTCTATAATCAGAAACTTCATAGCTGTGCAATGTGTTAGAATTGAATTCACATCGTCAGGGCACTATATACATAGGCAATAATGCCAATAATACTTACACAGTCACCACACACACTACACAGACACATACAGTCTATTTGTCAGTTTGCCTTCAAAATTGTCAAGAATAGACCACCGCGTATCATTTATTCTGCGATAGTCGTCGCTTCTTTTGTTTGCTCTACCTACACAAGACACATATTATATCTCATGACATTGTTTTCAATGGACTTGCCATTCTCGTAACGCAATTATAAATATTGCTGTCCCTATATCCTATCCAGAAACGAGAAAAATAAACACAGTACGAATAAAAGAACAATTCCTCCGCTTATTACTCAAAACAAATTTACATGGCGACTAACAGCCGGCACGAACATAATTACATACCGTGTAAAGTGCCATTCAACTCCAGTTTCAATGCCAAGGACCTAATAAAACTTAATAATGTAGTCAACTCCTACCACCAAGAAAGGTAACGTTCTATCTAACCTGTGCCGTGGCAAAACTTTAAAGAAAGGACTGCACCTTTCGCGGTGGGAAGTTTGTTCTCATTGTGGCTTAGCGTTACGACCCTCGGCACATAAAACTCCCCGCGCTGACACAGTGATCCCGCCAGAAAATAACTCGACCAGCCGCGAAGACAGAAGCCTTTCAATAAATAAGCATTAAAACCGCCCTCGGACGACGTTTGCCCGATAATGAGCCCCTCTAAATTGCAACTAACGACAGACCCCAGCGATATAATACAGCGACAATTTCTGTTGTAAATGAGAAGAATTATTGTCGCGTCTTAAGTTCTCGATTTACGAAGCGCGAGCCAAGTAATTGACGACTAAATCGTGATAATTATGTCATATTTCAACTCTGCTCCGGGACAAGGCACACAACTTCTGTATATATTTGCGGAATTAGCGAGTTGCGATGCTACACGATATTTAAGAGGCTGGTGTAGGCCGTAATTAAGGTAACTTTAATGAGTTATGAATATTCATATTGAATTACGTTATTGCAAGCGAGATATTCGTACGTAATAGGTAACTACATAACGTTTGGCAGATATTACATGCCCAAAGCTATGGGCAGTTTATGTTGAATTGTGGCTGAAATAAAATATGTTTCTTACAATTTAATGGCAAATGTTATACAAGGCTTGAGCATTTGGAATTTTTGTTACCTACAGGAGGCCTGTGCCCAGCAGTGGGATATAAGTAAGCGGATGATGATGATGATGATTGGAAATAAAGCTATTTCAAAATGGACCGGGTCATTTGTAAACTAACAGTGCTACTGTTTTCAGTCAACTCTGTTGTAGCTACCTACAACATCACTTTAATCAAAGTTTCGTTTTGCCATGAATTGGGAAATCCTAAAATTACACAAAAATACTACTTATTGGTGAAAACGTGGCTTTCTATACGTTTTGCCGAACCATCAAAATACATCATATCTAATTTAATATTTAAGTAAGTAAACACTGTTGTACAAAAAAAAACAGAATGAAACCCCAAGTTATAAACAATCAAATTCCAGCACAAAGGCGGACTACTCACGGAAATACACATTAATTTCTTTTGCCTCGGGAGTTCGTAAACTCAAGTTATTATTTATTTAAAAACTTTTAAGTCTGGAAATTATCAGCACACGTAATGTAGCCGAGGAGTAACAATAATATTTATATTTACCCGAGGCTTAATATGTAAGGCTGAACATAATTACGGCAGGGAGTTTCGTACTTCGTCCAACTTCCTTCAAAGTAGGAAAGGAAGCAAATAATAGGACTGCGGCCAGCCGCCGCCAACATATTTTTATTGCACTTTAATATTTCAAAGCCTTTTACATAGGATACTTGGTTTTATTTATGGCTTTTCTTTCCAAGTCTCGCTATGAAATAAGAAACATTTTAATTTAATAACTGCCAGCGAAGTACATGACTCTTATTGCGGCGCGCCGAGCTTGTGAGCACATCCATTTTGTAGCACCATGACTGACAGGCTTTTTTGTAACACGATGGGAACATTTTAATATTTAATAGGTAATTTAATAAAGTGTTGCTGTCGCGCCTCCATTTGCCCCGATTAGATCGTAAAACGTTCAATATCTCAAAAATGGCTGAACTTATTTCACTGTGATTGAGACTCACGGTAAGTTTATTAGTATTTTTTTATACGACAAGAAAGGCAAACGAGCAAGTGGGTCACCTGATGGTAAGTGCCCATAGACAACCGCAACCCCAGGGATTTGCAGCGTTGCCAACCTAGAGAGCTAAGATGAAATGCCTCTTGTGCCCGTACTTACACCGGCTGTCTTTCTCACCACACCGGAACACACCAGTGCAAGGACTGCTGCTTAGCGGCAGGATGACCGAGTAAGATGATGTTAGCGATCCGGACGGACCTCGCACAAGGTCCTACCACCCGCACACGACGTAGACATTGAGGGATTTCGCGAAACATTGGAAGCGAAGCGTAGTAACACAGCAAGTACCGCATAAAACAAAATCTACATAAACAACGTAAACATAGAACTTCACTTTGATAGTACTCCACTTGGTACAAAGGAAGCTAGCGGTCACATTTTATTGCTGCGCTTGGCTATTGACACCGGGGCGCCGTTGCCGGTTCAGAGTGGAACAAATTGAATCCGGTTATTCGTAGGTAACAGGCTAGAAAATGCTTTAATTCCGTAACAGTGTTGCGCCTTTGAATAACAAGTTTTGAAGTGTGCTGTGTCAACGGGACGTTGTGCTAACGCTTTTACTCGACGTATATAAGTGAGTTTAGCCCGACATGTTTCACGGGTCTGTAAACAAGTTTTAATAGCTACCTTAGTTACAAAAATCATTCTTCTTTTGCCGACTGAACTTTTTGTTGGCTTTACTTCCGTTGTCATCCAGTCTAAATATTATTACATAAAAACATTGCAAGTTAAAACAATAATAATTTCATGTAAAAAATAACCGTTCATCTTCTGTACTGTTACTTCGCTTTAATATGACTAGCCTTTACTCGCTATGATCCGCTAAACTTTTTGGTGTATTGTCGTCTGTGTGTGGTGTTTGTGGACGGTCGAAATACTTCGAGCACCGTTCCCTCACTGTCAACAACCTGAAAGCCGTATGCAAATAACATTGAACTATTGATTGTACCGAAGTTACCGACAGCTATTTACGTCCGCCGTGAACCGATTTAAGATATAAACACTCGATCAAGCCGACTGAACAAGCCTGGTATATCGAATCAGCTAGCTTCAACGAAATGTAGGTCAAACTACCTCTAGTGACGTTTGGGTGTAAAAACATCGATGTTTTTGCCGCTTGTTTAAAATAGCCGCCGCCTTTGGAAGGAAAAATATTTCCAACGACCGAACTAAACGCATTGAAGGTTCCGTTCAGGATTCAAAATAAACAGGGGGCGTTTATAAACCACATTTGCAACGCTGGAAGAAGTTTTAAATTTTCATAGTAATACGCCAGTCTGTAGCGGAACTACAATTTTGCCATGTCAAAAGTTTGTTCAATTGGCTCAGAGGGCCGAGTACGAATATTTGAAAGCTGCGTCACGTAAATACGAATAGTAAACGTTAACGAGTTTGTATGACGTTTGGAACAGCGCTCGCCCGTGAGCGTATTTGGAACTAAAATTTAGTATGAGGTTTCTCGATCTCGATACGATAACCGTAACGTTACGCAGCATTCGTAAAGTCCTGCTTGACCCTCAGGTGGTTGCTCCCGAGTAAATGTCCTAACGTATGTCAATATCTATGTTTAAAATAACATCGACTGCTGGACAGCCCTAGCACAAACTTTAAATGCGGTTGCGGACACGAGTGTGACCTAAATCGCACGTTTGCAACGCTGCGTGAAGTTTTAATACGCTAGTCAATGACGGATCTTCCATTTTGTGTGACGCCAAATAGAAAATTAGAAGGAAAGCTCGTTTACATCGCTCGCGTGGTTGTTGAATACATAAGTTTATGGTTGGCGTATTACCATAAACTTATGTATCTGTAGCGGAACTGCCAATGTGCGCGACGGCGAATTGAAAAATAGAATGTTCAATGCTCGCGTGGTTGTTCCCGAATATATTTATTTTATTTATTTATTTATATATATGTTCTGACTTGTTAATATCGATGTTTCCAAAAACATCGACTGCTGGACAGCTCTATCGTAAACTTTAAATGGGGCTGACCGCGAGGCTGTAAGCATCTTACATTTCACTTCACATCCGTCTTCATTTGCCACCTTGGGACGGGAGGAATGTTGTCAACAACCAAAATAGACACACTGAAGATTCCATTCTGGATTCAAAATAAACAAAGGACGCAAAACTTTTAACATGAAACTACCGTGAGACTCAATCATAGTGAAATAAACGGATCACTCACGTTCACTATAAAGGACACAAGAGTTAATAAACCCCGCGTTTGCAAGCTGCAAGAAGCGCTAATGGTAATAATGTGCGCCTGTTTCTGATGAATCTTCCATTTTGTGCGATGCCGTGGTTGTGCCCTTGATCTGTAAACATCGATGTTTCCAATAACATCGACTGCTGGACAGCCCTAGCGCAAACTTTAAATGGGGCTGACCGCGAGGCTGCAATCATCTTACGTCTTACGTCACACCGCGTCTTCATTTGCCGCCTTGGAGACGGGAGGAATGTTTCCAACGACCAAAATAGAGTCATTGAAGATACGAAAGGGACATCCAAATGTGTGTTTTGTATGTATGGAGCCTGTATTAATGGGCATGGGTTACGCTATTAGGTATTTTTTGATAGAGGTTTTTAGAATTTAGGATTAGAGATTTGAGAGAGATTATAACAGTTTTTCTTATAAATAGATGAGTGGCAAGGAGGGTGGAACAATAGGTTCCTGTATTGAGTTCGTGTGTGTCTTGTATTGGTGTCACTGCGATTAACAAAATAGTCAGGATTGTCCTTAACAAGAATGCACGCCTCCTTTATATACATGCACGGAAGTGGCAGTACCTTATATTTTTTAAATAGATGTTTGCAGCTCGCAAGAAACCATGCATTATCCAAGCCACGAAGACACCTTTTTTGCAATTTGAAAACCCTCTCCATGTCTACGGAATTGCCCCATAACAGTAATCCATAGCTTAATACGGATGAAACATAGCTGTGATATGACGTAAGAGCTGCATCTATTGAAACTGATTGTCTAAGTCTTTTTAGAGCAAAGACAACGGGACGTGTAATATAATCTCGCGCGACAAAGTCACGCCCCCCAGTCGAGCTAGCCCTGCTGGATTTGGTTCAAATTTGAAATTGAGATAGCTTTATATAGAAAGAAAGAAAGAAAGAAAGAAAATATATTTATTTGGTCACATTATAAATTACAACACAAAAGAATATTAGGATGGAACAAAATGGACACAAAAAGGGAAGCTGGCTCAGCACAATGTTCCGAATTGCTTCGCAACGCTGATGTTCTGCCAGAACCTTGGCCTTAAGGGCTACTAAAACTGAAACTGAAACTAAACTTAATCTAATATAAAATTATCTACTATACGGGAAATAATAGGATCATACACATAATGCAAAAGAAACATCAATAATAAAATCAAAAAACAGTTATGCTTATTCCCGGAACCACGAGGCAATCAGGCGTCCCCGCTGTGGCATAGATTTCTGTAGAGCTATATAATGCGCTTTTAAATGTTTTTTAAAAGAAAATTTGGACTGCATAGCTCTAATAGGTAGAGGCAGATTATTCCAACACTTAGTTGCCTGATAGCGGAAACTGCCGCGGAAGGCGGCGGAATGGGAACGCGGACACATAAGTACACAACTACAAAGCCTAATCTTATTATTTCTATGACTTTGAGACCACGTAAGCTTCTTAAACGTTTTCTTCCGGAAACGCACCAAAGTTACCGACATCTTGAGACGTATTGCAGGACTGAAATGGAACTGGGCAGGGCATGTGGCACGTCGAGTGAATAATCGTTGGGCCCATAGAGTGCTGGTGTGGAGACCGCGGACCACAAAAAGAAGTGTGGGCAGACCCCAGATGAGATGGTCGGATGACTTAAAGAGTTACGCCGGACCGTACTGGCTCAGGAAGTCAGAGAATAAGTCGGAGTGGAGGAGATTAGGAGAGGGTTACATCCAGCAGTGGATAGAAAAAGCCTGAAAAAGAAGAAGAGAAGAGGAGAAGCTTCTTAAATAAATAAAACGGCACCACCCTGTGTATAACATCAAAAAGAAGACTAGCAAGGTGAAGCTTTCTACGAGCAGCCATTTTGAGCAAATTGCCACTATTAAAAAAGGGCGTGACGTGGGCTCGAGGCGGTACTTTGTAACAGAATCTTGCACAAGCAGTCTGTACGCGCTGCACTATTCTTTCCGATCTTGCCAACAAACAGGGGCCATACACCACATCCCCATAGTTAAACTTAGACAATATGAGAGCCTCGCACAACTCAACACGCAGTTTTTCAGAGAGGTAAGACCTGATTCGATAAAGTATTTTAAGCCGAAAGAAGCAATTTTTTTCTACTTCACCAAATGCTTCTCAAATCGCAAACGATTGTCAAACATAAGTCCCAGATTGCGAGCCGACTCAACCTGCTCGACCGGACTGTCAGCAACAGTAATAACTGGCTTGTGCGAATTAATTTCACTAATCCTCTTTTTTGTGCCAACCACCATGAACTTGGATTTGGAAGGGTTAAG
The DNA here is from genome assembly GCA_963691665.1 of Clepsis dumicolana. Classification (NCBI taxonomy): domain Eukaryota; kingdom Metazoa; phylum Arthropoda; class Insecta; order Lepidoptera; family Tortricidae; genus Clepsis; species Clepsis dumicolana. The sequence goes on along the minus strand of OY829517.1, from coordinate 11,850,231 downwards.
CACAAGACAGTTATCAGTAGACCACTTCATTATACTGTTGAGATCCCTATTTAAAGCGGCAGAGGCATTTTCTGTATCTCCAGGCTGAAAGGAAATGTAGAGCTGGAGATCATCAGCATATAAATGATACGAACAGTTCAAAATACAGTTTGTAATGTCAGTGCTGTAAAGGATAAAAAGCAAAGGACCCAGTATGGATCCTTGCGGAACGCCACGATTAACCGGCATACGTTCGGATGATATGCAGGCACCATCACTCCGGTTAATTTCTACTAGCTGAGAACGAGCGAGGATATAACTGCAAAACCAGGCCACTGATGCCCTGTCGAGGAATAGAAGGATAGTTTCGACAGGAGTAGATCAGTGTTAATGCAGTCAAAAGCACGCGAGAAATCCAAGAGGGTGAGAAATGATCCCATCCCCCTGTCCTGCTCTGCAAGGAGATTGTCAACAACATCCAAGAGAGCTGTGGCAGTGCTGCGACCTTTACGGAAACCAGATTGTAGCTGCGGCAAAATGTCATTTCTTTCCAGGTATTTATATAACTGGACATAAACTACTTTTTCAAGTATTTTAGATAGACAAGGCAGTATGCTAATAGGTCTGAGATCCCGTACGTCACATGGATTGCATGTCTTAGGTATTGGTTTGACCACAGCAATTTTCCATGACTCAGGAAAACACGGCTCTGAGATAGATCTATTGATGATTGCCGTTACAGCCTCCAGTATAGTTGGCAGAGTAAGAATAAGCATGTCCATGCTTATGCCATCGATCCCTTTCGCTTTCGACTTGATCTCCAATTTGATCCTAGCCACTTCTGCCACGTCTACAAGCCTGAGACAGAAAGGCTCAGTTTCAGTAGGACAGAATCGATTAAAATCGAACCATGTCAATTGGGATATGGTTACAGCACTAGGCCCTGGCACGTCAAGAAAATGGTGATTCAATTGATCAGCGTTACCAATATAGGATGGGATCTCAAAGGAATTATTTTTATTGGGGAGAATAGTTGATTGATATGATATATACCCTAGATTAAAATATACCTTTTATCGTGTAAAATTGTATGGTTCTCACGGGATATCGATAACCGAATTCTACGCAGACGGAATCACGGACAACAGCTATAGTAGTTATTGTATACCTAACTACCTACTTCTAATTTATTGCACCCATAGTAAGATACTTAGAGCAGATCAAACAGATGTACAGTCGAACCATTTGATTCCTTACCCACCGTAGAACGTTCTCACAGCGATTGAGTTGGTTTGATAGTACACTGAAGCTAAACCGTCACGGCATCTTTTCTTTCTTTAATCTTTGCTCTAAACCATGCATTCAACCTTCCGTTTTAAAACTAAAGTAGGTTGCACACTCATTAATAGCGCGGAGTTTAACTAAACTAAATTCAACTCTACGAGGTACATCAAAAATTGATTATTTACAACAAGTTTGCAAGCTAGTTATCTTTATCTACCTGAAACTGTAAGTTAACGAACAAGTTACCCGATACTTTCCTTGCTTACCCGGTGCTCTACACTTACCAACTTTAACGAAAAGTTGCGGTCTTGCTCGTACAGTATGTATATGTATGTATGAGAAGCTTGAATAAAATTATTATAGGAACAGCTTTTTGGAATTATATTAGTTACTTAGTAGTACTTAGTAACTAACTGACATACTGATATATTGACACCAATTGACCTAATACCAAATCAAGCAGAGCTTGTGTTAAGGGTATTAGAACTAGTTAACAAACAAACATAATAAGTATAAAGATAAATACATACTCAAATGCATTTTAAACATCTAAGCTTCGAGAACAAACATTCGTATTAAACATACAAATATCTGCCCCGACCGGAGATCGAACCTGGGACCTTAGCTTCTTAGTCAAGTTCTCTAACCACTAGGCTATCCGGTCCCCAATTGAACAGTAAAGTAAAACACGGTATCATCGTCAAATCACGTCGCCTGTTGGGAACTTTTGATTGGTTATCGTCTTATCCGATTACTGTCCAACTTATAATGGCAGTCGCTATTCTAATGCCGTCTTAGACATAAGCTGTGGCAGTACTACCTCGGCTCAGAATAAGTAATAAATGTTCGGGGTGAAAATTTAGTACGGAACAAATTTTCCTTTAAAATAATACATTTTTATCCTCCGGCCCAAAAAGAGGAGTGTTATAAGTTTAACCTGTGTATCTGTGGCATCTTACGGACCGATTTCTTTAATCGAAAGCTAGTTTAAACGAAATGGTTCTTAGCTAAGTTTCGTTAAAATCGGTTCACCCGTTTTTGAAATATTGAACTTTGAAATGACAATGTCGGGGATTTTTCAAGTTTTTTAAGTTGGTTAGGTAATAATAAAAGCTTTTTTGCCGACTGTATTTAATTTTCTGTGGCTGTGTTTTTACTTAGTGAAATTATCCATTGAACAGTTCCATCCCGCGGAGACGATTCTGGCCTTATCACGAGAATTTCGTTACCAGATTATAGTAGTGTCACTTGACTTACAGTCCGTGAGTCTAAGCAGCATTCGGTTTCGGATGAATCGTATTGACATAATCTTTCTTTGTCATAAGAAGCGCCATTGGCAATCGAGGTATTTCTAAAATCCGAATCCTATTCTAAATACTCAGAAACTGTACATAATTATGCCAAATTTAATGCTCAATTGGGTACCAAAAAGTGGTCGGAAAGTGGTTTGCGAATCTTGAAGTTAAAAACATAGATACGAACAGCGCAAGTTCACGGTTGTCATAGCGTCGAATTGTAAAATTTTCGATACTATACTCAAGAGCAATAAAAGCGGGTCACTTTGTATGAACAATTCCATACAAAGTGACCCGTTTTTTTTGCTCTTGTAAAGCTATTATATTATGTGCATCCTAGTACTTACTATGAAATGTGTAGGCCAGAGTCTATAAGGGATTACTAGAGGTTCAATTATTTGCCTATACCCATTGGAGTGGAGCATAGCACCATACTACAAAGCTGGTACGGTCTGTGATCTTGATGCCCCAGTACAACAAGGATAGTAGTTCAGTCTCGCTGGATGACTTCATGTGACAGACAGTTCTGATCCTTTAATTGCGTTATCTAATTAGGTAATTACTCATAAAGAACTTAATTTTAAAGTGATTGTTGAAAAAAGTTCGAAGTAGTTAAATAATGTTTTTAAGTTTTTGTAGAGTTTTTGTAGAAGAATGTCTTTAAGATTTCTCGATCTCGATACGATAACCGTACGTAACGCAGGATTCGACAAGTCGTGCTTAGGGCACTGTATTAAACATAGTTTCTCGCTGTGTAACGCCGGCTGTCATTATTATGAAACTTTTTTTTTAGTTCATTAGTTATTATTAGGATTCTAAAAGCATTTTTCCATTTTCACTTCAGTAAGTATGCAATTTATCTCTTATTGTCTCTCAACTTATCCTTCACCATCATGAAACCATGAAATTGCTATTTAGCGAACAATATGTAAACAGCCCTACTGCTTCCATTTAATACTGCCCTAATTCAAATCAAATACCGATTTATGGGCGAAGCAATTTGCATCTTACGCCCGTAAATACAGGAAACAGTATAGCAATCAACTATGGCTTATGACGCGCGGCATACGACCGTCTATTAGGATTATACGAGAGCCAAACCCTCACTAATATCTATTATTGTAAATCATGCTTACGAATATCGCCGCTTCGCAGGCCGTAGGTATAGATCTAATTAACAATATTGAAGTGACGATTTCGTTATATTGAAAAGAGCCACAAGCATATTTGAATCCTGCGTAACATAATCGTTATCGTATCGCCATCCAGCAACTTCATACAAAATTTTAACACCAAATGCGCTCACGGGTGGCCCTTTTCCAAACGTCATACAATTTTATTGTTTTCGATAACATTTCATTACGTAGCATTCGAATACTCGAGCTCGGGGCTCTGGTGATGGTATTTCATTTTTAACCCCCGACTGATGTGTCTATCTGTGCTTCTGTTTGTGGCACTGTAGCTCCTAAACGGATGGACCGATTTGGACGCGGTTTTCTTTAAACGAAAACTAGTTTAATCGAGTTGGTTTTTAACTAAGTTTCATAGTAATCGAATGACTTGAAAATAATTGATTAAATCAGGCTTTACTTTGCAGATTATCATGATACTCGGGACTTAATCGCGTAAAAACTTTTATATTTAAATTTGAATTTAAATACCTCGACGTTTCGGACGCGACGTTGCGTCCATGGTCTCGAAGGGACTCAAATGGCCCTTCGAGACCATGGACGCAACGTCGCGTCCGAAACGTCGAGGTATTTAAATTCAAATTTAAATATAAAAGTTTTTACGCGATTAAGTCCCGAGTATCATGATAATGTGTGAAAATCGCGAAAGTTTACTTTGCAGTACTTAAAAAAGACAAGTTACATAAATATGTATAAGTATCTGTAACTGGGTGGTAACTATTGACTATTGGTGGTAGTGGTCTATTGAGTGCTCTACATTTTGTGTGAAAGTGACTAGACATGCTATGTGTTTCCGTGTACCCTTCAAATAATCCCACACACCCAATACCATTTAATCGTACACTCATCGAACTACACAACAGTTTCCCTTACAAAACCATACAAATACGTACCCTCTAAAAACGTACATAGGCTTTATAAAACGGAACGGCCGATCCATCTCACTTAGCCTCATAAAACAGACCTCGTTGTCGGTCCGGAGGGAGCCCGCTAGTGCAATGCAGATGGTGGACCCGTCACTAGTGATGCTAAATACGAGATTTACTAATAATTCTTACCTACGATGGTACTGTTCTACGCTTGGTTTTAAAACTAAGATAAGGAACTGGGTTAATTAAACACTGAGGAATTCCTTTCATCATTTGGGATCGTAGGAGTCAGACAGATTCGCCCATACACAGATACACAGATCGAACTTAAAACACCCCTCTTTTTGAGTCGTGGGTTAGAACTATCAATTGTTTTAATAGAACAACTGCACAAGAAATTGCGAGGATAAATTCAAAAGTAACACTATCCAAAATCCATTTTAAACCATACCGCGGAAAGAACCGGTCACAAAAGCCTCGAAAAATATGGCGTCGTTTGAGCTCACATTACAAGGGATCAGCGGAGGCGGTGCAAGTGACAGGGCGCTGTCGTGTCGCTTTTATTACGAATTACGCGGTGTTTGTCAAAGTCAAAGTATCCTATGGTCAGGTAAGTTTGACAGTTTGACGACCGGATAGCCAACCTGACTACGAAGCTTGAGGTCCCGGGCTCGATTCCCCGTCGGGGCAGATATTTCTATGATGAATGTTTGTTCTCGAATCTCGAATCCATCCCACCCCTTCATGGTCCCTTAGAGAACATGGACGCAACGTGGCGTCCGAAACGTCGAGGTATTTTAATATATTTTTTACGTGATTATGTCCCGAGTATCACGATAATGTCGAATCCACAAGTTTCTCTATTATATACTAATTTACGATTGTCATTATCTTTTATTACAATACTCTAAATGTATTTATAACCAATCAATCTTTCTGACACAAGGTTTAAGGGATTTTGTTTTTTCTAGGTGATATCGTACAACTATTTTAACAGTCAGCACAGACACCCAGATTGCACAAAAATATTTCACATGCGTATGATACGTAAATAAAATTTTCATAATGTTTTGTTTTGCTAGTAAATCATTGCAGCGTGCAACTCATTTGAACCTATGTAAACCCAGAATTGACTCACAAAAGTATACCAATAGTTGACAAACCTATTTCGTTGTTCTTCCTCCACTTTACTAAGTTAATATGAAGTTACAAAAACTAATTCTTCTTCTTTAAATACAAAAATGATTTTCTGTTGCTTTGTCTCGGTAAAACTCTAGAATGGCTTTACCAATTTGGCTAATTTTGATCTTAAAATAATTGTGGAAGTTCAATGAAAGGTTTAAACGGTGAGAAAATATGGAAAAATTGCGAAGAAAATACTAAAAACTACAATTTAATTATGTCATACAAACTGTTAGGCGGTACGAAGTTCGCCAGCCCAGCTAGTATTGTTATAAAGTTACGTTGCAGTGTAGCCTGTCGTTATTAATATCACAGAGCGTTCAATTCTGACCGCGAGCATACGCGAGCAAACTTATACATAGAAACGTCTCTAGTTTCTTAAGGAGCTCAAATTTACCCAAGGACCTACACCGTAAGGCTCGATGTTGAATATTATACGACATGAACGGAACCTTGTGATACTACCAGTGATATCAAGACAAGTTTAACATCGAAGTCCTTTAGCAACTGTAGCTTTACAATTTGGCGTACTTGCAAAAGTTGTTTTGAGTTAAGATGCTACGTGCCTCGAGTGCTGAGGTAATATTAACCGTGTATATGAGTCGGAGTTCTGGGTAATGCAACTTGTATTCAATAGGTATTATGAAGATCAAAGAAAAATTGGAACGAGCTATCTTGCTCCTACTAAACTAGTGGCTCTGTGAGCTGTATAGGTAGACTTCGTGAGCTAATTCTTGTTTCCATTTCGTATTTTTTTTTCAAATGCTATATTATAAAAATAGTATCTGCTCGTAAAATTTTACGCGAATAGGCTGAGAAATGTGACCTGTAGAAGATGACAGAGAGACATCTGGACATACGAGAGAATTTTCGCCCAAGGTGAAACGGAGACGTTTCATTTCATTTATTACATGCAATCCACATGTCAAGGTACAACACAAACATAATTAAACCCCGAAGGGCGCAGCATTTTAGAGAAAGAGAGATAGGCCGAAGTTACATCCGGGTTTTAAATTAGGGACTAGGTACATTATCATGATACTCGGGACTTAATCGCGTAAAAAACATATATGTATTTAAATTTGAATTTAAATACCTCGACGTTTCGGACGCGACGTTGCGTCCACGGTCTCGAAGGGACTGAAGAGGCGGGTATGAACATCTCCTAGCTGCACGGGTTCCTCGAACTACCCGCACTTGGTCTTTATTATTAAAGTTAAGTTTAAATCAATACATGGGACTAGGTAGATACAATAAATTAAAATTAAAATTACAATTAACGTATTGCACTCGCTCGGTCAAAGAGTGCACGGGTGTTTTAACTGACGACCTGACGGGACATTGATTTGACCAATCACACAGATTTCACTGCTGCGTTGGATATTTTGAGTACTGTGATTGGTTAAATCGTGGCCGTTACTCCCCGTTCTGCTCAACCCTAAGTGCTGCCCCACTCTTGCGAATCAAATGCGCGTATGTCCCTAACATATACCGCATCGATTTAAAACATTCGCTACGGTAAGGGTAAGGCGGCCCCAAAAGGAACCAATAATTGATTCTTGTACATCAAAGGCCAACGCTCAATCTGAAATGAATATTATGATCTCCCCGACGGTTACCTGGAAACGTACCTACATATCATAAGATTATTACGATTAACACGAGACTTAATCATGTAAAAAGAAATGGTTTCAGACGCGACGTTGCGTTTATAGCCTCGAAGGGACTGAAGAGGCGGGTATCAAAATCTTCTAGCATGGTCTTCGAGACCATGGACGCAACGTCGCGTCCGAAACGTCGTGGTATTTTAATAACACAATTATTTTTACGTGATTAAATTCCGTGTTTATCATAATAATGTATGAAAATCGCGAAAGTTTAAATCGATACATACCATAGATTTCAAAATAATGTGATTACAAATTATATAAGCTACGCCAGCGCTAATGCTTTGAGCCGCTAAGCTACCGAACCGCACCACACATGAAATAAAAATAAGCTTCCAAGAGACACTAACAAACACTGTTTCTTGAGGATAAAAAATGTCTAAAATAACCAGGGTTCGGACATTCCATAGCACGCTGAGACGAAAGTAAATTGTAGAGACTCTAACCTAAAGTTCAGACGCATTTATTTAATTGATTTCAAAATTGTGTTTCATTATTAACAAAAAATATAACTGTTGCCAAAATTTTCATTATATTGCGAGTCATCATCATAGTCACTAGTTTCGTTTTACGTCCCACTGCTGGACATAGGCCTCGTCTCAGAATGGGAGCCAGAATAAATAATATTTTATGTAGGAGTACATTAAAATAATTAAATGCTTAGTTTGCAATTTCATTATTTATTAGCTTTACTCAGGTTGATTAACCCCTCGTATCCGTGACAAATTTAAGACTTCTCTAAAATTAGTAGGTATTAAAATAAAAGAGACTTGAATGCAATTTTTTCCCGCATACGAGGGGTTAAGCATTTCGGGATTAACTAAATGAAAAGTACGAGTATGCGTACGAGTTGAATTTCAATGTTAAATATAGAGTCCATATAGCCTCGTGAGATCCAAAGTCGTTATGTCAAAAGTGAAGTGAATTTAAAGTTTTCATTAAAGACATCAAGTATCAAATTTCGCACTGAGGCCCGAGTACGAATATTCGAAACCTGCGTCACTTAAAATCGGATAGTAAACGTTAACGAGTTTGTATGACGTTTGGAACAGCGCCCGCTCGTGAGCGTATTTGGAACTAAAATTTAGTATGAGCTTTCTCGATCTCGATACGACAACCGTAACGTTACGCAGGATTCGAAAAGTTGTGCTCGACCCTCTGTTCAAATTTGCCGCGGGACGCAGGAGGATAGCTCACTTTCGCCTTATTACGCGATGATATGTCCGAACTCTAAACATAACCACAATTATTACGTCTCTTTGCATTGTCTGGTGATTATAAACCTGACAATGAAATCTCAATCATGATGAAAATAAATGTGCTGATTAATTCTACAACAAAATATGACAAAATATGAGATCAAGGTAATTGCATTTAAGAGTGTTAAGAATTTACGATGCCTGGTTATGTTGCAACAGAAATCCGACGTGGTAGGTACCGTTAAAAATGCATCTGCTTTTGAAATAATTACACTCATTAAATTCAAATTCAAATATAAAAGTTTTTTACGCGATTAAGTCCCGAGTATCATGATAATGTGTGAAAATCGCGATAGTTTAAATCAATACATAATTACACTCGCCGGTAAGCATATGAGCCTTTCACTGTTAAGACGTATAACTCTCCCAAGTTTGGTTGTATGAAAAGTTTGAAATTAAACTAAAATCTCTCCGAGTTCCCAGTGAAGTTGTGTATAAACACTACGACACTACAGCTTACCTATTTCTACTGTAGTACTTTATAAGTGTAATGAAATATTTAACTAATTATTTTTTTCCACGATTCGATGAAATTCCAATTAGTGACAGTATTCAGTCGGTCCTTATTGATGTTTCTCAAGTTCGAACAACCACCTGACATTAAAATTACATACATACATAACTTATATCATAACAGAAAACTTGGACACATACTTAACATACCAAAGAAAGTCTCCAAAACGGCAGAACCAAGTTTGATGTAACTTAACTATTTAATTATTTTTCATATTTCGAACTGAAAAACCCGGTCCATTCATTTAGGAGTTACGATGCCTCAGAAAAAAACAGGTACTCGCGTCAAACTTATAACAAGAACCGCTCCATTGTCACTTGAACCAGCCATGTAAAAGTTCATATGTATTTCAAGGAAAATCCTCTCCCCCGATAACGCTATCTCCCGTGGTTTACCTCCCCCTCCCCCCTTGTTTCAAGTGGTCGCATTTATTCCCCGCATGTCCAAGTCCTCTTTAATTATGGATAATTTATATTCAGATTAGAACGGCCGGCAGGTGGCGCGCGTGACTCGCTCGCTACGATTCATGGGAACGGTAGTAGTTGGGATAGCACATATTTCTGCAGGTATTATGTGGATCGGTCTGATGTTATCGTTAATTTTAGAGGGGTTTGAAATTAAAATTTTGTTTCATTTAAGGACCTATTCGTTTATTCGGGACACCGATAGAGTACGTTAACTCAAAGTTAAGATACAGATATCGATAATTAGAGCAGTCTCTATCAGAATTCGAGTGACGAGAAGACGAATAGGAAGGTATGGATGTGAGGATGACTGCGGGATGCCCAGGCTGGATCATTAAATAACCACGCAACGAACTGATCTGTCCATGATCAATGATGATATTTGTAATATTTGAGTATAAATACGAGGGCTGTTTGATAAGTACCCGTTTATGGGAAAAAAAAACTTTTTTTTTTGTATACATGCATTTATTTTTCTACGTAGTAACCTTTTAACTCTATACATTTGTTCCACCTCTACTCAAGCTTCAGTAAACCATCCAAAAAGTATGATTTTGGAAAGTCATTAAAATAGGCCTCTGTGGCGGCAATGACTTCGTCATTTGATCCAAATCGCTTGCCACCGAGCCATTTTTTTAGGTTGGGAAACAAAAAGAAATCGCATGGGGCCAAATCTGGAGAATACGGGGGGTGAGACAATAGTTCGTAGCGTAACTGTGCTAATTTAGCCGTCACAACTCTGGACAAATGAGCCGGGGCGTTGTCGCGATGAAACAGTACTTTTTTCTTTTTTAAATGGGGTCGTTTGTCCTTCAACACGGCGTCAAATTCATCCAATAAATTGGCATAGTACTGCCCTTTTATTGCTTTTCCCTTTTCTAAATAGTCAATATGTATAATACCCTGCGAATCCCAAAAAACGGTCGCCATGACCTTTCCAGCCGATGGGACGGTTTTTGCTTTCTTTGGAGCAGGTTCACCCGGTAAAATCCACTGCTTCGACTGCTCTTTCATTTCCGGGGGTGTAGTGGTGAACCCACGTTTCGTCCCCGGTCACGAAACGACACAGAAACTCCTTCGGGTTACGTTTGAACACGGCCAAACACTGCTCCGAAGTAGTCAGTCGGTTCCGTTTTTGCTCCTCCGTGAGTAAACGCGGCACCCACCTCGCCGATACTTTCTTCATACCCAATTTTTCTTCTAATATGTGTTGTACCCTCTCGATTGAAACGTTTACAGTATCAACGATTTCTCGAAGTTTAATTCGGCGGTCGGCTAAAACGATATTTTCAATTTTCTTAACCATATCGTCTGTAGTCACCTCAACTGGCCGGCCTGGGCGATCCTCGTCAAAGACGGTTGTTCTCCCCCGCTTAAACTCGTTATACCAATATCTGACGGTTGTCATAGAAGGAGCACATTCATGGTAAACCGCTTGCATTGTTACTTTTATTTCATCACATGTTTTTCCTTCCAAAAATAAGAATCTAATTACAGACCGATACTGTTCTTTCTCCATTTTAACAATTTTAAGTTCACGCCTTCACTGAATCGTTGTCAAATGAGAAAAAAAACAAAAGAATGCCATTTTTTTTTAATTTTCCCGCCTCTGAAAAATGGCTTAAGAAGGTGGTATACTTATTTGCGGGCAGTGATATTAATATATTTAGAAAACGGGTACTTATCAAACAGCCCTCGTATGTGTGTATTTTGTTACGTATATTATTTTATACCCCCTACCCTACTTGATTGCTTAGACAATATTTTTAAATTCAGATCACTTGGCTGTATGGCTGTCGTGACCTTTGTCCTTTATTACGGTGCGGAATTAGAAAAATGAAGCTTCGAGTGTTGCAAGGTGTTAAATTTGTCGTTCGTTTTCTATTTCTTTTTTCAGTCAGGATTGCTCTTAAAATTCAGCACGCACCTGAATTTAATCTCAAAAATTGGGAAGTACATTGTTTCTAAAATTTAGGTAAATCTGTTGTCGTTTTGCAAATCTAGTACTCGACTTTTTCACCGGGTGTCATTGTCCTGGCAACTGCCCGTGACGTGTCGATTTTGCTTCTAGCTTACGCCGTGGCTGTATTTTTCATATAATCCTACATTTGGATTACAAGTAAGTTCGTTTCTGATCCTTTATTATAAAATAGTTGTCTTCGTGACGTGTGTGAAGTATTTCTTCATGATTGTGGTTTTTTTTCAGACCCCGGACTATCCGACTGTCTCGCGTCGAGTCACGCGTGCCCATGTCGGTTCCAAATTTAAAACAAGCCTGGTAAGGTCTTTATTTTCACTAGATCGTGATCGATCTCCTGTTTGTTTATTCGTGATACTAATGGGTCCGATCATTTCAGATGTAAAAAGGTGTCCCAAAGCCCCGGTTTGGTTGACGAGCTCACCTCAGCGGCTTGGTCTCCCGCACGCTGGAACTCCATTCCCAAATCGGTAAATGAACCCTTCAATTATATTTTTTATAAACTCACTGAAACATGAATACACAGAAAAAACCAGAAAAATGCCAACCCCGGGAATCGAACCCGGATCCTCGACACTCCGGGTCGTGTGCTTTTCCCCTACACCACGATTGGACATAGAGGAAAGGCCGAATTTTTTCCATGTATTCAAATCTTAGCTTGTTTTTATCACTTTTTGCAACCGTAAAAATAAAAAATTGGGAGAAAAAATACAAAAAGATACTCCTACTGAGATCATGAAATGAACCCTTCATTTGCTATGCACTTGACGCGGTAGGAGCCTATAATTAACCTGCTATTAATTGTCCAATTTATTGTTGCAGGGGTTTTTTTTTTTTTTGGCCTAGTGCTAGTGTATTTTACACAAAACCAAGTCTTTCTTCCTGGTCTCCGGTCCGAGAGTGATTCTTCAGGGTCGTGACGGCTTCTGCGATCCGTCCTGAGGCTGCGTGCGTGGCTGGTGGTGTCTCTGGCCCGTCACCTCATCATTCGGCAGAAACCGGTGAAGGATTTCCTTTTTTTCTTATTTTTCTCCAATTAACTTCGGTCGGCCTCCGATATGGTCGTGGCGCCCTTTTGGCTCATTTTGTAGCTTTTTTTAAAAACACTGATAGCAAAAGTCATCTCTCCGCTACTCTGAACGCCCACGTTCCCTCATTTGAGATAAGTAGTTTCTTTGTTAACCATTGACCTAAGCCGAGGCAGGGTTCTCTACAACATCTGAAAAATATATGTTCTACTGTAAAGACTTGTTTCACTCAACCCTTTCCTTTAACTAACCGTTGCTATCCCGCCGACTCTTACAGTCCAGGTAGAAACGCAACAATTTCTATTTGATTGTGAATTGAAATTTTTATTTAATAAATCTATCCTGCTGAAGTGTCCCACTGCAGGACAAAGGCCTCTCCCCTGGATCTCCACTTTGATCGACACTTCAGCAGGCTAAAAAAAAACCATCCATCTTGAGAATAGAGTAGATACGTACATGACATTACATTGTTACATTTACAATAATGATCGTGATCACAGATATATGTTTAAATTACGTTTGTAATTTATCACGAGCTTTTCGGTGAAGGAAAACAACTTGCACACTCCTACCAAGCAATTCGATGGTGTGTGTGAAGTTCCCAATCCGCGCTGGGCCCGCTTAGCAACTCATTCTGAGAGGAGGCCTGTGCCCAGCAGCGGGACGTGAAGCAAGGCTGGTGATGATGATGATGATATTGACTGATATGTAGTCAATGAGTCAAAAATCCGCTAGTGTCGAGTGAGGTCTATCTGTCATTCTCCACCAATGAGAGACAAGCTACTGGCCTATGATTGGTGGAAATTGACAGACAGCGGATTTTTGATTCGCAATATCCCTCATTAGAATGAGACATGCAACAATAAAACGATAATTTTGTAAAGTGAAAACTTTGGAATTTACATTGAAATCAAGCTCAAGGAAAAGAAAAATAGGTATACTAAGTAACTAACAAATACAACCTTGCCCAAAGCATATTGATCGAACTTCCGAACTAGCCTTTTAGCATATTTCGCGACACGTTTTACGGGTACTCCCACGAAATATTGGATAAACTTCTATATAAACTAAAACTTATTACGAATACTTTTTACGTGAAGTATAAAAAGTTTGAAGTAGTATCCTCTGTTGTAGGAGCGCCCATGAAGTTTGAGAACTTGTACGATATCTTTTACGGAAAATCACAACACAGTCTTGTGACAAGTTCGCAAACTGACTGAAATCCCTCGTTTTAAATTGGTCAAAGCGAGTGGGCTTTGATATGACTTTTTGTCAAACATCGAAGTTAATGTTCGCATTACTTTCAAATAAAGAAGACACTAAGTAGTACATTTATGGATAGGCGCAGTTCTTTGCCGGCCTAACGCCAGCAAAATGTGTATGAATAGTACATTATTGTCTAGGCCAGGAAGTAGGCAATTGCTGGATGAGTATTAGATTTTTTTTAAATTGCTGTCCTGGCCGAATATAGTGCTTTTCTCAAAACTCAGGAAGTAAACAAAAAAAACTGCTATTTCATCAAAGTTTCATGCGATTTTACGTTCATTCCATATATTCTAACCACTAGAACAAAATTTTTATCAATTGTAAAATGTAGGTACGTAGAACTTACAGCAAAATAATGAAAATTGTTTTTTTTCCGCTTTTTTTTAATCAGTCTCATTTGAATTTAATTTATGACAAATATTTGTAGAAGTAGTTTGTAAGGGATTAGTTCGAATATATTCCAATAGATGGCGCTAGTACGGTCAGGAGGCAATCCTGAATCGCGCTGTTAAGATTTGTCTGAAAAAGCATAAGGTCTGGCAATTGTATTTCAAATTTCGAACGATACGGCTTCGTCATAGCAGTAGCAACCTAGCTGTATAAAGTCGTAATCCTTCATTTTAGGTACAGAGTATTAATACTTTAAAAAAAAATTAGACAATAATGAAATTTGTATGTAAAATTCCTTTCGAATTTTAGCGCTCCAGCAATGTTTTCATTTGGTTGACCGTAAACAACGCACTTCACTGTCTGATATGTAGTTAACAATGACAACTTTTACGGACGTTTTTGAGAAAAATCCATTACTGGCCGCTATTATCTACACGCCGACGATGGCAGATATTAGAATTTTAGTTTATCTACACACATATTATAAGTCCCCTATAATGCGTTCAGGAACCGTAGAAAATGACCAGCATTGCAGTACGCCGTCGCCTTCTCGCCGACAGCGCCAGCCCCAGCACCACCACCACCACCTCCAGTAAAGTAATAGTCATTACATCGAATTCGATATCATAATGACTTTTCGATATCGAATTCGATGTTTCAAATTTGAAAACCAACGTAATTTACAATGATAGTGAAATAAAACGGATCACTCACGCATATAAGTCGAGTTCAGTCCGACATGTATAAATAATAATGTGTTTTTTTTTACAATAAAAAAAACAGTTTACGAAACGTCAGCTTGGTATGTTTCTCTATGATTAAAAAAAACAGTCAATTTCGTGACAGGTATGGGTATGATATATGCCTTCGGCTTCTGAACCCATCTTAGAGTACTTATAATATGTGTGTAGATAAAGTAATGTATGCAACTCCACATAATTAGGCTTTAAAACACTCGTGTGATCCTATTATGAAACTCAGCTTCGCCTCGTTTCATAAAAACACACTCGTGTTTTAAGGACCCTCATTATGTAGCAGTTGCATAAACTACTATAGGATAGCCGCGAACTTCAGTCCTCCCGATCGTTTGTTCAATATTGAACTGTTCATACACCACCAAAATAGTGGGAGCTGTCAATCGAGGTATTTCCTTGCATCGGCAAATACTCTTTGTCCTAAAATATCTATGCAAAATGCTACACGCCCGGTTCCTTCTACTTTTTCGTTCTATCTCGATATACATAGTGGTCTATCCCCTTAGGAGCTTCGATGCGACGGACAGACACACAGCATAGATACTCAAGTAAAGCTCATTATATACCCCTGTTTTTGCGTGGGAGTTAAAAATCGTAAGACTCCAAGCAGTTCAAGTAATTCATTTATTGTCGTATTTATCATCAAACATATTATTAAACGAAAAAACTTTAGGTAAGTATTATTTTTTGCTTCATTAACAATCGTTCTCATGTCGGATCCATTTCATTTACAAACATAAGGCTTTTGAAGATGCTGTCGTAGAATTTCATTTCACATCGTTACGGCTCACATGTATGTAAAAAAGATCTTGTTTATTCAATGATCGTGCAAATATTTTATTTTAAATGTAAGAATTTGAAAAACAAAAGTGTGTTTTTATTTTTTAGACTCGCTAAGTAGCGAATAACAATTGGGCTTAAAAATTATATATGTTTGTATGTACCTACCTAAGCGTTATCACATCTAAACACATTCTAGATATTTAGACAGCAATGTTAAAATTATACGTAGCTTAGGACTTGTTCCACCTGGTAGTTAGCTGGTAGATAAAATAACAGCCAAGTATAATTTGTATTAAAGGCTTTTGTGAAACAGAATAACTAGCAGATAGACTATTAGGAACTTCAAGCAAATGGAGAAACATAACCTTTAGAATTCTGAAAGAAATAAATCAAACACGCCGTGACTCAAATTACCTAGGTCTTGCTTCACTATATACGACCGAATAGCCTAGTGGTTAGAGACCCTGACTATGAAGCTTGAGGTCCCGGGTTCAAATCCCGGTCGGGGCAGATGTTTTTATGATGAATACGAATGTTTGTTCTCGGGTCTTGGATGTTTAATATGCATATAAGTATGTATTTATCTGTATTATAAGTATGTTTTTCCGTTGTCTAGTACCCATAGTACAGGCTTTGCCTAGTTTGGGACTAGGTCAATTGGTGTCATATTGTCCCATGATATTTATTTATTTATTTTATTTATATTAGTTTGCATAGTTAATTCAAGAACCTAACATACATTCTATCTTCATTTGTTTACGTTTCCAGTAGAGATGTTTGCCGCCAATGTTTGGAATGTCGGAGCCAATATTTGGGGTTTGCACTCGCTGCTAATTAATGCACAAAGGGATCTTAAATGCACTGTAATGGAGTGGAGAGTCACTTCGTTACCGATTCTGGCTGGGATTTTTTACACAAATTGCTTGTAGGTTGGACAGGAAACGCGTGTCAAATGTATAAAACGGACCGGTGGTCTTTGTAAGTATGTATGTATATCTCTTAAGTAAAATTATGTTATGTTTGTATTATGTTATGTAAGTAAAATTGAGCTCTGTATTATACATATACGTACAAACCTTTGTTTGTCTTTCGCTCCGGCGCAATGAAAATATAATTTGGAAGGCACTGACTGTCGTTTGACTGATTATAACGGATGGAATTAAATGTTCAGAATTAGGATTTTTAGCCCGAATTTTAGTCAACGCGAGGTAATTCTTATGTTTATTGGAAGCCATGACAGTCTAAGTGGTTTGACCTACTATACCCTCCCAAGCAGAGGGTGGTCGGTTCAAACCCAGGCTCGCACCTCGTGAGTTTTTCGGAATTTATGTGCGAAATTATTACAATTGTAATTTATCACGAGCTTTTCGATGAAGGGAAACATACCGGCACTCTCCTGCGAAGCCATTTAACGGTGTGTGTGAAGCTTCCAATCCGCACTAGACCCACGTGGGAACTATAGCCCAAGCCCTCTTGTGGTGAGAGGAGGGCTGTGCCCAGCAGTGGGACGTAAATAGGCTGGAGATGATAATTACGCTGTTGGTAAAGCCGATTTCATAGTAATTTCGGGAGTAAGTTCAAAGCTTTTTTTTTGCTTCATTAAGTCTTCTCACTTTTTTTTATATAGACGCATACACTGACTGAAAAAGCATACATATTCCGACCCTCCATGTACGAGAGTTAAAAGTGAATCAGCAATACGCACGCATTTTAACTTTGGCATCGAAAGTCACAAATTATATCCCAAAAACTCCTAATTCGCGTCAAATCCCCAATTTCTGCTCAAACTGAAAATCAAGCCTTATCAATGCTTAGTAAAGAGGGCGCCTCACATGAGCTTATTATATGTATAAAGTTTCAGCACATTTCAAAGTATACAGATGTGAAGTCGTAATCTATCCCTGCTTTACCTTTACACTTGCTTTTTGCTCCGAAGACGACTCGATTTGTTAGTGTTAGCGGGTTATCGAAACAATAACCTAACCAACTTGGAAAATTTGAAAAACCCCCGACACGTATCAATAATCAATATTTTTTATGAAGCTAAAAACCATCTCGATTGAACTGTCGCATATTACGCCAGCAATCCATCCATCCAGCCATCGTTTTATTTAAAAAAAAGAAGGAAATTCTGATTCGATCTTATGTTTTCACGAGCTTTTTATTAACTTGCAATGTATGTTAAATTTGACCCACTTCCAGCGATCAGATTGACTTGAAATTTGACATGGATATGGAAGTTGGATGACAATACAAGTATAGTCAACAAAAATTACAGTTGGCAATAAAGTTGGTATTAAAAATGCTGTTTTGACAGAAAATTTTTACTCGCTATTCTCGGCAGTAAACATCACAAGTGGCCTGCAGCTACGACAGCACTGATTAATTTTATTGCAACGCCGTTCCTAGCTTACGCCACGCCACACAATATTGCGAATCGTCTTCGCTTTGAAATTGTTTGTGATTACAACAGTTTGCGAGGTATAATTTCGCTTCGTATCATCTCTAGCTTGGCTTCGTGCTGTTATTAAAATATTGTGTGCACTTGTGTTTAATTTTGTCGCGTAATAAACTAAGTTTGTTAACGTTACGCTGTTAGAACGTCGTGGTGGTTAATTGAAACCTTTTGGTCAAGCCTTTCTTGCTACTTATTTGCAATAAGAAGCGTATCTTTATTGCCAAAATGGAATTTGACTAGTTTGAATAAGTAATTTCACTTCAGTATCTACCGGTTTAACTATGCTGACATCACAAAGAGGATGGCTAGAAACTCAAGCTTGAAGTTATCGCACTCAATTATTTACTTAGAGTACTTCTTGATTTAAGTGCGGAAAGTATGTCATTATGCACGAGTCCCGAGGTGAGGGTCGAGACTCGGGACGAGTGAAAATGACACTTCCGCACGTGTACCAAACGACGTTTTTTTATACATTTGCAAAAAAAATACAAGGAGGGGACGGGCCGCCCCACCACCGCCACCGAGCAGAACCGCCGGCGCCTTGGAAAAGTAAAAAGCACTAGTACGAAAAATACAACTTTCCGCATGAAACGTAGCTACGAAATGTAGCACTTTATGAGCAACTGTATTAAAAGACATTATTTTATAGACATGCTTCAAAAACGCCAACGAATGGTCAATGGACTTCAAAGCCAAGCTACCACTGTTATGGGTCAATAGCCCGACTTCAGGCACGTCTCCCTTCGCCCTATTTTATCTGCTCTTCCATATTAACAAAAACGCATCACGAGAAATAAATATTTAATATTTATTACTCTGTAATGGCTACCGCTCTTTTTCGAGCAGCTCCGTACCAGGAAGATAAATATTGCTTTAGGTCAGGTTTTACCAACCTGGGGGACTACGGGAAAAATAAAAACAAAAGTGTTAATTGCGGAAATTGCGAAAACCCAGATTGGTAGCTCGGCACTTGTTTTGAGGTCCGTGGCGATCACAGTTGGATCTCACAGGGTTTGACGTTGAAAAAGTTGGCTACTATACTACTTCCATGAGGAGCACGGAGAACAGTAATTTTCATAGACATAGAGAGTTAGACATTCTCTTAATCGTATTATAATATAGACATATTATTAAAATCGGCCCTGAATGTGAAGCTTGAATTTATATGTTGAATACAAATGTTTGTACTCGAGTCTTGGGTGCCTGATATGTATTTATGTCAATAATACTGCATAAGTGTGTTTATCCCCTATCTAATACATACATGCAAAAATATGTATCGAATTAATTCACCACAACAACAATACCACAACCTTAATTCGCCGACATAAAGAGCCATGGGACATATTTTTGAGTAAGTTGTGTTCACCCATATTTTTGCACTTGACTGTACCTGTATTAACTACAGGTTTGTGTAGATTGTGACTAGGTCAATTGACGTCAATAAAATTAATAACACGAGGGAATTGGCACCACTTGACCTTGTCTCAAACTAGGCAAAACCTGTACTACAGCATAAGAATAAATAATAACATAGTAGAACGGAAACTCCCGCTCCGGACGGGCTCAAGGTCACGATTTTAGAGTATTCGTTAAACAGACTACTCAGTCAGGCTGTCACGGCCGGCGTCGCAGCACGCGCGTTTGGTTGTTTGTAATTTGGTTGTAATAGTTTTACGTGAGCCTGTATGTATTTTATTTTATATTTGTAGGTAAGTAATACTTTTTCAAATCACCTTAAATGGCTTCATTTGGCATGGCACTCATAATAACTCCTTATCTAAAAGTGTTTATGATTATGTAGGTACGTAATGATTTATAAATCTCATATTTTGTAAAACTGGAATAAATTAATGATTTCAAAGCAAAGAAAAACTTATATCTTAGTGATATAATCTTTAGACGTAACTACCTAATATTTAACAGCAAGCAACCCTAGCAACACGCCTGGATGACAGAGGGGTGTAATGACGTGAAGGGGGAAGTAGGTATATAAATGGCGGCGTTTTGGACTCTGTCAAAAGAGTTTCCGTTCTACTATGTTATTATTTATTCTTATAACTACAGGTAGGTACTACAGCGAAAACAAACATTCGTATTCAACATACAAATATATCTACCCCTACCAGGCAACAAACCCGGGACCTCAAGCTTTATCGCTAGGCTATACGTCCCTATACGTACTATTGTCCCATCATTTGATTACGATCATAATAACCAGCATCCCCATAATAACCTCATCTGTAATATTCTGTCCTTTGTAATCTCTGGATTACCATCTCAAACGCATCAAAAGTACGTCGATTTGGAAGGTCATTAAAAAATCAAGTGCGTTTGATTTGTGTTGGAGACGCTTTTCGTCTGTCTCTTGTCTCTCGTTTGGTGTCCCTGAGAGCTCTCGAGAATCCGCTAGAGTTGTCGATGCAAACATAGGGATGTGTATCGAGCGGACATGGTAACGAAAACGAGTTTACAAATTCATATTTGACGACCGGATGCCCTAGTGGTTAGCGACCCTGACTATGAAGCTTGAGGTCCCGGGTTCGAATCCCGGTCGGGGCAGATGTTTGTATGATGAATACGAATGTTTGCTCTCGGGTCTTGGATGTTTAATATGTATATAAGTATGTATTTGTCTATATAAGTATGTTTATCCGTTGTCTAGTACCCATAGTACAGGCTTTGCCCAGTTTGGGACTAGGTCAATTGGTGTCAATTTGTCCCGTGATGTTTATTTATTTTTATTTATTTATTTATTAAATATATACTAGCTTTTGCCGGCCACTTTGTGCGCGCATAATCCCGATTGTTCCCTATCCCGTGGGAATTTCAACAAATCCGTTTTTACCTTAGTGCTTATCTACATCATAAAGGCAACCTTATGCAAAATTTCAGTCTTCTAGGTTTCGGCTGTACGTTGCCTGTCAGTCACTCAGTAACGGAAGAGTTTTATACATATTGATAACTAAAAAAGCTGTGCTTTTGCTGTGCAAGAAAACATCGTGAGGAACCCGCACACTCCTGCGAAGCAATTCAATGGTGTGTGTGAAGTTCCCAATCCGCATTGGGCCTGGAACTATAGCCTAAGCCTTCTCGTTCTGAGTCAGCAATAGGACGTACAAAAAGACTGGCTGTTTTACTATCCTCGCTCAGCGCAGCTGTTCTATTGGTAATACATACCTACTTATTTATGTGTTGTCACTAGTTACTTGGAAGTTTTGTAATGTAACTTGGAAATTTTGTAATGTAACTTGGAAATTTTGTAATGTAACTTGGAAATTTTGTAATGTAACTTGGAAATTTTGTAATGTAACTTGGAAATTTTGTAATGTAACTTGGAAATTTTGTAATGTAACTTGGAAATTTTGTAATGTAACTTGGAAATTTTGTAATGTAACTTATTATATTCCCTGAAAAAAAAATGATGGTGATGATGATAAATATACACGCAACATGATCCAGCAAAGTCCGGATGTCTCAACATCCGGCCTCGCCGCATCCCTAACTCTCGAGTCACTCTAGACGCTAGTGCCGACACTTCCGACACTCTGGTGCTCGTCCCGCGAAACCGACTTTGTGTTAAAGGATTCGTGCTTTTAATTAGTCGCGTGAGAACTAGAGACCATTCGGAAAAAAAAAATCGGAATTCAATAAAATTGATTTCTTTTCCATCTATTACATTAGATAATAAAAGCAATTTACAATGACATTAAATCTAAGCTGAAACTAAATAAACTACAACCTAAAACTAAATTAAATCTAAATAAGGCTCCCGTGGCATAGTGCCCAAAAGGCTGGCAGCGTTGCCTCGCTGAATAGCGATGCTGATTCTTTGAGAGAGAAAACTGCCAGCCCTTTGGTCACAAGTTGCATCAACTAAGCGCTTTTGTAACTCAGAAATAAGCTTGTAAGCGCTGGGACCCCATGGACCCAAAGTTTCAAACCCGACAGGAACAAAATTAGATTAGATTTTAGATTCCTTCTATGTAAAATTACATAATTAATCGTATAATGTCAACCTTAGAGAATTTATATTTAAATCGTCAAGAATTTAAATATAACATATCACAGTATAAACTACAACAATTAGAATCAATTACAAAAACAATTACAATTAAATTGGTTTTCCATTAAGGATCATCATAGTTTTAGGAGTAACCTATCAAATAATACGAGAAGGAAGACAAACGAGTAAGTGGGTCACCTGATGGTAAGTGATCACCACAGCCCATAGACACCCACAACCCGGTTGGGGTTTGCAGATGCGTTGCCAACCTAGAGAGCTAAGACTAAGATGAAATGCCTCTTCTACCCGTAGTTACACCGGGTGTCTTACTCTCCACACTGGAACACAACAGTGCAAGTATTAGTGGAAGGATTTGCGAGTAAGATGGTGGTAGCGATCCGAATGGACCTCACACAAGGTCCTACCACCCGCATTTTTGGTACTCTCAATAGAAGTTTTTTTTTATACAACGAGGAAGGCAAACGAGCAAGTTGGGTCACCTGATGGTAAGTGATCACCACTGCCCACAACCCAGGAGGGTTCGCAGATGCGTTGCCAACCTAGAGAGCTAAGATGAAATGCCTCTTGTGCACGTAACACATCTTTGACCTCGACTGTACTTACACTTATTTGCAGAATAAACGTTTGAATTTTCAGTATATTTGGTACGTGTATCGTCGCAAAGTAGATCCGTGCCGAGTGAAAAATAACACGAAACTCCATTTCTTTAGACGCAACCCTAAAAAGTTACGGAATGGGTTTATAAGTTAGCTCATTACTGCTCCAATTTACATTCCTTTTGATCCCATCGGAGTTTTAAACAAGCTACACATTTTCCCGGATGACGAATTTCCTTATTTTTCTTGTACTGATAACTATTTATGTAACTTGTTATCTAAGTGTCTTTTTCGTTGGAAATTATTCAACACTTTTTAATGGAAGGTCAGTCACGAAAGGTTTTTTAGTATCTTTAGTGTAGCAATCCTTCCTTTTCCTGTTCGTCTGTTCATTATTTTTGTTAGGGTTCAGGACCAAAATGGTCAAAAGGAACTCTTATGGTTCGACTCAGTCCGTCCGTCTGTCACAGCTGGTTATCTCAAGAACTACTAATTAACTATGGACTTGATATTTGGAACAGTGTCACATCTCAACATCATACTTGCTCAACATTTTTTTTAATTATAGAAGAGACAGAATTAATTCACTTTTTAATTAAAATTCAATTACATTTACACATACCACCAAACGTTCAACGATAGCAAACCTTTTTCAAATGTTGTTGACCATGTAGCTATTAAGCAAAACATTTTCAAATAGATTCTTGCCAAAACAGGAAAATTCTTTCACGTTTCCCACAATACGCGCTTTTAACAGGATTTGCGGAATACAAAGCAAATTCATATATTTTAAAGGCAACATGACAATACACAGTTTTCCTGAAACGTTAGCATTCCGCGCACCTATCGGGGTAAACCTGAGCTCTGCCTTCAGATTTTATGCGCATTTGTTACACGGCCATTTTCCATGAGATATATCGCTCCGTGTGAGTTACCTTTGTAATTCAGTTACATAACCTGCATTTAAACAAAGGTTGGTGTTGTTCGAAATCTTAGAAAAATGTTTCTACTCCATGACGATGTATACTATAACTAGGTGTTGCCCGCTTTCGGTTATCGCTATCCCGCGGGAATTATACAATTTTCCCGAATAAAAACATTAGCATGTTGTTCGTCAATATTCAAACTATTTTCTTACCAAATTTTAACTAGATTGGTGCAGCGGTTTTCCCGTGAAGAGGTAACAAACAGACAGACAGAGAGACAGTGTTAATTTCGCATGAATAATATTAGTAGGAAGTTAGGATTAGTTAGGATTAGGATTAGGATATACAATTACAATTGATGAAATTCTAAATGTCAGTAGCAATACCATTGACAATAGACACCGCATTTATGAGTAACGGATTAAATTAATTTGCTCCTCCGCGAAGTAGTGCAGTATAGTCATGCAAAATAGCCTCGTCTGCGCTGAGTATTTATTTTCATGCACTAATTTTCCCGCCCTCCCTCCGCAAATTAAAAATAAAATAATCAACGCAAACGCTACTAAGCCCACAACCAAAACTACCACCACCAGTAAAATAGTACCGGACACGTGTTTCGCCTCTCTCCGAGGCATCCTCAGCGGGCGTCGTCGATGTTGACACCCCGAAAATAAATAAAAAATCAAAAAAATTAAAATAAATACTCAGCGCAGACGAGGCTATTTTGCATGACTATACTGCACTACTTCGTGGAGGAGCAAATTAATTTAATCCGTTACTTGTAACATGGACCTCCGCAAAGTTACGCCTGAATCAATACAATATTTACCGCCTTTATGGTTTGTTTGGCCAAATAATAATTCACACATGAAAGTACAGAAGCACGAAAAATTGTTTATGGTCGCTAATGTAATTAACCGCTATACGTTACATTCCTCTGTATGTAACATACGGCGAAGTGTAAGTACTTCGGTAAATAATATTTCTTTTACATTGCAATCATTTCAGAAACAAAATTTAAGAATAATTGCATTCTGTTGTTGAATGTTTGCAACGTGTTCGGTTGTTTAAAATCTGTATTTAATTTTGTCGATTGATTTCAATGTTTCTGTCACTTTGTTTTCCGTTATTTTATTTATACGTTATAATTTTAACATAATTAATGCGAGTTTTTGTGTAAACAAAAAGTTTATTTGAAAACAAAACTGCAAAAGAAGTTATAACTTCTATATTTTATTCTCTCTGGGTTTCTAAGTTTCTAAATTAAATGAGACGGAAAATAACAGTGCTCCCTGTAATTGTCATTCGCAATCGTTCGCGTAATGTAAAGATAACAAATGTTCCAGATAACATATTTTCCTTAGGAAAACATTACCTATGTCAGTTGAGGGATATGACCATTGCATAGAGTCTGACCAATCATAAACTATCACAACTAAAGGAAGAAAAACGATTAAGTAGAAAGAAATCACAGAAAAGTCTTTCCTGCCATGCATATAGGTACTTTGTGGTAGAAGTTATTTAAATTTTTAACCAAACTTGGTTTTTACCTGACGTATTTATACATAAGAGCCAGGTTGTTTAAATTTTTCTTTATAAATAAACTAAAACGTCTTATAAATTCTTCTCTATCTCACCTCACACACCTTTTTTTAATTGAAAAAGCCTTGTCATGTTGGTAAGTCCGTTCGAGCGCCCGCTTTCACCGCACACGGTGTTAATTCATGTAAATTGCTGGCGTCAGTGCAGGCAACTTGGAAATAATTAACAGAGTGCACAGATAATCTCTAGAAAGGGTGGCCGTGCTTTTTTTAATTACAGACTGAAAATGAACGCGATATGCTTGTCTTTTGAAAGTGATCGCAGTTCTGTTTTAAAAGAAACAAGAATATTGTTTGTGAACTGTAATTATTTTTTGTTTTTATTAAATTGTTGTTTTAACCGACGAAATTCATATTCCATTTTTAAATGACGACCGGATAGCCTAGTGATTAGAGACCCTGACTATGAAGCTTGAGGTCCCGGGTTCGATCCCCGGTCGGGGCAGATGTTTGTATGATAAATACGAATGTTTGTTCTCGGGTCTTGGAAGTTTAATATGTATATAAGTATGTATTTATCTGTACAAGTATGTTTATCCGTTGTCTAGTACCCATAGTACAGGCTTTGCCTAGTTTGGGACTAGGTCAATTGGTGTGAATTGTCCCATGATATTTATTTATTTATTTATTAAATATTTTTAGTTAAATTAAATAGGTAGGTAATTACAATGATAAAATGTATCTAATAAGGTGGTTTCCCCTTGTCAAATCAGCAACTTTTTATGAAATGTCAAAACGATCCGTTAGTATGAAGTTTGTATTGAATTAAAAACTATGACGTCATATTTTCAGTGATCAAACTGCCTTCTGTTATTAGTTTTGGTTAAATTAAAAGTTTTTTATGAGTATTGCTTGATAAGTGAAAATGTGAAACGATTTTATTTTGACATCAGTTAACAACACTATTGTTGTGATTTTGTTATTCGTTTTCTTCTGCCTTATTTTTGTTTAGAAGAATGCAGGATAGTTACTAAGCTAGTTAAATACCTTTAAGGAAATATTTAGACAATTTATTTCAAAGTGCACCTATTTTTCTAAACAAAACAATTTCTTATAGTACAGTCGCGCAATCGGTCCAGTGTAAAAATGTCTTCTGACGACGTGCGCTAGTTAACACTATCTCACGGAACAGGCGTACTGTCGCGCTCACCACGGCTTAACCCACTTTATTTTGTATAAAATTTATTTGAATCCTTGTTGTCATCACATAGACTCAGTTAAGATTTTAAGCCTCTCTTCTGTTTAATATTCGAATATCTTATGGATTGATATTGAGGCTATTAAAAGTACTTAATTTTCAGCCATCTTCTCCCATACATGTTACAAAAATCAAACATTTCATTAATTATTAAATAAATAATCAGACTTTTTTACATAGTGTTATTTATTGTGATTATGACTACATCCACTGCTTGTCTGTTTCGTGGGTTGTAGCTGCAGTGTTTTTTTTTTCGTCGCTTCTGATTTTTGCAGCCTGCCGTACACAGTTCAAAAGAATTTAAAAAAAAGCCGTCGGCTAACATTCCTTATTTGAAATGCTTTATTTTTCTTCTATTAAAAAACGTTAAACATTTTCTTACCAGCCAGTACGTATCCACGGCGCTGCCGAAGTGTCTCGTGGGTAATGAAAAGAAGTGTTCTCGAGGAACACGGAAGCTTGCATTACCTCGCCTTAGTCTCTTTTTAAAAGAAAAAAAATTAAACACGCCTTGGGAAATCTTTGTCCGCCGTTTCAGAAGAATGCAAACTTAGCAGTTTTGTCTCTACATTTTATTAGTTCAATGTTTTTATTGTTATTCAAAGTTATTCCACTTTAGTAAAAATAAAACAGCAATTTTACTCTCTTCTTTTAAAATAATACCTACTAAGCAAAGGGACATAAGAAGTTGTAGATACGCCAATCGATTAATTTCATAATGTTATGCATAACAGATTATTGCAATACGTCGGAATTACTATGGGCACATTAGCTGCGTCACTAGTGGCACGTATCGACAACAAACAATTCTCATACCTACTATATGACATCCGTAACGCAAACGCGATCGAGACGTATTATTGACCGTTGATTACACTAGCCGCTCGGACCCACAATAGAACGATCTCACAGTAAACGTTTATAACTATTTTCCTTAACAAACAATGCGATGTCACTATGAAATTTATTGTGAAAAGGTTCCGCAGGAACCAATTCGGCCTTGTTCTCGACACAGATCTCCATAGACATAATTCATTATTATAGCGTATTGGACAGGCCCTTTTGGTACTCCGTTTTTGTTGAAAAATCTTCAAGTCTCGTTTCTCGTGATACGTCTATTTTACATACATACAAATTTGGAACCCTCTGTGCGCGAGTCCGACTCGCACCTGGCCGGTTTTTCTGTCATAACTATAATCACGGAAGTATTAAAAAACTGTCTCGCACCTCCTCGCTAAACCTACAGCTCCTGACAGTATGCACATAAACCCCGTACCACGAGGTACCCTTTATTTTTCATTAATATCTTTCCCGTACGTTAAGCTTGTTTGTGAGCACACCTACGCTTTCACCGCTGCTGTAATCCGCCACTCTTATCTGCAAATCAAACATAAACAGTGTTGTTTATATGATATAAAGCTTTTCGAAATGGATTTGGGCGTGTGTTCTTTGAGGATCTAGGCTGTTAGTTATTTTTGCTGCGTTTTGGCGATGGAATACCTGTTATTAAACACCGTTGTTTTAGTCATTGAAATTTCCCTATAGTTTTCAGTAAGTGGTTACTGGATTATAGAGCTGTTGACAAACGTTTGAGACGGCGCCTTAGTTTCAGCTATCTTTAACACTAAGCGCAAAAGTCGATAACGGCTGGACCAGTTCAGCTTTTTTACCGACTTCAAAAAAGGAGGAGGTTCTATGTTCCACTGTATGTTTTTTTATGTATGTTCATGATTTCTCCGTCAATTGAGTACCTACTCAGTAAATCCCATTAAAAAAACCTTTACCAGTCCTGCTTGGACTCATTCTGACAATACCATAAAAAAGGATGAGTCACGCTTTAAAATATTCCTTCCATAATTACGTAGATTCACTTGTTTTTCCGCGCACAAAGAAAACGAAATCTACTTGAGAAACCTACTACGAAATCTTGAGGACACGGAACAAGGCGTCCTTATTTCATATTAAAAAAAAAACAGAATCTGCGACATTACCTCTGCAAGGCCTCATACTCATATAGCCCGCTTTCATACACTTATATGTTAATATATGAGGTTAATTAGACTTTTCGCATGCGTGAAATAGGCTTGGATTTGAGCTGAGACGAGATTATTTTTGTGCGCTTAGTTTTCCCTGCCACAGAACTAAAGAGTTGTATGTTCCTTTTCGGGGATGAGGTAGGTATACTTTGTGTGTCTCTTCATAAGGCTCATTTTCACTTAAATTAAAAATTATACAGATCACCCGGGTTATTATTTAATGTTTTGTTATAAAGCGACAGCTACACTGGCCCATGTGATTGCCTACGTGACTTAAAGACGGATAATATTAAATTATGGTCGTAAGAAATATGTTTTTTTTGCTGGTCAAGCTAAAGCATGTCACTAATCGTTCATTAGAATAAACAAAAGCAGACGCCGTAGTAGAAATCGGCATAGTTGGTCATAAACAATAGAGCATCACACTTCGCAGGCAACTTTAAAACAGTCTTTAAAAAACCGGTCTAGAGCGAATCGGTTAGGAGCATTAAAATATTATACTTTACTTACAGTCCATTCAATGTAGGGTAGACGGACAGGCGTACAGCGCCATCTATTGTCCAATAGTAGAACTAATTTATTTTTGATGATTTCGGAAAAACTTAGCTATTCAGAGACATCTTTTTATTTTTCCTGTAGTCTTTACATAATCGTCTATTATGTGTCATAATTCCAGATTTTTCGATCTGTAAACTTAGGAGATAAGAGGGGAAAGGTGTTTTTAAACATTGTTCAATATCATTTTCACTTTCATGTCATACACCACTGACATAGTGACCCCATTATGAAGTTTTTAAACTTTGCAGACTTCGTTACAAAGACAGACACACAGCCAGACGGAGAGAGTCACACCATAATGGTTCCTTTTTAACCGACTTCAAAAAAAGGAGGAGGTTCTCAATTCGTCGGAATGGTCGGGAATGGTCGTCGGTTTTCATTTAGTTCGGTTGGTTCGGTTTGGTTCGTAACCAAAAAACTAACAAAAATTCTTATTAAGCTGGAAAATTTTAAATCCTCTTAAGCCGCCTTATCTAGGAGTTGGGATTCAAAAAAATGCCATAACAATCCCGGCTGCGACTTGAACCAGCCCATTGTGTGGAATGACACCGAATTACTTGATGCTGCGTTCGCATTTGAACAGTGAAGTGGCGAGCTACTTGCCTTGCTGTTAAATAACCGAACCAACTTAGAAAAGT
Organism: Clepsis dumicolana; assembly: GCA_963691665.1. Lineage (NCBI taxonomy): Eukaryota > Metazoa > Arthropoda > Insecta > Lepidoptera > Tortricidae > Clepsis > Clepsis dumicolana. The sequence goes on along the minus strand of OY829517.1, from coordinate 11,820,290 downwards.
TGAAAAACCCCCGTCATTTTAAATTCTAAACTCAATATCTCAAAAACGACGAAACGGAATAAAAAAACTGCGTCCAGATCGGTTCATTCGTGTAAGATTTAGGGTACCACACACTTTATTTACTTGCAATGTTTTTTCATATGATAGCTTAAGACAAATCTTGCGAGTGAAATTTGAACCAGTTCCACTGTTCCGACTGACTTGAAATTTGGTATGGATATGATAAAAAAAACATATCTTTTCCAGGCATTTATCGACCTCATAATTGTAGTTACAATTACAACCCTAACACCAAGATTTAAGATTAAAATCAAATTGAATTTTCTAGAATAGTTAATTGTCTTATAATTACTGCCAAATAAATGTTACTATTGCGAGTATACGTTTAGTTTTTTGCTAAGCTGCCTAGATTGATGCAGCCTGGAAAAGGGTTAAATCTATTTAAATTCAAACGCTAGTATTCAAGTGACCATTCCACCTACTCGTCTCCTCCAAACGCGCCCTAAGGTGAAAATAGCAAATGGCAGGCTATTCCTAGCGTAAAGTTACACGTGTCAAGATGATTTTTAGCGACACTCGACATGTCTAATGGGGGCTCCGTGCTCAGAAATATGAGGTCCTTTTGTGGATAAGAAGTTTCAGGCTTTTGGGCTTTCGTATTATGATGGCCGTCTCGTTATTTTGTTCGCTTTATAGTACGTCATTAGGTCAGCCTTAACTTGGATTACGGACACTCGCCCTTAACTTTCACATTGTGCGGGTTACGCAAAAAGTTTTCTTTATGTCTCTAGATTCTCGACGTTGAAATCGGGATCAACTTTTTTTTAATCAGGCGGCACGGCAACGATGTAACAAAAAACCGTCATATACAATGTCTTTTTTAAGTTTAATATGTATAATTAATGCTGTCAATCCTGCCCAATTGTAATAATTGAATAAAACCCTTTCTTTCGTAACGTTTATATGAGAAATTCTGGTATTGTCTATTATTATTTTTTTAATTTGTCATTTGAAAAACGGCCTTAAAATATTACTGTGGTAAATTAGTCTCCCCTTTTACTTTTTTGAGTTTATTTTCTAAAAAAATTGTCTATTTGCTTTTCCCTAACCACACTTCTATCTCCATTTTGAACAGACTTCAAAAAAAGGAGGAGGTTCTACTGTATGTATTTTTTTTTTATTTACTTTTATTATTACTCCGTCAATTGCGGACCGATTTTCAATTTTTTATTTTTATTTGAAAGGGTATACTCCTGAGGTGGTCCCATTGTCACCAAGTCATGATCTGATGATGGGATCCCAGGGAAATCGAGGGCAACCCTCAAATTTTACAGGCACGTACTATGTGTTTCATATATTTTCTAAGGTTATTCAAGTATTTGCGTCTGGTAGTCATCATCTCATGATGATGAGCTGATGATGGAAGGTACAACTCCTTAGCGGTTAGGAGGATAATTCTGAAAATGTTAAATCATTATTCGAAAGGGTATACTCCTGAGGTGGTCCCACTGTCACCAAGTCATGATCTGATGATGGGATCTCAGGGAAATCGAGGGCAACCCTCAAATTTTATAGGCACGTATCATTATGTGTTTCATATATTTTCTAAGGCTATTCAAATGTTTGCGTCTGGTAGTCATCATCTTATGTTGATGAGCTGATGATGGAAGGTACAACTCCTTAACGGTTAGGAGTTGGAGGATAATTCTGAAAATGTTAAATCAACGTAAAATTGTGAAATAAAAATCTTTTAAGAAAAAAGTAAAACCGCCTTCAAAAAAAAACATTAGAAAAAAACGTAAAATAATCCTCTAAAATAATGATAAATAAATAAAATAAAATGAATTGCGTTTATTTCGGACAACAGATACTAAAGCCTAAAGTTTTATCATTATTTCATCATATCATTATTTTAGAGGATTATTTTACGTTTTTTTTCTAAGGTTTTACTTTTTTAAAACTATACAGTATCGCTCGCATCTCAATAACAGTAAAAAGACTTCAATCTCAACCGTTATCTTTGCCTTTGCAATCGTGAAGCTACAATATTTCTTCATCGTGAAATTGACATCAGAAATTACGAAATGACATCGAATTGCAAAAACGAAAGACGCGAGCGACCCACAAGGAGCCAAACCAGACAAACTTGCTCGTGTAGCTGAGTATTAGCACCAACCATATCGTGTTAGCTTATATCTCGGTTATACCTGTGGCTTATAAACGGGTGGCTTACGAGTATACCGCTAGCTTACACGGCGGGTTCACTTCTACATTCTACATTTTGTCTGAGGTAGCAAATATTAATATCAGGTTTAGCTCTCAGGTTTCACGAGCGTTAAGTTGCCGGCTAGGGTTGCCGCTTTAATTGAATAATTTGAATATTTTATTAACAGAAATTCGAGTCGGGGTTCGGGGTTTCGACTGAATTGGTTTTTGGAAGCCCTTGGACGTTGTTATTAGTTTGGCTGAACTAACGGTTCAACGCTGAACAAAGGGATGTCTGGACGATTTCTGATTTTAAATATCTTCGGGAATACATTTGTTATTAAAAAATACGACAGCCCGTTGTTTCCAATTGGTTCTGCCACGCTGTTGCCACTTATCGTTGGTATCTAATCTACACTGCGCTGTGGTAATTTTAACCAACAGTACAATACAGTACAAATATACTTTATTGAAAACCACAAAAACAGTACAAGGAGATTTCAGAAAAACAGGTAAGCGATTCAACATACCTAATTTGTGATTAAAAAATAAACTGATAAATACATAAGATTTTAATTTAATTGACAGTGGGAGGCTTTTAATGGAGCTCGTCCAAACCTAGTATCTAAGTTAATCAAGGTCGATATTCTGTGAGTATTGAATGTGTCTAACCGTTTCAAGGTTTATTTTTTAAATCAGCACCATAAAAAAATACACGTTAAAATCTGTCAAATCGAAATGACCCGCATAGTGCCACCCCTACTGGGCTCGTACAGATTTCGTCATTAAGCCAACGAGAAGGTGTATTTTAAAACCAACTCCGCACATATATTAATGTCTATTTACGAACTAGAAGCCTGGCCTTAAAAGCTTCTAATAGTCTCTGTGTACGTATAATATATCTCTAATAAAGATAATGGTGGCGCCTTGTTGTCATATGACTCTCATGACCTCGGCTGTATACGCTCATTTTACATCCTGAAAGCTTTAGGGTATGAAAATTGTAAAAAGGCATAAGTTTATTTACTTTAAGGCCAGGTTCACATCTCTGCGCCAACGGCTCTGTGCAACATTTTGTCGTCTACTTGCATTTATTTAATCGTATGGCGTTATAAAGTACCCGGCTTTGCCCCCGTGAAATATTTCAAAATGGGCTAGTTCCCTATCCCGTGGGAATTTCGAAAAAACCCTCTTAGCACACTCAAGGTATATGTATGTTTGCCAAATTTCAAGTCTCTAGCTCCAGTGGTTTAGGCTTTGCGTTGTCGGTCAGTCAGTCAGTCACGGTACTGTTTTATAGGTATAGATAGGAAATTACATTAAACTACATCATAAGTCAATATCCAGACTTCGCAGCCAGTTTACAGCGTCAAGGTAAGGTAAAGGTTCACATAAAAGTCCTCCGGTTCGCCCTGGTAGCATCGTTTTGGGCAGCGCTCCACAATATGCTGTGCAGTTTGGTCTTCAAGGCTGCAGTCACAAAGCGGGCTATTGCTCCATCCCGACTTGAACTTGAAAGAGTTGCACCTACCGTGGCCTGTGCGGCACGGCGGAAAGTTTTAGATACGTGTACTTAGCCTTAAAGCTACCTTTGGGTTAGTGTCTACTGTTCTTGATTTCGTATCTTTCTTTCAACCAAATTTTAAAAATTAAATTTTACATGAAATGTATAAATTTGGTAACTGTCTCCATCTCGCAAGTATTTTTTTTAACTCTCAACTCAAATAATGACTATTTTTATTTTTCAAAAGATGAGTCGTGTTTTTTTTTTCAGGAAGTGACTTTAATAATAATACAGCATATCCAAATTACAAAAAAATCGGATTAGTTTTTTGCCAAAAATAAAATGAAAATGGTTTTCCTTTTTTGTACGATTTTCTCCAAAGCCACAAGCATTTGAGGGTTAAAATTTGGTGAAAGCACTACATAATGTTATAAGGTAAATAATCCTATAACAGGAAAATCATGTTTTTGCTAAAGGCAGATTGGCCATATTTACTCGGCTATACCCTTTGTGTAAGTATGTGGTTACATTTGTGTGTGTTTACAAGCGTGACGAAATTTGATTTCATAATCAGACATCAGAAATCACTTTTTGTATAAAGCACGATATACCATGTGGTCTATAGCAATATTGGTCGTTCCACGTATTGAGTCATATTCATAACAACAACGTGCAAATAAATAAATTGCTACAACGCCACTTTAAAGTAGTACTCGAGCATTTACACAAAATGACAAGATTAAGCACATTCATTTATGTGTAATTTAATAAACATGGACGTAGGTATACCCAAATTAAACCATTATTTAAACACAGGCCAGCCAGTTAATTATACATTAAATTTTATATCAACCGGTTTACAATTGAGCCTGTAAATTAATTTTCGGACGTAAAGTGCTGGTTTGTGTTTTTAATTTACATTTTCCATTGCCGTATCAAGGAAACATTTTTTGCATCAACTTTGGTAAAATTTACATTTAGAAATGGGGATTACGCCTAGTTGGTCAAATTAACAATTGTTTTTGAAAATTCAAGGCAATCGGTTAGCATATAACCATTTTTTAGAATTCCATACCCTAAATGTACCAACCAACGGGACCCGATTACTAAGCTTCCTCTGTCCGTCCATCCGTCCGTCCATCCGTCCGTCCGTCCACCCGCCGTTCAAAGGGCTGTATCTCTAGAACCGAAACAGCTACATAGATTAAATTTTCCCAGAATGTGTATTACTGCCGCTTTAACAACAAATAATAAAATGGAAATAAAAATTATAGGGGATCCCTATACAAGAAATGTTTCATAAAACTTACAGTGTTAAATACTTTACGATGGAAGGGAAGGAACCCTTTAACTCGCATTTGGCCGGTTTTTTACACACAAAGGCAGATTCATTAGCATTGTTTTTCTTTGTGGCGCAAACTCTGAAAACAAATGAATGTTGTACTTAAACTATTCCCTAACGGACGGAAACATGATCAGGCGCGCCGGCGTTTATTTTAATACCATCACTTTTGATATACAGCAGTTTTAATTGCTCCAATCTCCGTGCTTCAAGCACGTTTATACGTTCCTTCTTTAATTAAATTTTCAAAGCTCTTTTAGGCGGTTCTAATTTTCGGCTTCTATTGTTAATATTTCATTTGTTTATGTACTACAATGCTATACAATTATGGTAGGTTAATTATGTCTGTAATGGCGGCGTTTTGTGCTATACTCGTAGTTCGGTTAGGAAAAAAATGGAGCGTATTTTAAGTGTGTTAGTGTAAATAATTCAACGTTTGAGGTACAATTACCTATAGTGGGTTAATTAGTGACATAATACGTTATTTTTTTCAGTCTGTTGTCAACTGTAGTGTACACACAATGTAAGCCAAACCGTGCAAGAGACGCAGCGCTCGATCCATGGTTCCTGCAATACACACCCTACTTGCACATTTTTTCTTGCATATGTACATTTGTAAACAGCTGAAAACTGACTTAGCGAACTCCCTTCGTAGCTCATTCATTCCCCTTGAATTTAAGACCTCGGGGCAACAAAAGTTTGACATTACTCTAACCATTTTGTGTGAAAGTTTTGCTGTGGTGTAGGAACGTAACAAATTTTGACATGAGCGTAGACATGTGATGTACGTGTGTACCTCGGCCCCCTCAAAAAGTGGCAAAAAATACGTGCGAAGATAAGCGAAAGGCAGTTCCCGTCTCGCCTGTCTCCTGTATGCTTAAGACATACCGAACGACGGCAGAAACTCGTAGCCTAAAACAAATTTAATCATATTACTCCATCACGCGCTGTAGATATGAACCCATAACATTATAAAGCCAATAGGGGCCTGATATTCCGTGTCGTGTGACAAAGGCGTCGTGTTGCGTCATCAACGACGTAATTTTTCAGCGAAGATGCGGCGTCCGGTGTCGCGAGACACCCGATGCCGGCGAAACGCGACGCTGCTTAAGAATGTTTAAATACGTTTTATATGGCGGAATTAAGGGCATAACTGCGGGGAAATTTACATATATACAGGTATTCATGCTTTTCGTTCTTGAATGGTGTCTCTGTGATGTCTTTGTGTGTGGTGCTAGCCTTTTGCTACACTCTTATTTGGTTTTGTGCCAAACTGTTAGACAAACGCCTTTCGTGAATGGGTTTGATGAATAGTTGATCAAAACAGCAACTTGTTTTTGAAATGACAAAATGATCGCTACGTACGAATGTTGACTTGAATTACTCACTTATGACGTCATAATTTCAAAATTTTCGGTGACCAAACTGCCTTTTTTGGTTTTTTGTTAAATTAAAAATCGTGTAAAGGGCAACAATAATTAAAGTCGGGCCTCGGTTTATACGAGTATTTTTGAAAGCTTGATCAGGTGATAGAGTAAAATGATTTTATTTTGACATCAGTCAGCACCTAATTGCTGACATAATGCAGGTATTGATTCGCAAGATAACTCCTCCAACCAAACAAACTAAATGTACTTCCTTTTGATCTCCGCCAATATAATTCCGTCTCTGCCGACACGTGTTTCAAATCTCAACTCCTCAAGCAAAAGGGGTTTAATCTCAATTCCTTTACATTTGATTTGTTAAAGATAACGTCCGTAATGATATCATATCTAGTCGAAGGAGAGCCAAACTCAATTACACAACGTCGGAAACCCAGAAAAGTTACATTCCAAATGCGATTTGAGTCAAACGGCCATCTGTATCAAAGGATGGGAATCGGGATAACTTAATTTTTAGACGTTGAGGGGGAGGGCAGAAAGAGAGCATCGCTGGCAAATGCGTTGAGAAGTTTTATCGTCGCGAACTAAAATAAAAATCATAGTGCAAAAATATTTTTACAAAAAGTAAAACCGCCTTCAAAAACACGTAAAATTATGCTCTAAATTCTGGTCTTTCTGTATATTTACGTTTCAGTTTGAATAATAATTTCGAACGGGATGACCGAAAAATTTAAATACAAAAAGTTGGTTTAAATCAAGGAGGATAGTATACGGAGTGTCAAAGCCCATACTTTAAATCGTTCCCCGCAGTTATCTTAAAATTCAGGCAATTTCTAGATGGCGCCAAGGTCGTAGCCAGCGGGTCAAATAATAACAAAACAGCGGTACGAATGTGTCACTCAAGCAAGGTAGATGGCGCTGAATGTAAATAAGAACGATTTAAAGTATGAGCTTTGTCAATTCGTTTACTTTCCATGATCCTTGGTTTAAATAAAAGTAAGTGTAGTTAATTGTATAGTTCCTGAAAAAAATAAGTAAGTAAGTAAGTAAACACGTTATAGTACAAAAAACACGATAAAACACAATTTACAACAATAAAAATTTAGTACAAAGTCGGACTTATCCCTTTAAGGGCTCTCTGCCAGCCAATCTTTTGAGTGGTGGAGAGGAACAGTTCACTGGGGATCGACAAAAAATGACTTCATAAAAATCTCACCATTCCGGTACTAGTTAGTTGCGGAGCTAGGTACTGTAAAGGGCGAAGTGGCATTTAAATTTAAGAGGCTTTTACGTGGTAGTATTGTGGGCTACAAAATTAGGAGCCCTCCGGGAGAATGTGGGTTGATAATGTTCAACAAGAGTTAGTCTCGAGTACTGCTGAGTTACTTTACACCACAGCCCGGAGCCGGTCGCTTGTTAAAGTCGCTGGTCCATAGATCGAATAAAAATAACCTTGCCATAAATACTCCTCAAATTTCAATTGAATACTTAGTCTTCATTTTTAAATAAACTTTTTTTGCCGACTGTACGTGTATTCTCGTCCAACTTACATGTCCATACCAAATGAAATTAAATTGAAGAGTTCCCTCCTGTGGAGACGATCCTGGCCTTACCACCTGAATTTCACTAGCAGATTATTGCATTGTCACCGAACTTACATAAGTATGCAAAATTTCGGCTAAATCAAACATCGGAAAGTTGATCAAATTTAACTTGCAACAGAATATAATCAGAAATGATATCCGCAGTAGAACTAAGGTTACCGACATAGCTCGAAGAATTGCGAAACTTAAGTAGCAGTGGGCGTCCCACAGGGACATTTAAATATAATAAATATCATGGGATAAATTGACACCAATTGACCTAGTCCCAAACTAGGCAAAGCCTGTACTATGGGTACTAGACAACGGATAAACATACTTATATAGATAAATACATACTTATATACATATTAAACATCCAAGACCCGAGAACAAACATTCGTATTCATCATACAAACATCTGCCCCGACCGGGATTCGGACCCGGGACCTCAAGCTTCATAGTCAGGGTCTCTAACCACTAGGCTATTCGGTCGTCCATGTCAGTCAATTCATTTCACGTCAATTTATTTTACGTCTCTAACTTACTCATGTGAAAGTAGCGGAAAGTTTCCAAAAAGCTGAAAAAGTTCTCCGAAATTTCTTGACAATTTCATAGAAATTGAAGAACTTCCCTTTTTCGATTTCGGAAAGTTTCAAACCCCATACAAAAATTGGAATTTTTTTAAACCTTCTCATGTGGAAAATTTCGCAATTTTGGAAAGTTTCCGACTGCACGTCGTACTGTAACTACGAGATAAAGTCTGAAACAGCGTGTAGACAAACGTTTCAAAGTAACTTTTAATGAACCCTATACATCTCCTGCTCAAATAAAACGTGCCAGTAAAGTAAAGTGTTCTGGTTTTGCTGTTTTAATAATTACTTTTTACACTTGTTTCTAAAATGCGGTATTTTTTTTTTCTCTCTTAATCTTTTAATGACAGAGTGAGGTTTCTTTGTGTAGTTTGTCTGTGGTTGCGTATTGTAAGAGCTAATGTAACTTGTTTTTAGAAAAAATGACTTTGTGCCAAGTTTCTTGCGGCGCATTCTTCTTGGCAATCATGGTCTTTCCGAAAGCGCTGGTAGACTCAAAAAAATGACGTGTAAAAGAGCATTCAACTGCCTATTTGCTGAATAAAATTTTGAATTTTGAATTTTTTGAATTGAAACAAGAGAAAAACAAAAACTGCTGCAGAACCTATAACGAACATACAATATATTACAATTTGCGGGCACTCCGCAGCTTCTGTAATTAATATCAAGTTTGTGGCAAATTTATGAAGGCACAGCGCTTCTGCCCACGATTTACGATCTTATTTTTACAGCGTTAAAGCCTCTTTTCCCCCGCCCACGACAAAGGAATTGCTTTTGTACAAGTTCAAAATTCAGAAGTGAGATGAATTTGAAATGAACTCTTTCAGTTTTTATTTGGATTAAGCTCGGACTTGTGCTAATAAAAAAACCTGCGATAGCTCCTCAGTACAGCGCCCATTTACATAATTAGTTGGTTGATGTTGGAGTATTTAGTGAAATAACAATTTTTAGGGTTCCGTACCTCAAAAATAAATAACGGAACCCTTATAGGATCACTTTGTTGTCCGTCTGTCTGTCTGTCTGTCTATCAAGACCCTTTTTCTCTGGAACGCATTGAGGTAGCATGTTGAAATTAATATCAAATACTCAAGCCTGCGCTCCCTTGAAGCTGTGAAAAAAATCAACCTTCTAAGTCAACGCAATCAAAAGATACAGTAATTAAAAAGGCTATTTCCATACAAATTGCCGATTTCCAAAAACCTAAAGGGTACTTCCAGATGTCCTAGAAACTTGAAATTTGGTATGAAGGTAGCTCTTATAGCACAACCACTCCGAAAAGTCTCAAAATCTAAAATTTTTAAGTCTGTAGATTTCACAGACCAATATAAGTTGACCCCACACTGCGTACATTTTGCTTAGAAGCAGGGCTCTGCTAACACTGGACTTCTTAAAACACTGGGGAAAAGCGTTAATATCTTTCTACGGAACCCTCGTGCGCGAGTCCGACTCGCACTTGGCCGGTTTTTTTATTCAGTTGCCTTGAAAGTTCGTGGACTTGAGTGTTTTTTGTGTCGAAAAAGGTTGTAGATACGGTCACCTTTTTGTAAGTTTATCTCACTTATATTCGCCGGGTTTTGTTCCCTTATCAGTAATTTACTTTAACTTATAAGTAAAAAAAAACTTTTGTGAGTTTACTTTGGCAAATGAGCCATAACTTGGCTATGTTATCTACAGACTGTCTTAACTCAACCTAAAGGACTTTCTTTGTAAAATATAAGGTGCATGTCGCAGTGCTCGATAAACCTCCACCACCTCAATCTTAGCACCTTCAATATTAATTCTAGGATGAATTTAAACTCTTCGGGTCAATTCCCACTACACCCGTTGCTAGTTATAGAAACTGGTAATATTTTCATGCAGGCAAAGTAACTGGGAACATTTTCTCAGCGTCCGCTAACGCCACGAAATCACAAATTAATCGGCCAAACTCGCATCACCACTGGCTTCCGACTGGCAACCCCAAATAACGCAATTTATTCAAACCCCCCAATTCCCGACAAGCAAAGAAACCCAGAACTGTTCAAACTTGGGAATCTGCCCGAAATAATGTCAGTCTTACGAACATAATCAAATTTCACCTCCTTTCGCTGGATGAGATTTCATTTTGTAAATTAACATTTCTCTACATTTCACGGGCGTTTTAAGATTTACGGATGGTATTTCCGTTTCAATCCGGATTGAATTAGGCTTCAAAGGATATTAACTTCGCTCGGAACCTACCTGAAATTTTTGTCGTAGCTTAGTTTTCGATTTGAGACTGGACATTGTTGTTAGGCCGTATTACGGGTTGCCAATGTTCGTGGCAAGTCTTAACATACCTGCATCTGAAGGATGTTTTACACAGGGATTTATCCACAGTTTTAGATAGGCTAATGAGCGATATTGTACCTATATCCTCAGAATACAGAACAAACCAGAAGGAGCGTTCAATCACAATCGCACGCCACGCAGTGCCTATTCTGAGCCTATATCTTACATGTCGACTTAGTTCTACAACACTGCTTCGATCCGAATCCAGAAACTGTCTGTCCGAAGTAGCAGTTACTATTTGTATAAAATGAAATGACGGAGAGAAATCCAATGACGGAATTCGGATCTAGTGCGTAACCTCTTAACCCTGTTATCGGCACTTTAATTTAAAGCATTTTCATACAAATCTTGTTAGATTTTCACCCTATCTGCTTTGATATTAAGAGTGAAGATGCCAAGCATGTGCGGTGGTGCCTACAAATGGGTAGTTTACTGTACTACTAGTACTACTGCTTCCGACCGTTATTTCACGGATTCGAATCTGACTCAGTGCACGAACACTCTTACGATGGGTTTTTGAATTTAAATTCATGGAGTTACGTTTTCTGTATCGCATACGTTACCCACAATTACGTAACTTTGCATTGACAAATCAATGGACCTACCTGCCAAATTTCTTTACAACTTTTATGGTGCGACTCAGTCCTTCCGTCAGTCCGTCTGTCACATACTTAACACGCTCTTTTCTCTTGTTCCAGCTGACAAAGTCCCCCCCGGTTTCCCGAGCATAGCGCCCCCCTCTTCTACGATGGTGGTTGAAGTCGGACACACGGCTACGCTGCCGTGCCAGGCCACAGGCACTCCGACCCCGCGGGTGCGGTGGCTGTGGAACTCTCTGCCGCTCGACATCGCCTCCAACCCTCGATACGCGCTGCTCAATGATAAAATGCTTGGTAAGTAAACTTTTTAAGGAGCAGAGGCACCATCTTCTGGGACCGGTCGTAGTCGTAGCGCAACGGACAACGCGCACAACCACAGTATACCACAGAGGGTCGAACATGAGTTTTCGAATTTGGAACAGCGCTCGCCCGAGAGCGTATTTGGAGCTAAAATTTAGTATGAGTTTTCTCGATTTCGACACGATAACGTAACGTTACGCAGGATTCGAAAACTTGTGCTCTGGCTTACAGTAGCCCAGCGAGTAAGTCGATGGCTGTGTTCGACTCACGTTCGACTCGCTCTATTGTGAGCGCTCTCAGAAGCAGAACTACGTCCAATGGCGTGTAAGGTAATGGAAGTGGTGACACCAATAGCCAAGCTCCGGATTAGGTATCGTGAGTTTTTAACCATTGTAGCAAAGTTTGTAGTACATTGATGAACGCCTATGGCGCGTGTTTACCCGTGCATTTAAAAACTATCAACCTACCTACGTAGCCTAATTACTATTACGTGGAATAATGGCTTTTGGATCCCACTAATCTCCACGCATACAAATTGAATCATAATACTAACAAACTTGCTGGTGAAATAAACCTGACACGCTGAGTCGTGCGCTCACAGAGGAAGGACTACGAATTAGTCCGAACCTTGTCAGGCTAAACTCGACTTACATACGTGAGTAATGGAGATTATTTCAGTATGATTGAGTCTTGCGCCAGTTTCATGTTAAACTAAACTTCCTGGGTGTCTACCATTCACGACGAAGTCGGTCGATTAACAATTTGTTAATTACTGCCGCGCAGCTAAAAAGATTACAAACATATTATACCAAAAACGCTTACCAATTTCTGCCAATCAACAAACAATATTAATCACGGGATCAAAGTAATATTCCACAAAGCTTTAATCTAACACGTTTCCAATAAAGCCAACTTAACGTGAATAGGCCAAATCTCTCGCTTTGAATACCAGAATGTTCAGATACATACCCTATTATTCATAAACCTATTTTAACTATAATGCCGTTAAAGTTCGTTTGTCCTTTTTTGTCACATTGACATTTCTGAAACCTATCTTAACTAATGGAGGCTTAAGTGACGTTTATGAATAATGCCAATAATGTTTATGATATTTAATTAAATGTTATGAGTTAATTATTACCACCAGCATACGTATTTGTCGAAGGTCTGTTTCTGCTGTCTGCCCTCGATTTCTCTGGGATCCCATCATCAGATCCTGACTTGGTGACAGTGGGACCAACTAAAAAGTATACCCTTTCAAACAAAATAAGAATTTTTGAAATCGGTCCCGCCGTCTTCGAGTAATCGGTGAACATACATAAAAAAATATGTATATATTCCGACGAATTGAGAACCTCCTACTTTTTTTGAACACGTTTAAAAAGACAAGTCCTGACTGACTGACTTACTGACTGATCAGCTCACAGCTCATACCTCTGGACCTAGAAAGTTGGCATAGAGGTTCCTTTGATAATGTACGCCCGGGTTAAGGCGGCATTTTACGAAATTCCAACGAGATAGAGAGTTCTGTCACAAAGCTAGTTAGACATACGTATGTATTGTTAGGTTTAGTGTTAATATTATATCCATAATTTCTTAAAAAAATTAGAATATCTTGTAATTTATAGCTATTGTACTAATAAATTGTTATTTATGTAAATATGATAATAAAGAGTTGTTGTTCTGGATCTTAAAAAAATAACGGGTACGACTAGAACGTTAGCGGGAGCAGGTGAAAAAAGCTCGACGGTTGGAGAATCGGCAGTCAGTGTGGATTTGGGAATGAATGCGAAGCTCTAGAAGAAAGCAACCATTGTATTCCGTCTAAGATATAAGTGTGTTCAGTACAAATGTGTAATATTCTTATAGTATATACGCTTGAAAAACATAACCCTCCTATGGCAATCGGGTAAAAACCATGTCAACAACAAGATACTGCGCGAAACGAGCACCTGGCATTACATCGACGTAAATTCCCAGATAAGCATTCACATTTTTAATGGCACACACGGTCCCGTCATTTCGTGCTCTTTCAGAAGCCTGACGCCTGCTATCTGAAATGAGATCTTCACATCAATCAGAGGTGAAAGAGGGGGCGTCAAATCATATTCAAGTCATTATTGACACTTGTTATCTAAGTGCTGAAGGCTTGACTCTTAGAGAAGGTATAAAACGTGAACGAGAACGAACGTAACCGACTCAGTACGTGTGACTTAAGTTTTGGATGCATATTTGGATTTGATTGAATTCAAGTGGAAGGGATTAGAATACAATATAGACCATTGATTGAATCAGCGTTACTTCGGATACCCCTTTTACCAAACAATTTTCGCCATTTTTAACATGAAACTACCGTGAGGCTCAACCATAGTGAAATAAAACGGATCACTCAACGGTGACTGTAAATGAGCCTTTACAGAGTAATCTGGTCAGTGTAGTGTGCTACCCTATATTCTGAGGCTACATTTAACAGTAATAAAAATGACGATGAAAAGGAGGGTAGTTGTCTGCCGCTGTCAGCTGCGCTTAATAATCGCGCGAGTAGAGCCGCGGCGCGTGGTGAGCGTCTCGCTACCGCTGGGCCGTGCGCTCCCAGAGGAAGGACTACGAATTAGTTCGAAACTTGTCGGGCTAAACTCGATTTATATACGTGAGTGATCCGTTTTATTTCACTACGTTATCGCAGTACCTACACAGCACATGCAATCTACATTCGACCCCTAATCTCATAATACGTCATCACATTATCGCAGTATTAACACTTCTGCCAAACATCCTGTCAAAGGTCTAGGAGAATTACTGCACAGCCACGGCTACGCGTAACCGGCGCCGTGCGAGCGAATGCCGTGTTCATTGCTCGTTCGGCACCCTTACCGCATATTAGTTGCCCACAACAAACGCAATGTAATAGAAATTTGGAAAATCGATCGCCAGTCGTTCGTAGTAGTGGTCGGCTGTCAGAATTACGAGCTTAGCCGACTTACGCTCGTCCCCCGAATCCCCACTACTTAGGGCGCAATTACGATACCCCATTTTATTAGTTCGTAAGTTACGTTCCTAAATGCCTGCTGTGACTGTGACTTGTGGTGTTTGAAATTAAATTTTAATTGAACTGGTGAATTGCTTTAGTCCAATATTTATTTCTATAGTCACGGATTTTAATTAATTGTAAATAAGTTACTATACCCTATTAAATATCATACATATAGAGGGCATTTACAAAGACTATAATTAATTCCATACACGGGCCCAATAAACACTTTATTGTACAAAAAAAAAGGATAAAAAGTTACAGTCAAATTCGAGTGCAAAGGCGAAGTTATCCCTTTAACAGATTTCTAGCAGCCAACATTTGAGTGACGGACAGGAATAGTTTACCTACTAGGGATAGGTAGGCTAGAGGTAGGTTCATGGGCGTAACGAGGAGGGGGCAGGGGGGAAGCTCACCAGCTCGGAAAGGCGTTCTTTATCATTCGAAATCTTAGCGCAAAAGTGGAAAAAGTACCCGAAATTGGAACGCGAAGATCTACTATCGCAGCTTATGAAATCTTTAACCCCTCCCCCTCTCCCCCCCCCCTGTGCCAAAAGCTGGTTACCCCCTTAGGTAGGTTTACAATACAATACTAATACTAGTTTTACTAACAATATTCTGTTAAATAACCATACCTAGCCTAATGTAAGTTCGCATCTCTAATGTCTTCTGAAATACAATTGGTTTGTATAGATTTCAGTGCGCTTGATCAAAAAAACGACCGCCCACGGAATACAATTAGCAAAACTTAATGAAAGTTCGGCGCATGCTCTGTTTGTCGCGATATCTTAAGCTGGCGAAAGACGACGAAATGTTAATTATAAGCAGGGAACAGGGCTGCAGGTGGGCGGTTGGGACGCGGCGGTTTTTAACAGATTTTTTTTATACGACAAGGAAGGCAAACCAGCAGTAGTTCTTGGTAATATTCGGTTGTCACGAAAACTCGTGACGGAAATAGTATCCTTCACACTCGAATATTTCACGTTAAGAACTATTTTAAAAATGTAGGTCGGTACTGCAATATCTTTTTGTCTGCTTTTTGCGCAACATTTTCAATAGAATCACATATTCAATAATCATACAAACTACCTACGAACATATTTACCGCTAGGGTATATGATTGTGATGCATCATATCTTCTTTTTCGCGTCGGGTCAGGCTGGAAACTTGTCTTGCGAGATCAGCGTCTCAACCGCCCGCCTCCCTCCCGCTGATATGCAAATAATTTCACTAATAATGCCATTATGCACTTGGCGGGAGGTGAGAACCACTTTAAATTCAGTTAAAGCAAGACCGCGACCGTGGGTTCCTCCAAATCTCATTAATTTTAATTTATTCCGTGGATTATTTCTCCTCGGTTGCGTTTGTTGCGTAACTTTCGGTTACGTTGATTATAAATAAATTTTATGATAGCGATGCAAATTTTGGAAGTTAATGAAATAAATAAGTCTGCGGCATGCCGCCTGGCCCCTAGTTCACCATCTTTACATTTGTCAGTTAAATATGACAATTCGAACTATACATTTCTTTTACAATATGAAGCGCGCTAAAACAAAAGCTCTTCAAGTCAGCAGTTGACACCTAACTGTCATTGAAAACTGACAATTGTAAAGTTGGTGAAATAGGGGCAAGTAAATAGAAAAAAGTTCTTCGGAGTCCTAGATCGACATAGAAAAAAGATCGAGACAATTTAAAAGACGGTATCAAATCTTAATAAGCACCCCAAGCCGATTTGGACACTGGAGGAAGAAGAAAACAACCCTCCATCAAGTAAAAATAACAGATAGAGGAGAAAAGTCTCAGAAGGGAACACACTTAATAAAATTAATAGGTTAAGTTTCAAATATCAATTTATATGTAGTAGTTGTCAGCCGAAAGTCCTTCCACTGCTGGACATAGACCTCCCCCAAGACTCCACTCAGACCTGTCTTCGCTCCATCTTGTCTCGCGGTGCGCGGACGCCATTCGAGAGCCTTCTGACCCGTCGGCCATCAGCCCTGCGAGCAAAGTGCATCGCCCACTGCCACTTAAGTTGCGCAATTCTTCGGGCTATGTCGATAACCTTCACATTATCATAATCAGAATATCGCATTATGTGCCGATGCAGCCGTCTTGACTTGTTGGCACCCAAGTACCTCATCTAGTTCAGCGGTTTTGCATTTAAAGTGATAATCATTGGCAATCCGCCAAGTGACAGATTCGCCATGTGCGCTCTATTACAGTCATTAGATTTAGCTTTGAAGTGCCACATCAATGTGAATTGATCAACGTTGAAATTAAGGGAGTTCAGTGACAAAGTCTGTTTTCGTCAGAAAGTATAGCTTTAGGTTTCAGAACTTTATTTCTCATAAAGAATCACAAACAAATTCACTTACATGAGAACTAAATATAGTAAAAAATTGAGAAACGAGCGTGCAGCAACAGAAGTTGACTTAATGAATAAAATAAAAGTAGGTACATTCAATTTAAGCAAGGAAGAGATGATGCTTTGCACAAGTTTGCATCGCAGATGGGTAAAAAAAAAATTTTTGCTTGGGGACTTTAACTTGAAGCTAACTATTGTATACACAGCTACACACAGAACGTATTGATTGGAAGTGGAAGACGGTAATGAACAAATGAAATTAATTGTGAAACACCTTTTTTTTTTTCAAAATGACCGGGCAAATGACCTATAAATGCTGAGCAGTGGACAGGACGTCGTCGGATTATAAATAGAAAAAATAGGGGATAAAAACTCTAAAATAAATAATAACATTACTATGTTAACAATAAATATTTCATACATACCTCAATGTTTAGACATCATTGCAACAGCATTCTTTACTATACTTCTATCAAATTCCACTGCCACTTCCTATTTACCCTTATAAATAACAGTAATGTTGCCGTTTAAATAATTTCCGTCTTCATCGACTGACCTGAGCGGAATCTTTAATATCAACAAATTAAAATAATACCCGGTTGCAAAAGTATTAATAATTCAAATAGCGATCCCTTTACTGAAAGGCTGATATTCCCGAGCTTTATTAAAAGCTGTAAGGAACCTTAGACAATGGCTTTAACGTTCACGTAATGAAACATTAAAGTTTCAATTGTTTGAGATTATTAACTCTTTGGTTTTTATAGTATTCTAGATTGAGATTTACCAATAGTTCTAGTAGATAATTAATTGATACCACTGACTTGATATTAGTAAATAACATTTTTTTCAATTAGAATTTCAACTCGCTACAACCATCTGACATTAGAGCCGAGACCGAAGAGAGTGAGCGGAAATCACCACAGATGTAATATACTACATATAGTAATAAGAAAATGAAGATTATGTGGAATAAGCAGCCACTATATAAAATAAAAACAAGTACTAGACTTGTGTGCGTCTCACGTTACATGATCGTCATGCAAGAGTATTAATACGTTGGTCTAGCAACTAACTACACAAATATTATTCTACATTAACATGTAGTATGTAGTAGATTAGCTAGCCAGTGTCAGGCGCTATACTGCCTATAATCATTATAATCGATTCATCCGTTTTTGAAATATTGAACTTTGAAATGACAATGTCGAGGGTTTTTCAACTTTTTTGTATTATCTAACCTAACCTAACCTCATGAAATTTAGGGTGACCATACACTTAGTGAACGTATTTTTATTACTTAATTATTAATTATTTTAACACACGCATAGTTAATAGTTAATTCTGCCCAGGCGGTAAGAAAAATTAGGTTTTGTATATTAATTCAAAATCACACTGTATATATTATACATAGACGTCTTGACTTGGAGTGTTTGAAAATTGAGAGGCGACTTTTGCGTTTAGGGTTTAGTATGTTTATTTAATAATAAAAAACAATACCTTATAGACATTGCGTAGTTTAAATGTTAATGTAATAACCGACCGTCCATCAAAACGTCAAGGGTTAACTTCTAGTTCCTCCAACTAGTAATTCTGGGATAGTTTAAATTTTAATACCACAGTTAAAATGCCACCTGCCCCCGTTAAATCCAGAATTAACTTAAACTCGTAAACAAAAAGGTCGAGCAAGAATATAAATTACGCGCGTGTGTTCATGCTTTATAACCTCAAAACAATGGCGGAGATTATGTCCTCCAGAGCTCGCCCTTCCAGTTTAATATTATGATCCGTGTTCACCTCGTCGCCCTAAGGGACGTAGATACACTGCCGTGATTGCGACCTACCGACGCAGATTAGGACTAATTTACATACAAATGCTGGATGCTGGGAAGTTTGAATGGGACGCAACGGTTCGCTGTTGTTATAGCAAAAAGCTGGGTTTAATTCGAACAACAATAACAGCGGTGGGCGGGATTAGGGGCGCGTCACATCCAGCGGTCGTTTTTCTGCGTCTTTGCCCGTTTTATGCACTTTACACATCACCCTTTGGAAACAATGGGGGTAAACAAAACACGGTTAATTTTAATTGTTCGCGGTTGAAAAGTTTTTGTCATCATCATCATGTCAGCCGAAAGACGTCCACTGCTGGACATAGGCCTCCCCCAAGACTCTCCACTCAGACCGGTCTTGTGCTTTCCACATCCACCGCGATCCCGTGATCTTTACTAGGTCGTCGCTCCATCTTGTTAGAGTCCTACCGACAGCTCGTTTTTGTCGTGGTGCTAGAAAAACCCTAGCTGACTTAGCAACGAACGGCCAGCCCAAACCTTTGGACCTAGAAAGCTGAATTTTTGCATAGAGATTCCCTTGTGCGAGGTCCGTCCGCATCGCTGCCACCGTCTTATTTGGAAATCCTGCCGCTAAGCACCAGTGCTTGCACTGTTGTGTTCCGGAATGGAGAGTAAGACACCCGAGGAAATCACGGGCACAAGAGGCATTTTATCTAATCACTAGGTTGGCAACGCATTTGCAAACCCCCCGGAGTTGCGAGTGTCTGTGGGCAGGGGTGATCACAAGGAATAAGGCTGCAAAGGGAGCGAGGCCGCGGGCGATAGCTAGTTACAATATTTATACTCAGTAATATTACTCTTCGTCTTTATTAGGTTTTCAAAAGTAAATCAATAGTTTAGTGTTCAAAACACACTTTGGGATAAAATTTATGTAATATGGAAAAAAACTTATTACTTCACGAATGATTAGACACTTGAGTAACAGTTTTAGGATTTACAGACGTAAGAAAAATCATCATAATCATCATCATGTCAGCCAAAAGACGTCCACTGCTGGACATAGACCTACCAAGGCTCTCCACTCAAACCGGTCTTGTGCTTTCCGCATCCATCCGCGATCCCGCGATCTTTACCAGGTCGTCGCTCCATCTTATTGGAGGCCTACCGACAACTCGTCTCCCGGTTCGCGGACCAAAAAAAAACATTATATAGGTGTAATACGGGAGAAATAACACCAATTGACCTAGTCCCAAACTATGCGAAGCCTGTGGGTAAGTAGGTACTACATGGTAAACATCCAAGACTCGAGAACAAATAACCATATTCTTGTGAGAATAAAAGTCTTTAAACCGATATTCATCATACAAATATTATCTGTTCCGACCGGGTGATCGAACCTGGAACCTCAAGCTCAGGCTCAGGTCATGACCTGGGACCTGCTCAAGTCAAGTCAGGTACTCTAACAACCAGGCTATTAGGTCGTGCGAACCTGCGAAGTAGTTTTCGATACAGGAAAAAATGTTTTTGTCGAGTGTAGATGTCTGCTTGGCAAAGGGGCCTTATTCAAGGTTTAGGCCCACATTACGATTATGACCGACTCCTAAGCTCCCCAGATACTAACTTGGGCTAGTTTTGGGTCCTCACGAAATCGCTTCAGTATTGTGTTATTGAGATCCAATTTTATTTTCATGCTCTTTGGTTAGCCCCAATCGAGAATAAACACTAATTTCTTTACCTTTTCTTTTGCCTGTATACGCATTTCACAGTACGGGAAAAATTGTGCATTCTGTGTTACATTGTCGTTGTATATTGGTCACTTATAAATATCTTACCCCGCGGCCACGCAATGAAATAAAACCGTTTAAACAAACCATAAGACATACGAGTAATAATTAAGTAGATGGTCAGTGCCCCCGAGTTGGAAGACTGCTAAGTACTGCTTCAATGGTTAGTGTGAATGAACCTTTACAGATTGACGTAATCAGTGAAGCATCATCATCATCATCAGCCTATTTAGGTCCCACTGCTGGGCACAGGCCTCCTCTCAGAATGATCAGTAGATCAGGGCTCTGTGTAGTGCGCTACATTACATTACATAAACTTGATAACAATAAAAATGAGTATGAAAACGTGGGTAGTTGTGCTCTGTCGTGTGTCTCGATAGTAGTCGAGCGACCATAACCTTGAGAATGAGTCCGAAACAGTGAGTGATCCGATTATTTCACTAAAACTATAAGTGTCACAAATTCACGCAACAGCCACTAAAAATACTTCCATTGCGAGTTTAAAACAAGTGTAACCAGTAAACATCGTAAGACCTTATTCTGAACTGCAAGTTCCCGATGCATCGCCCGAGGAAATAAAGTTTACAAACTCTCTGGGGTGTACGCGACGATCGTTTCCAACTATTGTATAAAATCTACATAAACCGCTTATACGCAAACACTTGTGCTGCAGGGAATATTCCGGCCCCAGCCTGGTCTCCTGGAGGTGTCTTGGAACTTGCATGTACTTTTGAAGCAAGGGAAACTTGTTTTTTAGGGTGCCGAACAACAATGATAAAAAAAAGGTTCCCTTACGGTGTGACTCGGTCTGTCTGTGTGCCGCGTCGTTTACGAATTTTCAGACAAAACTGTGAAATTATGACACAAATAATCGTCGTTTATGTTAAGGTTACGGGAAAAATAACACTATGTCTCAAAATGGCACAGTTTTTCACGAATCATCAAAAATTACATAAGTGGGTATGGCCGCGAAACTTTGTACTTTTCGATTGAAGCTCGGACTTCACCATTTATAAAAAAATAATATGAAGGTATAATGACATAAAACTCGGAACGTTATGCTCTAAAATGTTTTTCCCATACGATAGAATAATAAAATACTACAAAACAACATTGGTTAAGTACCAAAAACCCGATGAAAGGCTAAAAAGTTGGCAATAAATGACCATTCATTTCTTATTATACTTGAAGTATGGACTATTTTCTTTATTTATTATGAACACTCATAGCAGTAGCATCAAAAATGGCTGCCGTAAAGCAATTTATAAAATTTTTACTCCGCGTATTTTCAGTGTGTTACGGTTAGTGCGTTATGTGTGTTACGTTGTGTGTTATGTGTGTTATTGTAATCTAGATAAAGGCTGATTCACATGACGCTTTCATTATTAATGTATAACTTATGCACCTGCACCATGACAAAACACAAATTAATAAAAATGGATATAATTGTTATTTATAATTGATTATCGTTTACAATGTAGGTAACAATCAGTTACAAATAACAATATATCCGTAATAAACAATTCACTAACTATATGATACTGCAAAAAAAAACAATAAAAGTGTTATTTATGATGATAAATAAATAGTACGTATGTTATTGTTATTCTGATATCCCTGTGAACAAACCGTATTTTTACTTAACTTTATCCGACCAAAGAGTAGGTAATCAAAAAAATATTTAACACAGTTACATACAACAGTATGAAGTAAAAAAATTGTTTATAAGTAGTATTTTTTTTTGTCAAATGCCATTCTTCTTACATGTACCTACCCAACAAAAGTTGTAATTTTTTTTTTTCAGCAAACAACAATTGTGGCACATATTTCGACAGCTCGTTTAAAAACACTTTGAGGTTCCTAAGCGTTCCGAAAATTGCATAAATTGTGTCGTCGAAGTATGTGCTGACGAATTGAGAACCTCCTCCTATTTTGGAGAGTCGGTTAAAAAGTCACCATTTGAACTCACCGTATGAGATTGTGTGTTACTTTTTCCAGTGTGTTATGGGACAACTTTTCGCGGCCACACCCAAGTTCCACTTACGGACGAGAGATGGCGCTCTCCGCCAGTCCGTCTATTCTACTTGCAAAGTACTACGTAAAGTAGTACAAATTTGGCCGCGTTTTTTATCGTCCATTCGGTATTATGGGCGTACAACTTATTCAGAGTTGCGTGATTTTTCCGCAACTGGATTTTTCCGGTTCTCAATTAAGTTTCATCAATTACGAATTGTATTTTAGGAGTCTGAAATTTCTTCAGCACCAGAAATGTTCCGTTGGACATTGATTGCCTCCTGCCCGATAAACTTTTCGCAAAAACGTCTCAGCGTTCTATTAAACTTTGTTAGACGGTTGAACTAAAATCGTCAGTCTCTTTGACTTCTTTCGCTCCGTTTCTTTTACCTCATACCTTAATACTTACGGTCGACCAAATTGATTCCTATCCCACCATAGAACCACATAGGACGTTTTCACGCTAAATGTCATAATGATTTTCCTTGTCAAGCGAAGCGATGTCACTATCACGTTTACCGTAAACAGGTTCCACGGTGGGTCAGAAAGGAATTGTTTCGCTAACGTATTATTATGTCGCGCGGTCATTCCCTCTTATTGCCGTGCCGTTCCAGCGATGACGATCCAATTTATTTACTTAATATATATTGCCTCGCAAATTATTCTTTACGCGCGTTCATTAAGACAGCTTTAGATGTCCTCATATAAGTCCGGGAAATAACATTACCTCATACTTAATCAACTGCGGTGGGCGTTAAGTAAATCGACTGTTTCCTCCTGTCCTCCTAAGAGCTAGATTAAACGGACCCCCGTGATAAAGCTATCTTAGCCAGCCTTGGGTGGCCCCTGAGCACTTTCGAGGGGCACTGCCTTGAAACGACACGGCAAAGTGTTGCAGGGAGCTCAGGGGTCACGAGTGGGTGGTGCGAGTATAATGCTGCGACAACCCCGCTATCCCGCTGGACATTTATGAATAACGCTTATTTTTCTTTTAATTACGCCTCCCCTGCCCGCTGGAGTCTTGTTGACGCATTCTGTTATCACTTGAAATGAGGCTTACTTTGCTAAGTTGGAAATTGCTTCACATTGAGAGTCGAGATGGGAGAACTTTGCCCCGCTTTGTTGAATCTGACAGGTATTGTAAGCTCGTTTAGTAAAACCTGTCACGACCGACAGGTGGTTGAGTCGCAGGTAGATAAGAATCGTTCGGGACAGCGAATAAGGGCGAGGTTGGGATGGCTAAAATGTTTAAATCTCTCTTAATTCGAAGCGGAACCTTAAAGTTATTTTATTCGGGTCCAATTAATTGAATCGGCTTAATTTTAAATGCCTATTCAATCAGCGGAAGTTTCTCGTCTCTTACTGTAGGGTTGAATCAGCTTCATTGTCATTAAAGGTTGCGGCAGATTATTATTGTTTTAATGGTTTTACGTCCCGACCTCGCCATAAAACCTGGTAATAATTATGTGACGTTAATTAAATAATAATGCCAGTGTGGTGCGTCCCCACTCCCTATCTTTACCTGGACTTGTTCTGACGTACTTTCGTTTGTCGTTCGTGTTTGTTTCGTTTGTTACTATATATTTATGGTAAATAAGGCTATCTATTGGTAGAATACTTATATTTCAATACATAGCAGTAGCTATCACCAACTCCCCCGCCTATCAAATGTTGTGCATATCGACAGGCTCTATCTTACACAACAATCTTACGTTGTTTTTCCCTTCGCCGAACTCCGAAAATTATCGTGTCCGAATTCGCCATTGGATAACTCCGAAACCAACTTCAAAGGCCTGACTGAGCAAAGGGGTGCTTCTAATCGCCCCACGGAACCCGCTTACCTGCCTTTTCACACCTGTCACAGATGCGACTACGAGACTTAAATATAAACATTGAAAAACCGGCCAAGTGAGAGTCGGACTCGCACACCGAGGGTTCCGTACAAAGATTTTTCCCGATTCTCCCTAAAGTTGTCCAGTGTTATCAGAGCCCTGCTCCTAAACAAAATGTACGCAGCGTGGGGTCATTTTGTTTTGAAGATTTTGAGATTTCTCTGAGTGTTTGTGCTAAAAGAGCTACCTTCATACCTAATTTAATGTTTCTAGGACAACTGGATGTACCCTTTAGGTTTTCACTGTACGGCAATTTTTATGGAAACAACCTTTTTAATGACTGTAGGTGATTGCGTTGACTTAGAAATTTGATTTTTTCTCAGATTCAAGGGACTGCAGGTTTGAGTGTTTGATATTTAAATTCAGCATGCTACCTCCACACGTTCCAGATAAAAAGGGTCTTGACAGACAGACAGACAGGCAGACGGACAACAAAGTGATCGTACAAGGGTTCCGTTTTTCCTTTTGAGGTGCGGAACCCTAAAACGAAAAATGTGTCAGTAAATTATTACCTCAAATCTTCGCCCAGAGTTCAAGATTACTAAATGTTGTGGATTTGGTGGTGAAATCAGAGTATTCAGAATCAATTAAGCAACCAAACCCCAGGGGGTAACTGAAGAAGCTTCTTCAGTTACACGGCACATTACCCTATCATCAGCTAACCTCATTCCCTGAACTTGATGCAATCTTAATCTTTATGTTGCTTTAAGTGTCACATCTCGAAGTTTCCTTTTGTATTGCTTTTGTATATCTGGCTGTGGAGCGACAAGGCAATAACGTGACTATTCACTTTTGACGTTGACTCTATTTTTAGCGTTTTCTCAATAGTGAAATTCCCAAGCCCAAGAGTAAAGGATATAAAGCAAAAACCAAACGAAAATCAAGAAAAACGTCCTCGTTGTTTTCCATTCACTTTTATGCTATTCTTGTTGAATACCTTTTAAAATGTCAATGTACAAAAACGAGTATTAGCTAACCTTTCTTGTGCCAACGGTGTTGTATGAAAGCGGCCGAGTCGACTACAAAACACTCAGGACAGGAGCAACCTTTAAAAAATAATAAAATAAATAAAACAAAATAAAATAAAATTTATTTCGAACAACAGAATCCATATCCTGTTAGTGTCATATGGGACTTAAATAACTATGTTAGAACTTAAACTTAAATGAAGAGAGGACCAGTGCCTGATCAGGCCACTGTCCCACCTCTCAGCAACAAAGGTCAGGAGACTGTGGCGGCTGGCTCGCACCCTGCAGAGCGTCGCGGCGCAGCGCCTGCGCAACGTCGCGTGGAAACCGTCCACGCGATTAAGGTTGTGATCGACGGACGAGCTTCACCGCCAGATTACCGCGAGCCAGCCCCCATACTACGAAATTCGAAAATCGAAGTTCGTATCGTGTCGTCCCCGCTCACTCTCGTGTTAAATATTATTAGCTTGAGAGGGACGGCACGATACGAAGTTCGAATTTTGCACTTCGTAGTCGGGGGGCTGGCTGCCTTCTCACCAGGGATGTTATTGATATGAAATTTCGAATCTGGATACGGATGCGGATATTCAAATAATGTTATACCGGCTTCGGATACTTCGGATTATCCTTTAATTTCCGATAGTTTCTTAAGAAATTTTAAGAAATTGTAATAGCAAAGCACAAACAGGTAATAATTGGACTTTATTTTTAAATTATCATTGTCAATCAATCATTTGTATAAGTAATTATTATGGGTACTCAGTTTTAAGTGTTACCTCCTAAAAATTCAATAAAAATGCAATGTAACAAAATTATAACGGGTCGCCGGCCACAAAAATCTGTCATAACGTGTCTCATTTAGACTCTGCCCTTATCCGAATCTATCCGAAACTTTTATTTCTGACTTGGTTACGGTGAAGGATAAATGTTCATTTCGTATATCCGATAGTTTCGGCTATGGCGCTCTTTAACATCCCTGCTTCTCACACGACCGCGGTTTAGGCCGTGATCCACGGACGAGCTTACTGGCGAGCCAAAAAAACCGCGGTAAAGCCTCCCCGTCGATCACACCCTTATAACTTATCTATGCCCTTCCTTTTTTTTATCACATTATTGGCGAGGTATACTCGTGCACATACAGCAGATGTCTACATTAATGTCAAAATTAGTGCGGTTTCTACAAACTCATACCAAAACTCAGCTGAGTTTTTCTTTATTTCTATTTATTATTTTGTGTGACAATAAATGTTTTTTCTTTCTTTCTCTCAACAAAGATTTCCCATGGCCAATATGGTGCTTGTCATATTTTGACAGAAAAATGAGCGGGCTTTACCATCTCCTGTAATAAGTGCTTTGTTGGGTCGACCAAAAAACTAATAAATCACTAGACTAAGGCGAGCAGGCCAATGTTCCTAGCACTTGTGAGCCTCATAATCCGCTACACAGAAACGGTCTGCCTGGACTTTTGGCAGTATTAAAGACATTAAGGGGGTGGGCGGAAGTATATTTGCGTTAAATTATCACTGCCACTACTGCAAATGTGATGTTTGAAACCAAAGGGAACCCTTATATTAAGATACAAGTAACGTTAGGGACGTGCACTTTCTTTCGCCAGTTTTTTTTTTGGTAGAATATAGTTGCAGTATATTTACGAATCATTTTTGCTTTCATGCATTGGGATGATACTCTAATGTTTTGCCAAAAGTTTATCAAAAGGTCACGATTCAACTATTTCGACCGTTTTGAAGTTAAGCCTAACAATAACAACCTACTACTCAAAATGTGCCGCACTTTTTTTACAAACAAAAACAAAACACGTCCACGGCTTAGCCCAGCTGTGAAATATCATCTACAAAAACTCAACTTTAACTGTTGGCTTTGTCTTCAATTCAAAAAGCGAGGACCTTCGTCAGAACCGCCCCGACCTATCGCCGAGGCTGTCACAAGATCCCCTGCCCCCAGCCACGTAGGGGTTGGTAGTTCCATTTTATTACTGCGTGCACCGCGAGGGACCGCCGCGATTTTGGCGCCCAACGTGGGACCAACGTTGGCGACGATTATCCTTATTTTTTATTTGACTGTCATCACTCGTGCCGACAATCCAGTTTATTGTTTTAGTGCCGCGAGATCGCTTTAAGTTTGCCCGCGGTGTTAAATTGAGAATCTTGAAACGTTATTCGAGATGTGGTCTCAGTAACTAGTTCTTTTTATAACCAATTTAGAAAAGTTGAAAATCCCCCGACATTTTTAATTTCAAAATTCAATATTTCAAAAACGTGTGAACTGATTTTAAGGAACCTTAGCTAAGAACCATCTCGTTTAAACTAGCTTTCGATTAAAAAAAACCGCATCGAAATCGGTCCATCCGTTTGAGAGCTATGATGCCACAGACAGATACACAGGTCAAACTTATAACACCCCTCTTTTTCGTCGTGGGTTAAAAACAGGACCATTAACCAACTTCAAATAAGTCGAACCAATAAATATTAATCGACGAACATTTGGGGACGTTTTTCGTTTCGGAAGTCTATATTTAAAAAGTAGTAACAATTCAATATTGAATTTAAACAAAAATGAAACGTATGCCCCTTCGATCATTTTAATAACAACGTATCAATTTGTAGAAAGCATTAAATTTCAATTTGTCGTATCGCCGCAGAAATTGATAGCCATAAACTGGCCGCTTGGCCCGAGCCCGCCGCGATCATATTTTCTACTTCCCGCTGACGATGTTAACTTTATGAAGAAATATATCGCACACGAAGCTATAATCATTGTTTGAATATTTTCACATAAATCTAACATTTTTCCCGCCTCTATTGCGTTGAAAGTGGAGCTTCCGACTCAAACTGCCAAATGGGAGTCATCGCTTAAAACATAATTTGTATTTTAAACGCTTGTGGCGCCAACGCATTAAACTTTTTAAGCTACCATCTTTTTACGAGATTAAGTCTGACTTTGTTGTGTTATGAATAATGGGAAAGGTTAAGACTGCGTTCCGATTAAGGTAAGGGAACTTTGTTTTATGTTTCTGTTTTCTTTCGTGTTATATTTATATTATCTGCTTCCAAAACTATTATGGCTTTTATCACATTTTATACTGAATTGGTTATTCAATTAATTTATATTTGGAATTTATTATTGTAACTTACTTACCAACAATTCGCATTACTCATAAAAGTTTGAAGCTTGAAACCAACAAGATTATTGTCTAACTCGCTCGCAATCGCCATCCTGTTCATTTTGACAGTTTTTGTGTGGACTGACAATTTGTATCGAAAACAGCTAGCTGTCACGGTCATACGAATACTGCTATTTCAATCCGAAGACGAGTGTCATATCAAAATCGTTACACAATTACCCAGAGAAATCACATCTAATTACTTATGTCAGCCCTCCTCTCTAGGATATCACAGGTAAGCCGTCAAAGTTTTTAATTTCATCCTTTTTATGGTAAACAATACTCCGCGACCCGCGGCTACGGGTCACGTTGTATGTTTTTATTAAAACTATGTCTGTGTCCGCCGACTCCATGTTTCAGCGTAATTACATTTTCTTTGTGCTCTGCTCCGGGCGTTACGCGAATTATTTTTACACCGGCAGCCATTTTGATAGTTTTACGTTAGGAGTCGCCATCTTATTTCGGGACTCCCAAATCACGTTGCTTCTTCGGTTGGGGGTCGATTGCGTGTATTTTTAGTTTCAGTCGCTACGCAAAGAAGGTTTTAAGGCCGTGCGTGCGCGGGCAAGTGGACGTGCGCGCTCAACTTCGTTGTAAATTACGTTCGGTTCCCGTACAAATTGATAAACTCTTTCTTTCTTCCCTGATATATTTCTGTAATAAACTGACATTTGTTACGTTGCTGCAATAGGATCCAGATGCCTTTTAGCCATTGATATAAACATCTGGGCCGTGTTTTATAAAGCCACAAGTTTCAATTTACAAGCGGAAGTCTCATTCAATCACCTTTTGTTAGAAATAGATTTCCGCTTGTAAATTGTAACTTGTAGCTTTATAAAACACGGCCCAGTATGCCCTTTAGAATAGGAACGGTGTTGCCGAGCCCGCCGGCAGGAGCGGTGCGCGGTCAGCGGCGCCCGTGCGGACTGCGGACGTGCTCGCGGCTTCATATCACTGAGACTATACTTTGTAGTGTCACAAAATTGGAAACAAACACGGAGTACCGAAGATCCCGTCCATACGCTATATATTATATCTATGCTTTTAGCACAATCATTGCTCAGCAGCAAACAGTTTCAAATATATTATTATAGTGCGGTCATTCATTGGCAACAAAATCGTAATCGACGACTTTGTACCGCTTCGGTACTAACTGTACTAAGTCATTCAGTACGTATTTTTGCTATTCGAAGGTTCCGCTCTATACATACCTACTAATGTTGAATCTCTTTGCTCAGCAGCAAGATTAGCCTGTTGATCTTGATATAGCTCCACGATCTAGAATATTCCATGCTGTAATGTTTCCAACTCCGAGCATGTACTTTGCTTTGACTGAGCATCACATCACGCTGAGCATTCATCGAGCTTCACTAATTGTTTCCAGATGATTGGCAACTCAGAGCTGATCTATAATGGGTAGCTGCTGTTATTAATTTCAGTCATATTTGCCAGGAATTAGGATCGCTTTTGAACGCAGCACTCTCGAGCTGAAATGGCACCGGTAAAACAAAATGTTTACGTTAGCATGCAATATATTGAATTGTAAGTTTTATGAATGAAAATTACTTCATACTAACCGATCGTTTTGTCCGACTGTCTGTCAGTCACAGGTTACCTCAGGAACTATTATGCTACCAATTTGAAATTTGAAATGGTTTTAGGTAATGCTTAATGCTTGCCGAAGTGTTTTGCAAATGGAAAATAAAATGTTTTTGTTTTTATTGCAGCAGGGACTGAAAGTTTTAAAATTTCAAAGTGGTATTTTGATATGAAGTCAAGTAGGGTAAATATCATATGAAAGGGCTGTAATGTATAAAAAGTACACCGTTCCCAAAGGGAGGGCCCTTTATCTCCAAAGTTTAAAGAAAGAAAAACCTGAAACCATTATATATAATAGACGTCTATGTAAAGAATACAGGAAAAATAAAAAGATGTCACTAAATAGCACAGTTTTTCAGAAATCACATTTGTTCCACTATTGGATAAGTTAAGGCGCTGCCCGCCTATCCGTCTATCGTACATTGAAAAGACTACGTAAAGTAGAACAAAAAATATGAGTTGTTATTAGGCATACCTAATACTAAAACTAAAAATAAATAAAACTATATATAAACTAATTAGACATATTAACTCTGGGTCATTGACCGCGATGCGATCACTTTACTATACTTGTTTTTTTGTCTGCGTTAGAAAAAAGTAAACAACCATGACCATTTATTGAAAACTACTTTTTAGAAAATAAGCAACAGCAAGTAACAATTAAATAACAATGACATTTAATTACTTATGTATATTGTTATGGTTTTATACGAAACAGTTAAGTACTTATTTTTAAAAAGCGTTTTTCAATATAAATACGCGTCATGATTGTTCACCTTCTTTCTAATGCTGAAAAGACGAATTACTTACTTAAAGGTTTGGGTGAGCTTCCGCTATTTCGACGCACTCACATGCATCTTAATCACGGGTAGTCTTATCGTCTGAATCGCTCGTAATCGCCATCCTGTTCATTTTGTATTGGCTGACAATTGGTATTAGAAACAGCTAGCTGTCACACCCGTTCAAAAACTGACATTTCAATCCAATGACTAATGTCAAAGTAGCATAGCAATTACCCCGCCGGACTCATCTAAACCTTAACATGTCTCCGCTTTGCCCCGTGTGTACGGAAGCGTACCCTTGACAACCTTCACAGTTGTAGTTCCTTTAAAAATATGGTTACAATATTGGCTTCATAACTTGTATAAAACAGCACCCCGTCGGGTAAGGCATAGCCGCTGACCATCCCGATGGGGCCCTGGAGGCGTGATGTTATTAAGTCGTAAATCACTATCTATTTACGTCCTGAATACATGTTCGGAACGCAAACCAGCAAGTTTGGGCGGTACTTCGTGTGGTGTTTGGTTTTGTGGCTTCTATGATAAATAATAAACAAATACAGAGTGATGAACTGTCATGAATTCAGGCCAGGTATTCGTTTTGTAACTGTAAGTGAGCTTGCCTGTGATTTTTTTTTAATAAAAATGGAAAAGACGATCTCCCATGCATATTGTCAACCAGCACAGGCAATGAATCAATGGGCTATATCGGTGTGGGTTATGTCAGGCTTTTTATTTTCTTAGCGTTTTTTTCTGTTCCATGTTCCACGAAGCAGCACTTTTTTAGTAAAGTTCATTATACCCCTTTTCCAGGCTGAACCAATCTAGACAGCTTAGCAAAAACCCTAAATGTATATTCACAATAGTAATATTGGGCATTAACTTTAAGACGAGCAATCTTTTCTAGTAAATTCAATCTGATTTGAGCCTTAAATCTTGGTGCTAAGTTCGAAATTCTAATTACACTTATGTGGATGATATATCGTACTATTCCTGAAAAAGGGTAAACACTGTGTAAAATATTATCTATCTTTCCAGGTACCCTGCAAATAGTGAAGAGCGAAGAGGAGGACCAGGGCAAGTTCGAGTGCGTCGCTGAAAACTCCATCGGCACTGAATTCTCCAAACCGACCTCCCTTTACGTCAAAGGTATGCATTTTTTCGTCACTACAATTCTTTTACAGCCATATTTTTTGTGTACAATGACAATGCAAAGAAAAATACGACACAATGCATTGAAAAATTCGTTAGGTGCACCAATGTTAAGTATGGCTTAATTGGTGGAGCGTGGTACGGATTACCGAGGTTGCTGGTTCAAGTCCAGCTGCTTAACAGATTTTTCTTTGCATTGTCATTGTATGTTGAATTTTATACTATGAATGTTTCATAAAAATAAAAACAAAAATAATCAATAAATTGATTATTTTCATTTATATGTTTCGTGTTACAACGGGTACCGGTAGCCCGGGGGGTTTGCAGATGCGCTGCCAACTTAGAGAGCTATGATGAAATGCCTCTTGTACCCGTAATTACACCGGCTGTCTTACTCTCCACACCGGAACACAACAGTGCAAGCACTGCTGCTTAGCGGCAGGATTAGCGAGGTGGTAGCGATCCGGACGGACCTCGGCACAAGGTCCTACCATCCGCAAACTTATTTGTATATTACTCTAATGAACAAAGCGCCTATCACTATTAAGAATACGACTTGTTTCAAAGAATATAATGTTCTCAAAGCATTACACATTTACACGACATGTGCCTCACAAATAAATGTACTTACAGCAAAGAAACTAACGTTAGAACGTATATCGTGCAGATAACGTCACCCACTAAAGTGCCTCGCGCCTAACAGCCACACATTTAGATATGTATGACTGAATAGTTCCAATTAGTTAGCAAAGCTCTTGCAGTATTTTGCACTGGTAAATGTATGGTTAAAAATAACCTTCTCCAAATAGATCTAGGCTAGCCTGTTCTGTTATTCCGAAACTGTATTCGATTTCAAGATAACTCGAATTCACTATATCTATATTTTGCATTTAAAGAAGTATCTCATTGTGAGAGGAAGCTTGTGCCCAGCAGTGGGACATGTATAGGCTCAAGACATAGACGAAACAGATCTACTACTTTTCGAGAATTTCGAGGGAGGCGAGGACCACACGTACAGCACACGTCTACGCTCATTGTAATTTTTTTTTTGTTCGGGTCAAGTCCACCCCTCGTCACCAGTAAACCCGTTGTATTTGGAAATGTGAAACATAACCAGAGCATTGAGAATCAATCACATTTCTACCTATGTAGAACGCTTACAATACTTACCAATCACTTGCCAATCGAAACTTATCGCAAAACGCAAACCCGAAACGTAAACGCTCAAAGTTCGGTTTGCGTCAACAGCGATCAATAACTACAAGACAAGCGACGACGCACCGAACTTAGTTTAAGTTACTCGTTAACTGCCGAGTGTCGGGTTCGGCTCGCACTGCTGTTTATACTTTGATAGTGCTCGATCAGATCATGACTGCCAAGTGACACCGATGTACAAACCGCCAGTTTATTGAGTAAAGGTGCGACCACAAGGTTCGTAAATGACTTAGGATTGAATCAAAATCAAAGCAACTACTTGAGTTCGTATATTTATAAACTCAAATATCGGGACTTATCTCTTAAAGTGTACATTGTTCCCAGTTTAAAAAGCATTGCAAGGTGGAAATAAAAAAATCGGTTTTTAAATTATGCTTACAAAAACATTAGAAGTACTTACTGAAGCAAGAATACACAGGAAACCAGAATATATGACTAATCCTGGGAATCGAACCCGGATCTTTGACATTCCGTGTCACGTGCCTTACCATTACACCAAGAATAGGTACTGACATTCCCGTTGTTTTTTTTAACCAAGTGCTTAGTCGGTCCAAAGGTTGTGTAACCAATCATTCTTTGTTAAATACGACTTCCGTTTCTTTCTTTTGGCGGCCAAGCCTTTGTTTTCATCATTCCATAATTTGGAAACAATTTTACAAACGAAATGACTTTACACGTGCTACGGGCCTCGCTACTTGGCTACGAGACGTAGCGCCGTAGACCGTCTACGATGTTGCTACGAAATGTAGAACTAACAATCTTGAATGTTTCACATCACACACATCACCGGCCTTTTTTTTACGTCCCACTGCTGGGCACAAGCATCCTCTCAGAATGAGAGGGCTTGGGCTATAGTTCCCACGCGGGCCCAGTGCGGATTGGGAACTTCACACACATCATTGAATTGCTTCGCAGGTGTGTGCAGGTTTCCTCGCGATGTTTTCCTTCACCGAAAAGCTCATGATAAATTACTAATGTAATTCCGCACGTGAATTTCGAAAAACTCAGAGGTGCGAGCCGGGATTTGAACCCACGACACTGCTTGAGAGACCATAGGTCAAACCACTAGGCAGGCTATCAATAATAAATTCCGTAAACTGCGCGCCGCGGCTCTGCTCGCGCGGCTGCTCGGCGCAGCTGGCGGCGGCTCACAACTAGCCTCGTTTTCATCGTAATTTTTATTATTGAAGGAAGGACTACGGATTAGTCCGAAACATGTTGGGTTATACTCGACTGACATACGTGAGTAATCCGCTTAATTCTAAAGAGCATATCCTGATGCTGATATCTACCACGTTATTTTAATAATCACCCCAGCCGAAGGGACTATTAATAGTTAATCTATCAATGCGGGCAGGAAGCGCGTGCTCCCCGGAGGAGTAAGATGGCAAACTTTGCTATCTGCGTCTGCAATACATCGGATTAGAAGTCAAATGTTCGTGGGTATCTGTGATGTGCTGTGATGTTGCGGTTATGGCGATGGGTATATACGAATATTAACTAGCTGTTGCCCGCGACTTCGTCTGTGCCTATGTTTTAAACTAGGGTAATAATGAGCTATGAGCTATCTCTATTCCAAGTTTGTACCAAATCCATCCAGCCGTTACAACCTGAAGAACACACGCACTCATTCACAAACTTTCGCATTTATAATGTTAGTAGGAATAGGATTTGATGACATCAATGTACTTATGCAGTAAATAATACTATACAGGTTGATTGGTTATTGAATACATTATTTTTAAGGGGATACAGCACAAATTATTTGCAGCAAAAAACGTGATGTGGTAGTGACTGTCTAGCTCCGGGTGTTCTCTATAGGTCACATTTCTCGTCTTAATATTCTCATTTTGACCCAATTTTTTTATTTTATTTTTTATTTTGGGGGTGGTAAAATGGTACTAAAACTTAAAATATAAACTAAAAGTGTATACAAACTAAAACTAAACTTGGTCTCTCAGGACAGTTGGGTGGACACTTGCTAAACTAGATGGCGCTCGAGTCGTTTTTTTTTTTTTTTTTCAAATATTACTTTGAATCTTATATAAGTATCAATGTGTATAAATTGTGAGTTTACGAAAAGAAAAGTTAACAAAATCGTCCGGGGAGCTGAAAAGCGTTTGAAGAGGGACATAATCGCATCCCTTTCCAGTTGCGAACTAATTCAATAAGACTTGGCCGCCAGTAACTTCGTAACAAAGTTACTGGTTTAAATCGTAAAGTATATAAAGCGACAGACTTTGGGTAAATTTCGTGTCTTTCTTTAGGTCTAGGGGTATGATGTACCGGTTAAAATTATGCTGGCGATATTATTTATTTAAAAAACCGGGCAAGAGCGTGTCGGACACGCCCAGGATAGGGTTCCTAAACCATTGCGAAAAAGTCCTGGCATAGATTAGATATCTAATTTTGAAGGTATTTTCATCACACTATAAGGGTTAAATTTTTGCTATTTTGCCTACGGAACCCTAAAAAATGCTGCAGTAGTTAAAGTAGTTATTTATTAGTTTCAAAGTTGCAAACAAAGTACCCCGTATCGAAGTGTATTCGAGCATTGTCATCGCTAACTGATCTATCTACCAGAAATAAGGTAAATTGTTTTAATTTTTTGCTTAGTTACTTGCAAACTCAACGGGCTAGTTAGTGACTCTCTTGGGGTTGCTGGTTCTCATGGGTGGCGGTGATCGCTTACCATATGAGGGTCGAGCACGACTTTTCGAATCCTGCGTAACGTTATCGAGAAATTTGTATGACGCCCAATGAACAGCGCCCGCCCGTGAGCGTATTTGGAATTAAAATTTAGTATGACATTTGTCGATTTCGATACGATAACGTAACGTTACGTAGGATTCGAAAACTCGTGCTCGGTCTACGTTTGGCTCCATCTTTCAATAAAAAACCTCTAGGTCAAGAATATGCAAACAGTTTTGTATATTACTGTCCTATAATATTCCCCTGTACCATATATCTTTGAAAACCTCTGTCCTATCCAATACAAAAATCCCTAAAAATCTCACCCGGGCACGTTAATAATTCAATCGAACCCAAATTAGGGCACTCAGGGCGACCTATTTAAAACACAATTGGAGCATGGAAGCCATCACATGTGAAGGCCTCTGGGACTTTTTTAAGCGTTATTGGCGCATTTCCCGGACCTTTGTCAATGTCAGAGGAGACAGTGTTACGAACACATGTTTTTGCGGCCACCTGACTACACAAAAGAACAACTTGTACAGCGTTTGGTCTCCGAGGACGGTAGGATGGACACTTGCTAAACTAGATGGCGCTCGAGTCGTTTTTTTTCGAACGGGGTTTGGTAAAAAGTTTGTCCAAGTCTTAGGAATAATTTGTTGGCAGAATTATGGATCATGAGGGTTTATTTCGTTATCAAAAATTGGTGGATAGGTTACTTTTAGTCAATGTACGCATTGGTCTGCATTACTTAAACTTGACAAAGTCACATGGAGTTCATCGGTTGGATTGATTTATTATACCTATGTATAAAATTATTATTTTCCTTCTGGTATGAAAAATTATTTGACGGGTTACAAAACTGAGCAGCTACTACAAAAATGTAACGTATTATGTATCTCAAAAATATAGTTTTCCGTAACACAAAGTCCCTTTTTATGAACTAGCTCTCTTTTTTTGTGCAGTATAAAAAGACATCACTAACTCGCAATTATTTTATTCGAAAATAGATCAGACAGATTGATTCCTCGGTAAAATATTCGCCAGTTTAATTGCAAAAACCCTTATCCTTATATTTTAAATTGAAAATTCCTTCCCCGATTTAGGTATTTTGATCTGGAAAGCAATTACTTTTGCCGGATTTCGTCTTACGTTGTTTTAGAAATGTCACCCCATCGGTGTGAATTCTTGTATTTAAAAAAATCTTTCAAGACTGTTACTTATAAGCTATCTCCGTTCTAAATATGAACCGAATCCGTTCAGCCATTTCAACGTGTGAAGTAACAAACATACATACACACTCACTCACTCGCGAACTTTCGCATTCATAATATTAGTAGGATTATTAAGGATATGTAACTACTAGCTTTCACGTGGTATGTGAGATTCGTATTCGATATTACGAGATGCAATCCAATTTGCGTATCAATCTGTGACGTATTATGTAGGTAACTCTAAAGATTATTATACATACGATACGACTATATTGAGACTAAACACCTCAAAAACAAACTCAGCTAACACACGCACCCATACTTTAGCAAGGTAATGGTGTACCCACAGACAATAACTAGGAACGCAAGCCACTTAATTAACATAATGGGAGCCGGGTAAATGTTTTTCCACCTTTGTCTTCAGTTACTTTGACGTCGACAAAGTGGCCACTCCGCTCCGCTACCGCCTTTCTCATTAACAATGTATTTAGCATAATGAGATTTGTGCAATTTGAGAAAAAGTGTCCGAAAATAGGTACAAGTTGTACAACTGCTGAGCATCTCGTTAGACATATTAACTACGGGATATTAACCGCGATTACCTTACTTGGGTTTAGATGAGCTCCCGATATTTCGGCGCAGTTACATGCATTATCTCACGAAGAACCGACAACCGTTGGGGTAAACGTGTACTAGAGTGGAGACCGCTACTCGGCAAACGTAGTGTAGCGGACACCCTCCAGCCAGGTGGGATGACGATCTGCGAAAGACTGCAGCCAGATGCTGGGTGCGGCAAGCTGAAGACAGGGCGCTATGGCGCTCATTAAGAGGCCTATGTCCAGCAGTGGACTAGAATAGGCTGATGATGATGATGACATGCATTATGATCAACACTATAACTGCGTCGAAATAACGGGAGCTCCTAATTTACCTACCTTACCTAGTAAGTTAATCGCGGTCAATATCCCGTTTAATAGGTACGTCTAATCATTGAAAACTCACCGCTAATCATTGAAAACTGTTATTTCTGAACATCTCGACTGGAAACTGTTTTATCATTCCGTCGAAGTCGAAGTTATTTATTTTCAAACAGGTGTAACTGGTATTACAGTGGTGTTCATAATTATTATGCTCAGCGGAAAAAATATGGTCCTCATTTGTACGTAGGTACAGGTAATTTTGTATGGAGACGGCCAAAATTTGTGCGCCTAAGATAATTACGATCATATTTTTTGATAAATCAGGGTTTCCTGTTTGCTTATAACTGTTTTGGATTTATAATTGAAACTAGTTAAACAAGTCGGCTCTGAAATAAGATGAGTACCTAATACGTTTACCTGTTAACATTGTCGGCTATAGATACGAGTACATTAGTGTCAAGTTCACTGCATTCTTAACTATACATATAGAAAACCGTCGCCATGTATACAACCTGTCCCTACCAATTTTTTTTTCAAAAAAGTTACAAAATGTAAGTTCCGCATTGTGGCATCAAAACACGGAACAAATTCTATATAGTTTCTGGTTGTATTCGTGTTCTAAAGAGCGTGATCAGATGGACGGGCGAGCTTTACCGCGGTTTTGTCGTGATCCGCGGACAAGCCATAAGACAGTGGAAATACTCTCCCGTCAATCAAACCTTTAAGATAAATGTGTCATCGATGTAGACTAATGTGGTTCTTGTTGACAGTGCGACGCGTTGCGCCTCAGTTCTCCATCCCGCCTCCACCACGCACGGAGGTTATGCTTGGCGGTAACGTCACATTAAAATGCGTCGCCTTCGGTTCCCCGATGCCTACAGTCAAGTGGAGGAAAGGCAAGTCTCTATAATTGCAATAATATCAACCCTTGATCTAAGTAAGTATAGTGTACCTACTAGCCAGCGCACCGCTTCTCGCCTGGGGCTACCCTGTTCTGGGTATCTCTGTTTCGTATTTTTTTTTAGTCGTGATGTTATCACTAGACATAACTCTTTCTCTCTGAAACGGTAAAAAATTAGGAATTATGTAAGGGTCATCTTGTAAAACTCTGTAAGTTAGGTTAGATTATCATAGTATTTTTTTAAATATTTTAAGATAATCCTCAATAATTATTAGTGTCAGAGAAACAAAGAGTTATGACTAGTGATAGACTATGACAAGCATTACATTATGACTTTCAATTGTATGGGAAAAAACCTTTGCCTAAACCCATGACCATTCAGGCTTAACAAAATGGCTGACGCCGGAAGACAACCCACCGCTCGGACTCAACACCCTCAAGTTGGAAGACATCAGGGAGTCAGCCAACTACACCTGCGAGGCGGCCAGCGTGCTCGGCGTCATCGAGAAGACCGCTGAGGTCAAAGTTCAATGTAAGTTTGCTTTCTCTTCTTCGTATTCTGCATTATTGAAGGTCGTGTTCTTGAAACGATGTTGTCAAAGTCGTTGAGCTTCCATTCCGTGCCATTCTATCTTTGACTTTTCTCAGGGCAGTGGTGATAGAAGTCCCGTTATTTTCTTCATTTGATCAGATGATGTGATTGTGATGGACAAAAGCCTGATTATTTTCGTAAAATATCATAATTATGATAGTTGCTGTGGCCGACTCCTAGAAAACAAAGCCAAAATTGCTTGAAAAATTGTATTACAAAATTTCATAAGATATTCAAATAAAAGTCAAATTAACTAGAGACTAAATTCTTCCATGCGTATAGCTTTTACGCTTCGCAAACTGTAAGAAAAACTTATTTAAGCATAAAAACGAATTTAAATTAAGTACTTTTATTCGCTTCTTGAACTAAGTTTAGTCTAAGTCTATTTTTCTTACCTTAAAATTATAATTGGAGTTAGTTTTTAATCAAGTTTGATAATTAATGTGATTCTTGTGATGTTTAGCAGACGGTGAAAGAATGTAAACAGTTAATTGAGAAATATTATTTTACTTTGATGAGAGAATAATTTATTATATTTTATTATGCACATTAACAGTGTACATACAAACATAGTCACGCCTGTTTCCCGGAGGAGAAGGCAGAGACCACGGACTTCCACTTGCTACGATCCTGACATTAACATTGTTTATATAGAAAATCGCAAGGTGTCCAAGGTTATTCTCCTATATATAGATATCTATAGCTCTGTGCTGAGATTGGTTTACTCCAATTAAAAAACAAATTCCAAAAAAAGTGACAGCAAAATTTCATTTTATACGTCCGTATTTGGAAAATCAAATAGCGTGTATTAGAACAGAACATTATGGAAGTCACCATGTTATTTCTGCTATTCAAAACTAGATGGCGCTTAAAGCCGCCACAGACTCTGCAAAACAAAAGAATAAAGCAAATACTGTTCGCCAGACCACAACGGCTACCTATTTACCCTTTCCGATCTCGAATCTCAAATCCATAACAATGGGCGAGTTTGAAGAGTGACTGAATCAAATTACATTCATAATTTCTTTGAGTAACTGTTGCAAATTTATGGTAATAACCCCTCGGAGGTACAAAGAGGGATTTAAGGGAATCAAATTGATAAATTGCGGCAAGTCGCAGACATTGATTATGAATTAGTGTTATAATTTATTAATTGAAAGGGCTGCAAAGTTGCCGGTCGGACAAACGAGTGTCACGCTGATTAATGATTAATCGTCACGGGTTCCTCATTTAATTTGGATTTTAAGGCTAGTTGGATTCAATATACCTATGATATCTGCTTTGTAGAAGATTTGCTTTCGGGTTTTGAGTTGCTGCAGTGGTTTTATATGTCGATGTTAACTACTTTGGGTTCGATTATAGGCACCAAGACAGGCACTAGCTTTCACAATTACAAGTATTCACCCCTTCTCAACTCAGCCGACATCACACTCATTTTCAAATAAAATAATAACAAAAAATAACTAAAGCATCGAAACTCCACAAAGCGGTGTCACAAAAATATCTTGTTATTGATACACTTCAATAGTTACAAAATCTCTTTGTTAAATTGAAGATAAAAAGCTTATGTTTTACGCGGCGTCGCAATAAAACAATGTTTTTTTAAAATTGGCTTACGAGTTTTCGGCAACTTCTTTTGACCGTCCAGGCGACAGGGCGTAATAATCTTTTAAACACTGTTATTTCGAGTGCTACAACAAAGGACTATTGTATTATATTGTTTTTGAGAACCTAGCAATTTATTTTTGGATGTTTCTTGGCTATTTTTATATAAGTAGGTATCTGGCCTGATAGAGCACAAAAAAATAATAGAAAGTGGTTTAGATCGCGTACCCTATTTTAATTGGGTATGCTATTGCTTATAAGACTTACACAATTAGAGCCACAACCACAAGCTTCCAACAGTTTTATGGATAGAGGTTCAACGTTCAACGATCGTGAAATTCCATTCCACTCTTATTTTGGCACTTCACTTACCAAATGTTTATTTTCCATATCTCTCCTTCAGATGAAAAACTAAAGAGCAGCGACACGGATATTTGTGAAATACGAAGTGAAGGGTCATCATATTGCGGTTCAATAGACGCTTGTAGAGAAATGTTGTCTATGGGCACTAATAAGTAATATTTATTTTGTTTTATTTATTTATATTTACTCTGTATGACTCAATTCTAAATTAGGTCATTTTATTCTAAATATTTTTTTGTAGTACGAAGACGTCTGGCCCTATTTCACCAACTTTACAATTGTCGGCTTGTCATGACAGTTCGATCTACATTTCTTGGCCAGTACGAAGCGCGCTAAAACAAAAGCTCTTCAAGTCAGCAATTGACACCGAATTGTCATTGAAAACTGACAATTGTAAAGTTCTTGAAATAAGGGCCTGGTTTAATTTTGAAATATGTCATAGGGCAAATTGCCACTTCAGAGAATGGCATACAGTTACCGGACACCAATTTTGTATGGCGATATAGAGTACGAATACTTTCGGAATGCTCTCGGTAACAGTTCTGGTTCTACATTTTAGTTTAATTAGATGATATCAGCATTACATTCTCTCACAGATTATATTGGCACAATGGCCAGTTACAGGAGCTTCAGTAATGAAGGCTATTTAGAATTGAGTCTGTACAGTTCTGAAGGTTCCCTGCGTCCTTCTTTCTATCGTCTATCGACGGTGTATACCGCCTATTGTATACCATACCTGTTTGGTTGTAACCTCCTTGTACTGTTTTGTAGTTTTCAATAAAGAATATTTGTATTGTATTGTCATCATCATCATCATCATGTCAGCCGAAAGACGTCTACTGCTGGACATAGGCCTCCCTCAAGGCTCTCCACTCAGACCGGTCTTATGCTTTCCGCATCCACCGCGGTCCCGCGATCTTTACTAGGTCGTCGCTCCATCTTGTTGTAGGCCTACCCACAGCTCGTGTCACGGTCCGTGGCGAGCAATGTGCCCCGCCCACTGCCACTTAAGTTTCGCAATTCTTCGGGCTATGTCGGGGTATGTATTGTATTGTGTATTAATTGAACCAAAATCCCCAGCGCTCCCGGGTCCGCCGACGGAGGTGCGCGCTTCGGAGATCACGGCCACCAACGTGCGCTTGGCGTGGTCGTACTCCGGCCCTGAAGAACCACAGTATTACGTCATACAGTACAAGCCCAAATACGCCAACCAGGTAAGAGACTCGTGGAGTTACACGCTTCTTTGTTTATAAGTCATGGCTGTCGACACTTCCGAACAAAAGTCGCCCGATTAATGCGCACATAAAAATGGCCCAATATAATCTTTTAATACATTTTGCTCCCACATTGCCAAAGCTCTATTGATCGAAAAATCACGTTTACCACGACTGCTAGTGCGTGATTAAAATTCAGATCAACTATTACAATACTTTTCATCCGACTTAACTCTCGGGATTTCGCTTCGCTCACTCGTTCAATTATCGAGTTTGATTTTTACAATAATCCTCGCCAATGGTTGTGTGTAAATAGCAGCGTCTGTATTTAAACACCACAAGTGTGAAGAGAGGTGGAACTACAATGTGCAATGTGCAATGTGTGCAATGTGTGTCAAAAGTACTGATCCAGACACAGCAGTGCCAGAGCACAGTTGAGTCTTTAAATATTCAGAGAGAGCTACTCGTATAATATAGTTGGAACAACTACAGATTCTATCTCGTGTTGCGATCTAATTTCAACGAATTGTCAAAAGTTAGTCTTGCGAACTGTGTATACAATTCACTACATTTTCCGTTGACTAGTTACAATTACTGCCGTAGCATAGTTCTTGTTTTGAACTGTAATTTACGAATATAATCTCACCAGCACAATATAACACATGGCTACATTTACAAGCTTGCAGTATTTGTTAGCTCGACTGTTGTCAAATCTTACAAGTTAAATCTGATGCCACTTCCAGTGGTCTGATTGACTTGAAATTTGATATGGCTAATGTAAATCAGATGACATTACAAGTACATTCAATAAACAGTAGTGTCAGCAAAACGTTACGGCTAGTATTAAAAATAATTATTTTAACAAAAGACTAATTGATTTGTAAAGGCCAAAGTCTCTTCTGCTATCTATTGAAAATAATCTATTATACTTACAACCTGGGAAGTAACATGTTCACTGAATTTGAAAACAAAACTTTACTTGTATTCAATTAATTTGCTAAAACTTTTTCTCCCAACACAGGCCTTCAGCGAGATATCCGGCGTGATCACCCAGTACTACTCAGTGACCAACCTGTCGCCGTATACGGAATACGAAATGTATGTCATAGCCGTTAACAACATCGGCAGAGGGCCGCCGTCGACGCCCGCCGTCATTACCACGGGGGAGACCGGTACGTATCATGTTTTAGTGCTGCTTTCAAAAAACGTTGAG
The DNA here is from genome assembly GCA_963691665.1 of Clepsis dumicolana. Classification (NCBI taxonomy): domain Eukaryota; kingdom Metazoa; phylum Arthropoda; class Insecta; order Lepidoptera; family Tortricidae; genus Clepsis; species Clepsis dumicolana. Next base: position 11,775,996 of record OY829517.1, on the reverse strand, counting down.
AAAATTCATCAGCAAACATCTAGATCAAAATCATCTGTGTACCTATACTGCGTGTAGACTAGCGCGATGGAAAAGTTATTTTTTATGCCCATCGTGTGAATTATTTGTATACTAAAGTATTTAAACGAAAAGCAAATTATTTTAGTAGTAAAAAGTTGGACGCCTCGTGTTCAGGTCTGCTTTGTTTTTAAATAGTTTGTGACGAGAAATAGCTACTTACTGACAAATGTTTTAGCAGAAACGACAAATTACAAACAAACCTGATTAAGACCATAACGTCCTGTAGGCACACAATTACTTTTTCAATTTATGAACAGAATAGTCTCTCGAGTTATTAATGCTAGTAAAAAATCGTCTCTCTCATAGTTGTAGCAAATTGCTTCGGAGTACTTACCGACCTTTTGTTGTCTATTTAATAAGTATTTGTATTACCCGTATTCAAGGAATCGACTTGACTGACATGCGATGTTACGTTTACCTAATCCAAGTCGTGACATGGTCGGTTTCGACAAGAAACCTTTATTAATTCGGCGTATCATTACAGATATCAAAGTAATTTATTTGTTGAACGGACGGATTTGTACGCATTCATCCATTCGCTTGTTTAGTTTCATTTCAACAGTATCGCTTTAGATCTTAGGTATTTTTTTGCTTTGGAATCCAGTAAATAGACAATTATGTTTTCTTGCGCTGGCCTCGGTTTAAGGTATTTGTTTTTATCGTCTTTCATGCCTTCGCGCTAACGCGACGAACGACTATCGCCGCCGCTTCATGTAAGTTCGGTTTTTTGATAAGACAGTTTTATTTGTTTCATTTGCACATATATTTTTATTTTTATTAGACAGTAGACGTAATGCGTGACCTGTTTCAGTTGTTTATTCATGCACCAGTATCATTTTATAGTAAAGCTAGGGACTTTTTTTTTCACACCTTCCTTCCCCGTTTTTGCACCGATTGTGTGATGTTTTTTATTACTACTATGTATTCTACTGACTAATGCTATCTTTTTTTTTCGTGCGTCCTTGCAGTGGATTCCTTGTATGGAGGTGCCAGTAAGTATATGAGAAACTCGAAGTACACTGACGAATGAAAAAGACGATTATACTTCGTGCGGAATTTCCGTAAAAGTGTACCAGTTTTTTTTTTCCGTCGTTGGTATTATATTTAAATGATAATAATGGGGTTCCTAACAGCATGATCTGTTATTGTGGCGTCAATAATTTTACTGTGCATGTCCTTTTATGGTGTTCTTCATTAGATGGCTGTTTCGATAATTCTAACAGGGTTTCTCACGCGACAATATTAACTAACACGTTCACTTTTCCGCCCCTTAATTGCATTCTGAAGTGACTGTCTCCTTTGATTCTCTTTAAACCTTCAGTCGGATTACTTACAGTAATTTCGGAATAAAATTCCCCTTGTTCCTGCAATATCGGATACAAAGAAACAATGGATTATTTTCTCGTTGCCTGTCAAGGAGCTATCATATCAAATTTATCGTCGTTAAATATTAAAATTGAGTTTTTTTTAATTCCCACTCGGATCGTCTCAGTTACCGCGCGTTCGAGACAGAACAATAATGGCGCTCTGATGAGATGCTAATAAAAACGTTGTCTTACAGAAATTCTCGCAGTTTTTTGTATTTTCTTTACATTTCTAATAAAGGGAAAGTTTATGCGGGCGTCGGGAGTGTCCCGGAACGAGATTATATCGTTTTAATATCGCACAGTGCCCGAAAAACTTTTATTGTTTCGTCCTTTCCGAGTATTATAAGCAGAAAGGAGATTTTTCATTAAGTGAAGCCCCTTTTTCGTGTCGGAGCCGCGATTACGAACCCTGTCGGGCATTGTGCCCTTACCGCCTATTGCCGTGTTTTTATTTCAATTTCGTTCATAATTGACAGCATCCCTGTCTCATCTTAATTTGATATTGCGTTGTTTGCGTATTATTACTTTTACGACAATGGGCTTTTAATTATTAGGGCTCCATGGGGAAGACTCTGGGGTCTTTGTACAATTTATGCTTCTACTGAAATACCCTCTTAGTTAATTTCTAAGATGCCTTAAAACGGACGAGGGATGGCTCTACCTACGACTTTTATAATAGTTATTAGGGGATGAAACGCCATACAGCTATTATTAAATTTATAATCTTAAGTTAGTTGGGTATTTTGCTTTTCTTGATGGACGTTCGCATGGCTGAAAAACATGTCTTTTACAAATGGTTCATCATTAATTTAAACGTTAACACGGTGTTAACGCTCGTTTTAAATATGGGTGTCATTGGCTAGATACAATCGTTATTTTATAACTATAATTTGTTCGTCGGGTACCTAATCAACAAATGATGTTTGAAAACTATTCGAAGTCATGATTTTAACTGTGAATAAATGTGAATAATTTTGTAGATAATCTGAATACTTAATTATCATTTCAATAGTTTGGAATCAATTTTAACATCGGCTTAGTTAATTAACGTGCAATTAGTTAAATACAGTACAATTAAAGGACAATTAAAATGTATGTTGTGATTGTGACACTAAACAATATGATTATCCAATTATAGTAATAGACTTTTAAAGTCAATCCTATCTAATTTTAATAACAATATAACAAAGAATAAGTAATTTCCCGAGAACACGTTAATTTTCACTCATAAAATAATTTGTACATATTTAGTTAAGTTGTAAGATATATCTTTACTTTAAGTATTGTTTTTTTAAGTAACTTTCTTTTTCAAACTCAAAATGCGCTCTACCTCCTTGATTTATTGTTAGATTACTTAAATAGTTAGACAAATTATACTTCACGGAGTCAAACAGAACCCGATTATTATAACCACAATTACAGTTTTAATATTTATAAACGTAATGTACCCTGAGTTCTGAGAAGCAGCATTTAAAATAGCAAATACATAGCTTAGACTGGTTAATAAATGAAATAAGAATAATTTCACATTCATAATACATGTTCCTTGCTAATTTAAATTTAACATTGACTATTCCCGTTTCATCACTAACGCACTCAATTCAATTCGAAGTCAAGCGTTATATGTGAATTCGGAACTCAAAATTTTCCCCAAACATAACTAAATCATCATCATCATCATGTCCACCGAAAGACGTCCACTGCTGGACATAGGCCTCCCCCAAGGCTCTCCACTCAGACCGGTCTTGTGCTTTCCGCATCCACCGCGGTCCCGCAATCTTTACTAGACAACTAAATGTTTCATTTTTATTTTAGAACCGGGATCAGCGCCTAGGAACGTGCAAGTGCGACCCCTGAGCTCCAGCACTATGGTGATCCAGTGGGACGAGCCTGAAACACCTAACGGACAAGTCACTGTAAGTATGCACTATGGGTATCTCCTGATAAGACACCTAGCGTATAAGCCACTGGAAGCATAAACTATGGGTCTCTCCTGATGAGACACCTAACGGATTAGTCACTGGAACTAGGTATACGCTATGTGTTTCTCCTGATGAGACTCCTAGCGGAAAAGTCACTGTATCTGTATACTATGAGCTCATGAGACACCTAACGAAGAAGACACTGTATCCATACACAATAGGTCTCATCTAATAGGCATAGATAGGTATCAACTCAAATTGTTATTTGTTCATATTTTGCAACGGAATTCGGAACTTCAAAACAGTACAAGTGTAATGCAATTTTGCAATAAACCATAGGTAACAACGACATTTTTAACTTGTCACTAAGTACTTATGTCTACAAAATATACAATCTCATAAGATTCTATATTCTAAAGCATGTGGTATTCAGTTATTTACAAGAACAAACAAGAAACAAGAAAACAACAGAAACAGAAACAGTAAACAAGAAATCTAATACATCTCTTTGATTTAAGAGTCTTGACTATATTTAGAACATCAACAATAATAATATACTTACACTACACAAAAAAATATATTAGGGACCTATTTTGTAGGTTTAGTTATAGCGGCACATAATTGCATATTTGTCTATATTATATAAAACCAGGTCTCAGCCTACATAATAATTTATTTTGTTTTGTCTACAGGGCTACAAGATCTATTACACCACGGATCCATCGCAACCCCTGCAGTCCTGGCATTCCCAAATGGTAAGCGAAGACTTTTACTACATGACTTTTAAACTTTATTAAGATTTCCAAGTAACTGCAGGCGGCAGCCCACGCATTACCGAGCTTCGGCAAACCGTAGCGCATCGTGTAGGAGAATATTTTTGTTTTTACGCCCACAATGTACCTACTTAAGGTATTTTTAGTATCGATAGCAAAACAAGGTTCTTAAGCAGCATTAAAAATGTTGATTATTTTATTTAGTTGTGTTTTGTTTACTTAATCAAGATAGCGCTACACACAAGCGTGTGCAAATAGATAGACTGCTAGTCCACTAGACGCTACTAGACACCAGAAAGTTTAACATTGCTCAGTGTTAAAAACTAAGAGGTCAATTTGATTTTCTATCTTGCCAAAACGAAGATCCAATACTTCCTTAATTTTCTTTCATAGATTAACGTTGTGACGTTTGTCTTATTAAACTTAAAGTTTGGTTAACAGTGACAAGGTAGAGTCAACTTTACGAAAATCATACAGCGACAGTTTTTTTAAGAAAGTCAGACCTAGTGTGCAAACATTGCCAGCTACTAATCAAACACAGTTAAATACGGAAATCAGAAATACCAAATTCATCCTGTTATGTCTTCCGCCAGATGGACAACAGCCACCTGACGACCATCAGCGAGCTGACGCCCCATACAGTGTATACCATCCGCGTGCAAGCCTTCACCTCCGTCGGCCCGGGGCCTATCTCGGCTCCGGTGCAGGTCAAGACTCAGCAGGGTAAGTGTCAGGACTTACTGTCAGTCACCTGACGACGATCAGCGGGCTATGGCCGGTACGGTGTGGGAGAGTTGAGGTACGTGTATGTCTCAACTTCAGTGCAAATCTTCAAGACACAGCAATATAAGGACCAGGGGAAATACATGTAGAAGAAAGAAGTAAGTAATATATTTCTGGAGAGAAATGTAGGCGCCGACAGAATTGTCTGAATTTTAACCAACCTGATTATGTTTTTCTAAAATTAAGTTTATTTATACTTACTTTAAGTGGAAAATAAATTTTGGGTAATAACAAAGTTTACAAGGTGTTAATAATTAGGCGGCCTTTCTGTTAAAATATTCCACAAAGAAAATGTAAAAATAATATTGTCATTGAAATGAAAATCACAAAAGATTGAAATTATATTGAATTCCGAATTCAATTCGCCATCGTTGGGTAGTGAGCTACAATTAAGTACCTATCAATAAAATACAGATTCTAGAGGAAATTGGCGGACAGCAGATATTGAATTACCACATTGCATTATCTGTTTTAATTAACTTTTATGAATGTTGCTAACGGAAAAAAGGTCATGGCCTACAAGAGAATTGAAGTTTAACTAGATTTAATTAAATAAGCCACGTTTCTCCCAAAGCATAAACCTGCGGTTAAAAGGACCTTCGCTCACGGCAAAATCGTCGTTCACACGAAACCGCGAACTTCGCTACTTTAGAATATGCAGTGAAGAATGCAGTGAGTCATCAGATTAATTCTTTTATTCATATGTGTATTTTGAGCGACCTGATTGGTTACGGAACGTGGCTAGGCCGGCGGACAACGATGATATTCACTGCATTCTTAACGCGAACGTACCTACTATAAGTCGCTTTAGCAGTTTGTGCGCAATAATATAAAAGCACTTCCATACATTTTAATTTCCATCAAGTAAGGCTCACTATCGGCGCAATCCCAATCTTTAAAAAAAAACCTTTTTTTGTGCAGGAGTCCCCTCCCAACCATCAAATCTGGTGGCAGTGGAGGCAGGTGAAACGTCAGTGACTCTGTCGTGGCGACGGCCAGCTCATGCCGGCGACAACATTGTGTCGTACGAACTGTACTGGAACGACACCTACGCGAAGCAGCATCATAGGAAGTAAGTTAAAAGCGCGCTTTTGTTTTACTTTTTTGCGGAAATCGCAGCGTTAGACGCATGAGTTAAGGTGGAGCAACCACTACAATTGTCATTTGTCAGCACTACCCCAATCTAGGTCATGACGTCAATGCTTACTCCTCAATATTTTATTATAAATAGTAATAATAAATTAGAATTAAGGCAATATTGTATTAGTTATCATCTTAGACGTTACTCTGTTCGTTTAAATAAATTATTTTTATTAATAAATCCAGTCTTCCCATCTTAATTGGCGCTGCGGACAGGATTCCCGTCGTTATCCTGACACGTGCAGACTGCTGATATCGCGATCGCACCATACCGGACTACGTACGTTTCTACGTTTGAACGGGAATTCGAACAAATAAATTTATTAAGTGGAAACCGAGTCAAGTTCCTGTGAAGCCGAGCAGCCGAACAGCGACAGACCAAGACTGGACCTGAGGCAGAGGACACTACGAGACTAGCAATATTCCGGAAGGACATGGGAGCTACGGGACTGTGAGTACACCTTTTCACCATTCCCTGACTATTGTTAGGGATTAGACAACGCCCTAAGAATAACGTGTAGATAGATAGCAACATTATTTGGGAATAAAATTTTTCTCGAATAACGTTTTGTAGTAAGTAGGTCGTTAGATAAGAAAATTATCAGTTAATTTTTGGGTTTTTTTTTCCCATAGCAATGGAGGAAATTAATAGAGTACCCATGGAAATTCTTAAAATAATTCCAGTGTTCGATGGAGACACCAGAGCACTGCCATTATTTATTAAGAAATGTGAATATATCTTACAAACTTTTCAAGGAGGGAACGCACAAAATGAGTATTTATTCCATATTATAACTAGCCGACTTTCTGGGCATGCTGCTAATTTAGTAGGAGAACGGGAACTAATTCATACATGGGCAGAACTTAAGCAACTTTTAAGTCAACACTTCGGTGATCCAAGGTCTGAAGAATGTTTGGCGATGGAACTAGAGTCCATAAAACGAAATAGAAACGAAAGTTATGTAGATTTTTGTCACAGGATTCAACAGTTAAGGAGTAGTCTGTTTTCAAAAATAAGTGAAACAATTAATGATGCGAATTTACGGGCAGCTAAACACCATATCTATAATAACACATCACTGAATGTTTTCCTTTTTAATTTGCCGGCTTATTTAGTTAGGCTAGTGCGTTTGCGAAATGTCACAATTTTGGAAGATGCTTTAAAGATTGTGTTAGAGGAACAAAACTTTCAAACGGTGTACGATGCTAAGAACCCTAGATTGAACTTAAACCGAAATCAAAACAGTAATTATAATCCTCCAAGATTTGACAATACGCAAAGGCTATCAAGTGCATTTGCACCCAACAAGGCATTGAGTCCGATACCAAATACATCGAACGGACAAAGTAATTCATTCCAATATAGAAATAATAGACAACAATTTTCATATTCTAATAATAGATTTAGCGACAATAATGCACAACACGTGCCGCGTGTAAATAGGTCACCGCCAATGCCGGTGCAAGCGCAAGCGCATCGTCAGCGCCTTGCCGCGGACAATAGGTACCGCGCGGGCTATGACGCACAACAGCCTGGGGCATCGGGTTCCAATACCGATGCCACAATGCGAACAGCGAGTTCAAGGCGTGTTAATTACACAGAAAATAATCACGATTCTCAACCGTATAACTCACAGGGATATGACAGTCAAAATTCTGTCCCTTTCTGTGAGCCAGCAGAAAATTTTTACGTCGAAGCCTCGATAACAGAGAGAAAATAAAATTAAATTGTAATAAGCGTTTGAATTTGCCGCATATTCGTATACCGGAACTGGACGCCGTTTTCATGATAGATACGGGCAGTACTCGGTCATTTCTTAGCCCAAAAGTTGCTAACGAATATTACGCAAGTTTAAAACAGACAGAACCTTTCGAAGTTATTAGTACACATGCTTCAAGTAAGCACAATGAGATAGTTTATATTAATTTACCGAATATTTTTAACACTAATCAGAAACATAAATTTTATATTTATTCTGTGGATGAAAGGTACGATGGTCTATTAGGTAGCGATCTATTGAAGCAACTTAATGCGAAAATTGATATGAAGTCTCAAACTCTATTTACAGACTATACGAAAATTCCGATAATTTATACACCGCCTACGAGAGAGATGTATAACCTACCTCCTCGATCCGAGATGAGAGTTAAACTACCAGTTAATTTGCTACATGGAGAAGGCATCCTAAATTTCACCCAATTTGCTAATGGAGTTAGAATGCCAGCCGCTATAGTGAAATGCACTAACGGCTATGCTACAACTGTAATTCAAAATACAACTGATTTACTCCAGAAGTTAACAGTGACGTCTCCATTCCCTGTAGAGCCATTCCAGCAACAATCACTAAACGTAAATTCAACTAAGTTACATCAACCAGAAAATCAACAAGATGTTATAGAGTTGTTACAAAACAACTTAAAGAAACTTAGGCTAGACCATATGAATGAGGAAGAAAGAATGACAATAGGTAATTTATGTAGGGAATATAAAGACATATTCTACTGCGAGGATATTCCACTATCCTTTAGTAACCAAGTTAAGCATAAGATTAGAACTAAGAATGAAGACCCCATTAATTTAAAAGCTCATAGGCTACCTCCTGTTCAGACTCAGGAAATTAAGAAACAAGTAACTAAAATGTTACGCGACAATATTATTCAAGAATCACACTCACCGTGGAGTGCCCCGGTTCACCTCGTGCCAAAAAAATTGGATGCTTCAGGTGAACAAAAATGGAGAATGGTCGTTGACTATAGACGTCTAAACGACATAACCACTGATGACAAATACCCTTTGCCAAATATTAATGACCTTTTTGATATGCTAGGCAAGAGTATGTACTTCACTACGCTCGACCTCGCTAGTGGGTACCATCAGATAGAGGTAGAACCAAACGACAAACCAAAAACAGCTTTCAGTACCCCATTTGGGCATTTCGAATTTCACCGTATGCCCTTCGGGTTAAAAACAGCTCCGGCGACCTTCCAAAGAGCAATGGACAATGTGCTCAGGGGGTTGCAGGGCATACACTGTCTTGTCTATCTGGATGATGTCATAATATTTTCGAAAGCTTAACAGAACATGTAGATAAATTAAAAGCTGTGTTTGAAAGATTTCGTCAAACTAACTTAAAAATTCAGTTAGATAAATCACATTTCCTTAGAAAGGAAGTCCTGTACTTGGGACATACAATAACTAGCGAGGGCCTTAAGCCAAAGAACGATAAGATAGACGCTGTATTAAAGTATCCAATCCCTCAGACAACAACCGATATTAAGAGCTTCCTAGGTCTGATAGGATACTATAGAAAATTTATTAAAGACTTTGCTAAGATTACGAGACCCCTTACAGCTTGTCTTAAGAAAGGGAAAAAGGTAGTTTTGAATGAGGAATATGTCAATAGTTTTGAAACTTATAAGAAGCTGCTAACCAATGCACCCCTTCTTCAGTTCCCCGACTTCGATAAACCATTTGTGTTAACCACCGACGCATCCAATTTTGCAGTAGGTGCTGTGCTATCACAGGGAGTAATCGGGTCAGATAAGCCGGTAGCTTATGCTAGTAGAACTCTAAGCGATACTGAGAGTAGGTACAGCACGATCGAGAAAGAGCTTTTAGCAGTGATATGGGCTGTAAAGCACTTTAGACCGTACCTCAATGGGAAAAAGTTTACAATTTATACAGACCACAGACCATTAGCATGGCTTTATTCATTAAAAGAACCAAACAGTAAGCTCACACGTTGGCGATTAAGATTGGAAGAATATGATTTCGAAATTAAGTACAAGAAAGGACAGCAAAACACGAATGCTGATGCCCTTTCTAGAGTTAGGATTAATGCCGTAGATAATGACTTAGATTCTATAATAGCGAACATAGACGAAAACGAAGACCATGTAGTTGAGGTTAGGAGAGAATTAGAACAGTTATACGAAAATGTTCAACAAAATCGTAGGCCACAACCGGAGATGATGGAAATCTCAGACTCCGAATGTGGACAGCCATCGGAAGTGATAGAAATTTCAGATTCCGAAGGCGAAAAGTCACCCGAATTGATACAAATTTCAGATTCAGATGACGGTGCTACAGCAAATTCCATCTCAAATAGAGAACATGAGGGAATACCTATTTTGAATGAGGCAATAGACTGTAAACCAAAACAAATTTTAGTTCACACATGGTTTAAAGACAAATTGCACGTAAACGATAAATCTAATAAGAAACAACGTATCATTGAAGTATTTATGCCCTTAAATAATGAAAAGTTAGCAAAAGATTTCCTTAAAGAATATGTAGATGCAAAACATAAGTACTTTATTTATTTCGAAAGCCCAGAGTTCAGGAAAACTTTTTCATCAGTAATAACAAAACTTTATAAGAAAGGAACAGTAAAATTAATTGAATGTACGGAACGCATAGTTAATTTGGCAGATTCCGAAGAAGATCAACGTGAGATCATTTTAAAATATCACGAAGGGAAAACGTGTCACAGGGGAATCAATGAAACACTAATGAAAATAAAACGTCACTATTGGTGGCAAAATATGAAAGATACCATTACTGCTATTATAAATACGTGTGAACAGTGTAAAAAGTACGAAAGGAAACCTATAAAACCATGTATACAATTAACTCAAAGTCAAAACTCACCATTTCAAGAAGTTTTCATGGATTTACTTTATATTGATAGTAAATACTATTTAACGATAGTTGACGCGTTTAGCAAGCTAGGACAAGCTATTAGCATACCAAATCGTAGTACACCAGAAGTAGTACAAGCTCTTATAAAATATTTTAGTATGTATGGATTAACTAAGAAAATTAATTGTGATTCAGGCACCGAATTCAATAACGAGTTAATAAAAGAACTGTTAAATTTGTATAAAATTGAGCTGCACATAGGTACTCCAAACAATCCCAGCTCAATGGCAATTGTTGAACGATTTCACTCGACGATAATCGAAATCTATCGCCTAGCCAAATACGAGAAAAGCGAATTGGATGCAGCCTCCGTAATGACTTACGCAATTATGGCATACAACAACTCCATCCATTCCGCTACTAATTTTACACCATTTGAAATAGTTTTTGGCAATACAGATTCTAACAATGTCTTTGATATCGATAGGGAACGTAATCTCATGCAAAAATTGCTACAAGATCACAGAAAACGACTGAAAGTTCTATACGAATATGTCGCAGAAAAGCTTCATCAGGATAAAATTAAAGTTAGGGAAAAGAGAGGAGGCGAAGAGCCACCCGAAATCAAAGAAGGCGCCGACATCTTCATGAAAAATACTAGGACAAGGAAAGCGAAAGATTTACCTCGCTTCGAAAAGGCTAAAGTGATAGGCAAACCGAGTAGAAATATTCTCCCAGTAGAATTAAAGAATAGAAAAACTAAAGTAGCTATTAAGAATGTTAAACGTCCTCCACAGGTTAAGCCTCGCACTTCTGATACTGATCGTCTCGATCCACAGCCTGGAACTTCAAAGCCTGGAAACAAATCCGGGAATAGCACCGATCAAACTTGGGATGGCAGTGATGAGGATTAATTCGTGGACTATTTTTAAGACATTGGACTTGGAGGTACTAATAAGTCAAATAGATGCTAATTTTCAACAGTATAATAAGTTAAATATAACAATTTCAAATGATATTGAATATAAAAATCAATTAAGTAGTTTGTGTAAGCAAATAGAATCATTTGAATCTAAGGTTAGAGATAGGATTAATCAGATCTTACCTTTTTCTAGATCTAAACGAGCATTATTTAACCCTTTAGGTTCATTAATTAAGGCAATTTCAGGTAACTTAGATGATACAGATGCAGTACGTTATGATTTCGAGATAAGACAACTTAAAAATGCAGAACATTCAGTAGAGCGTAAAGTATCCCTAATGGTGAATGCCTTAGATAAATTCGCTAATTTATCGGAAAATATGAATTCGAATATAAACGTTTTGGATAATAAAACTGTAGAAATAGAGTCATTTTTAAAAAGAGAATCCAAGAGAGATAACATTTTATCGCTTATGAACAACTTGTTTCAAATTTCTAATAACTTTCACACTATTTACGATTTTATTCAGGAAACCGAAACAGCAATAGCTTTCAGCAAATTGCACGTTCTACATCAGTCTATAATTAACTCTACAGAACTTATTCACATTCTATTGGAAGTAGAAAAACATGCTCATTTAATTTACCCAGTAATTGAGGCAACTTTAGTTAAAATAGAACGTAACATTATTCTTAAATCTTATATAATTAATAATAGATTAGTTTTTGTTTTAGAAGTTCCATTGATAGAATCAAATACGTATACATATTACAAGATAATCCCTATCCCAGTCTATAATCCTAAAACCTTAAAAACCACTACCATTATTCCCAAACACCCCTACCTCATGGTGAATAGGTTGAAATACAAGCCCGTAGTAAACCTATGCGAGGAGATCGAGGACAACAAATTTCTGTGCTCAAGTGATGACTCCGTACCATACTCGACGGAGACCTGCATAGAACAAATTATGATGCTGAAGGAGAACTGCACCAAGTGTCATCAACACGTCATACACATAGAAAAGGAGAAGATTCAAAGGATCACCGAAAACTACTGGCTGATATATTCTGAAAATGGATTAATAATAACAGAACATTGCCACGAAGAAGTAAACAAACACACTGTACAAGGAACCTTCTTTCTACAACCGAAGAAACAATGTAAAACAGAAGTCGGAGATGTATTCATTTCAACACCTGCAAACACCTCAATCAACAACCTGCAGCTGCCGTTTGTACAATTACCAGAACTACGACAACCCATCAAACAAGAAAAGAGGCAACTAGACTTGCAAAACGTGGACTTCAGCGACATCAAGGACGTTATCAATAGTGCCAAGTTCAGTGCGAGTGAAAACAGCTCAGACGATTTCATCTATGTAGTAAAAAATATCAGTGTTTGGACTATTTTATTGTATGTTTTAACCATTTTAATTATTATTTTTATTTTATATAAATTCAATCCCTATACAAATTGTATAGGACGAAATTCTCTGAAACCAAATTCATCAGCTTCAGATAATTTCTCTCTTAAGGGGGGAGGAGTTAAGGTGGAGCAACCACTACAATTGTCATTTGTCAGCACTACCCCAATCTAGGTCATGACGTCAATGCTTACTCCTCAATATTTTATTATAAATAGTAATAATAAATTAGAATTAAGGCAATATTGTATTAGTTATCATCTTAGACGTTACTCTGTTCGTTTAAATAAATTATTTTTATTAATAAATCCAGTCTTCCCATCTTAATTCATGCGATCTACTTTTGTCTTGTTTGTTCAATGCTGCCTTCACCGCGTAAAACAATGTTTGCTAATTAGACTATCTGATGCATAACAAAAAGTAAAACCGCCTTCAAAAAAAACCTCAGAAAAAAAACATAAAATAATCCCCAAAAAGCCACGAGTTTTATGGCCTAGCAGAAATATGAAGTCGGTGCGGTGCTAGCGGAATATTCTTGGAATGAAGCACCGACTTCATATTTCTGCTAGGCCATAAAACTCATTGCTTTTTGGGGATTATTTTATGGTTTTTTTTTCTGAGGTTTTTTTTTGAAGGCGGTTTCACTTTTTGTTAAAAGATTTTTTAATTCACAATTTTTAGTTACGTTAATATTTAAAATTATCCTCCAACTCCTGACCGGTAAGGAGTTGTACCTTTCCTCATCACCTCATCAACACGAGATGATGACTACCAGACGCAAGTACTTGAATAGCTTTCGAAAATATATGAAACACATGATACGTCCCTATAAAATTTGAGGGTTGCCCTCGATTTCCCTGGGATCCCATCATCAGATCCTGACTTGGTGACAATGGGTCCAACTATAAAGTATACCCTTTCAAACAAAAAAAGAATTTTTGAAATCGGTCCAGCCGTCTTCGAGTAATCGGGGGAATATACATAAATAAAAATAAAAAAATATTCCTACGAACTGAGAACCTCCTCCTTTTTTTGAAGTCGGTTAAAAAACGCATCGCGTTTAACACGTAGCGTTTATCGCATAAAACAACGGCGCGCTTTAGCAACAAAAATACTGAACTGATTGCCCGCGTAGACAAAATGCCTACAAGATAGGCTTGACGACTCGAGTTAAATTCTGCCTATTAGTGCGTGAAAACGGAATTTCAGCATTTCGCTCGTGTCGTTCAACTTTGCCGTTTGTAAGAACTTGGGCCTGTTGAATAACGACATGTAGTATAATCGGAAACCTCTTTTCAACACAATACAATACAATACAATACAAATATTCTTTACTGAAAACCACAAAAATAGTACAAAGAGATTACAGAAAACAGGTATGGTAGACAATAGGCGGTCTTATCGCTTAAAAGCCTTGCGTTAGCAAGAGTTGAGTCGTTATCCAAGACGCCTATTATCTTTTTCTGATGGATAAATACATTATGTATTAGGGCATCACTAATTTCAGATTTGTAATCATTGCTAACAAACCCATTCAAAATGTTATTGACCCCGAAGTTTGGTCCTAAAAAGAAAACAGTTTTCAAGCTCCTAAATGAACGTGAAAATATTAATAGTAATACAACCCTCGTATTAGCTGTAACAGCCGAAGCCACAATTTTACACAGACAATAATGCCTTCCAAACGGTTTGATGCCGCCATTAAGTTGACGAGCCATAAAACTATGTTGCAGCCTGTGCATTAAAATTAACAGACCTTTCAATCTAAAACAACCCTTCACTTAATGACCACTTTAATTGACGTTTTTAAGTTTGACGAGTTCAAGTTGAAGTGACTTGAGCGCGCTCCGCGATGACACGAATTTTGCGAAGTAATTTTTGATGGTTTTAGTTAAGCGACGCACTTGGCGGTTGAAGCTGTTTTTCAACTGCTGAATTGCGTTTGGCTTAAATGAGACTGCATGATGAACTGTCGTTTTGTCTTTGAACAAGTCTGCAATTAGTGCGGAGGGTTATGGCGTTATTTACGGTGTTCAATCAAGTTTGAAACGTGTAGAGAAATTTACATTTTAACACTGATGCTTAACACTTGACTTGAACCAGTTGACCATGCAGTTTAGAATAATTCTAGATGTTTGGAACGAAGTTTCTCAGCAAATCCAAAACTTGTAGTCATTCTGTACTGACTAGTAGGTAATGTGAAATGGGAATTGTATTAATATCAGCATCCTTAATCCCTCAGACGCATACCAATAACGGAAACGTACACTCTTAACGGGCTGTATCCTAACACGTTGTACTATATCTGGCTGGCGGCGCGGTCACAAAGAGGAGAGGGAGCTACCACTCCTCCCATCGCCGTAAGGACCAAGCAATACGGTATGTGAGATGCCTCCGAGGGACGTGTGACGTGACTGTGGGAACGGGGCTCTGTGAAGCGGTTCAGCATGTGTCTAAGAATATGATTTGGGAGTAGGTAGATGCGGGTAACCTACTAAGAGCCGCTCTTACGGGCTGCGGGCAATACGCGTCAGAGAATCATTATTGGAGCGAAACACGTAGACACTGAAAATTAGCGTCGTCAAATGTTGTTTCACGCATGAGTGAGGTTAAAAGAGCTTGCGAGTGTTTTTTTGTATGTCATGAACACGACGGACAACAAACCTCAAACACATAAAGCAATTGTTTTTTTTTTTCAAACGCAATGACTAAGAGCAGCAACGATATTAGTTCCCGCAAAGCCACTGCTGATTAACTTGGCCACAAACAAAAACAAGCCGAGCGCGGTTGTCAAGCTAGAAAAACAGAAAATCGCTCCCCGCAATATATTGCCTTTTTCACAAACAGATTTTTATCTAACATGTGCGCCGCTCACTGAGCCCCTGTCCGTAGCTTTGACAGTGTGAGTGTTAGCTAAGGTTTACAGGTAACTCGTAATGTAATTTCACATAAAGCACCTGCCCGGCACGCTGCCAGTATTACAGCACAAGCACCAAGTTTTATATCACAATATCTGTTTTGTAATTGTAAATCTGTCGATACGGTAAAGTGCACGCACACGAACTTCACGCCCGCAGCCGGAGACATTCAACGATCTGAAGTGTGATGCGTCCACGGTACCTTGGTAGTAGCTTTATGTCGTTTGTAGGTCCGAGTTTAATCTGAGGTCTACACCTCGGTTTTTTTTTTTTTTTTTATCCAACTGCCATCGACACGAACGCAGCGGCAATAAACGTAACATCAAACATCATAACATGCGAAGCCATCAATTACGTCACCAATAATTCCACCTCGCGAGGCGTGCGTTCGCGTCGTAAGCGACAACATAATAAGCACAATTTTCTTCCAACAGGAGAAAGTGTGACGGATGATACATAGAGACGTATGGGCGAGCGGATCAAACACACACCACACTAACAAAATGTGCATGCTCGTTTATTTTAACGACTCACGTCGTCCTTTCGTTTTATTTGGGCACAGTTTTGTTTCAATCGCATTCAGTGATTGCGTCGACTAGGTCGGGTCTAACGGGGCGCGGGGCGCGCGTTTGAGTTCCAGGTCCTAGGATCCTGCGATGTGTTTTTTCTTATAACTGAGCTTTTAGTTCCTGGAGCGCCGCCGATGAATGTGACGGCTGTGGCCGTGTCGCCGACGGCTATTCGGGTGTCGTGGCAGCCGCCGCCCGCCGAGCGGGCCAACGGCAGGATCGCGTATTACAAGCTGCTGTGCGTGGAGAGTGGGAGGGGGGATTCGGAGGCCACTGTCGTCAAGCTGAACCAGACGTCCTTCGAGCTCGACGAGCTGCGCCGCTGGACCGAGTACCGCATATGGGTCCTCGCGGGCACCAGCGTGGGCGACGGCCCCGCCTCCTACCCCGTCACCGTGCGCACTCACGAAGACGGTACGTGTCGCCACACCCATTGGTCATAATGACTTTCAATTGTACTAACCGCGAGGTCAAAATAAATCAACTCCGATTTTTCTGGTTCTTTCCTTCTCTCTCTTTCTTCTCCTTGCAATATTAAGTTTATTGTTGTTAAACTAGATTAGTAAATTTTTGCGTATTCAATTTACAAATAAAAAATACTTAGTTTTATTTTTCGGGGTCCCGCTGAGAAACAGCGCTGCTTCTCTGGATAATGTTACTTTTTTAGAGTACTAAAAACTCTTTTGACATTTTTATCTTTCTATCTGTTCTATTTGTTTATGTTTTTATCATAAAGAATTTCGTAAATGTGGCACTACATGAGGTAGTGCTGTGACTCAACAATTAAATTAAACTTGAGGGGTTCATTTATTTTTACCGTTTCAAAACAGTCGTTCAATTAAATAAACATGCATATTTCTCTCTTAAATATAACTAGAATATAAGCATTATTTCAAGTCTAATAAGCGATAAATTCTGTAATTACCTAATTGAACGATTTTTGAAACAAAGGCGCAATCAATAACTTAATCTGCCTCGAGTGAAACGGACTTTGGTTGTAACATCAAGAGAAAATTGGGAAATTAGGCCATTTGTCTACTCTCTCATTTCATTTCCCAGCCTTTTATGCAATAGCAGCCTTTGACATAAAAACTTCACAATCTTCTGCTAATGTTACATTCTAAATTCTATCAAAATTTTAATATCTTTCAAATGTTTTCTTCTATCAAATAATAACTATTAACATTGTTATTTTCTTGTCCAAGTTTGGAAGCTATGGGTATAACATGATTTGTTTAATTCTAACCAAACTATTCATACATAATTTTCAATTTGCTGTATTAAAACTGCGTAATATTGTGTATGCATCAAAGGGTTTATGGACGATTTTAAAGTGTTTAAATTAAACAGAATGAAATGAAACATTTTTCTGATTATTTGCCGAGGTGGGTTCGTAAAATGTAATGAAACAACCTCAAAATAGTTTCCATTTTATCTGTTTATTTTTAACGCAATGTTTACATGTTAATATTGGTGGTGGGCAATTTGTAAATTTATTAAAAGTTTCGTTCCGAAAATATTCCATGATCAATCACGTATTCGAATTCCAAAATGCGCAACAACTACTATCAAAATTACTAATGTCATTTTTTCTTTTGTTCCTTTTTTGTGAGCACATAGCAGGAATCTAAACAAGGAGGTTTATTCTCGTAACCACGTTTTACTATGCTTGCCGATAAAATTCCATGTATATTTATCATGTCACAGTCGACCATGTTATTGCACAGAATTCTGGCCGCTGTCACTAGCGGCATAGAGTCGATATACCACTCACTGTCACATGTAATGATTTATTTTATGCCGCGTTGATCCGTCATTCGATCGCATTAAGATGGCACTCACTGAAATGCAAAGTTTATACTGCACCTGGTAATTCGACGGCACCGTTATGATTTCGTTTTGGCGCACACTTATTGTTGAGTATTTAGCGATGGACACAATTTTGCATGCTTTATTTACCCACACCGCACCGTTTTCGTTCAGTTTATTTCACTGGGCACCTGATAGGTACGTCTTGCTGCACTCAATCGAGCCGTGTTAATTTTAGTTGGGCTATGATTGCGTGTAGTACAGACTGCACTTTTAGGAAGCACTCAGCACAACTAGCGACGACACAAGGTGAGAGAACGAGTGCGTGACACCACAACAAGCTGCGACGCGCGCGCGGGCGGCGCGCGAGCCGACACAGTAGCGTCGCGCGCCGCGAGCCTCTCGCGCGCTGCCCCCGCGCGCCGCACGCGACACGCACCCCGGCCCGAGCGCCGCATTTGAATACCAATACCGTCCCCACACCACACGCGCGCATGCTCTACTACTCACATCTTCTCTACTCACTATACTCTGTCTGACTACTATACTATTAGTGGAACGGCTGCGGATCGAAGCGACCCTTGTCCCGAGGATCCGACCCAAAATTTTCTCTTTTCACCGCTCGATTGGCCCAACCGTACCGGTATCCGAAGGATAGATCCGCGCCACGCCCTTCGCCTGTACCGACTGCTCAGCTCAGTGACTAGACTTCGCACTCCTTCCTGTCTTTATCTCTCTCTCTATCTATCTCACTCGCTCTCAAGCTACAATTTCTTGCCAGTAGCGATTTCTGTCTCTTCCTTCCTTCTTCTGTATTCTCTATCAGACTCTCTGTCGTGCATGCACACTAGATATTGTGACATACAAATACTATGCCTTAAAGTTCGCTACCGCCGTAAACTACGCCCGAGCCGGTCCAAAGAACGCAACGAGACATTTCGGCAACGATCACTCCTGTAAAGTACGACCCTATACTGAACATTAGAGGAGCACAGGCGAGAGACATCAATGACACTGACACTGCCACAAACCTCACAGAAGATAACAACACAAGGTACGAGGCACCACACACACAGGAGCAAGATGGCGCACACAGCGATCTCCACACTAGACTAGCGCCGCCGTCGCGTTAATCAATACATGTGCGTGTGAGTGACTTCTCAGCGCCGAGGGACAGCCAACAATTAACTTCAAGTGCAAAGCCTTTTTCTATCCGAACACGACTCCCCGGGGAGCACGGAGCCGAACAATCGTTTGAAAATATTCCAGATGCATAATTCAGTTACACACACAAAGAATATTCATCGCGACAAGAAAAATGTTTCGCGCATTTCCAAAGACATTTCAGCTCCATGCGAGAAATGAATTCCCACTCGCATTTGTTCGACGTACTCGTGAACAGAAAAAGGCAATGCACGCGAACCTAGACTGCCGCCGGTGTCCCAAGCGGCTTAGCCCGAATGCGCCTCCTAAAGAGCTCAAAATACACAAGGAAATAAAGAGCGCCCCCCATTTGCCGACAAGCGTTCTACTCGTAATCTCTCACTTAGTAGTTCCGTTCGCCCTGCAATGTTCGCACAATTTGTCTTAAATGTATTTGAATGCGTTTTTCTCTTTTTTCTCTCGTCACTGACTTTGTATGGGCCGCTGGTAATCCCGTACAGCCGTAAGGAGTGAGTACACATTACTATAGTGCTTGTATAGATGTGCGTTTGTGCTTGTGCCTAAGCTTTACTGTAGATTGCTCTTCCTAGCGTGTAAACCTAACGATCTCTTCGAAGCAGACTGCAAGTGGTAACCTTTTGAGAGACGCATGTCTTTTTTTAGTATACTTGATGGGTTGTTAAAGACTTGGTGTGTCCCCTCTATAACTTCGCAACCGATGCTCCCAAGTCTTACGCCCCCAAGCATGAGTCCCTTGCAGTGTGTGACTAATATTAAAATTAATGCTGCTTTTGGATACCTAACTATAGATATAACTTACTAAATGTTGACTCTTTGTGAACTGCTTGACAATTTTAGTTGTTCTTAACGATGTGGATTGGAAGGTAATGGATTTTAATTGGTTTTGGTGATGTAAAAGGGCGTAAATGATATCTCAGTGTGTGTTGGTATTCAAATGCCCGATCGAGATGCTGAAAGGCCTGTGTAGACACTCGCCTCGGCCAAAATACTCTATCAGCATTACGACGGCGATTACCGACCGCACTCGCTGCGAAAACTTGTTTCCGAATCCGCAGTGCTTGACGAACCTTTGACGCCGACGCTTAATCCAATTTAGGCCCTTAAAAGTTTAAGCTTTAGGTAGTATATTAGCACGCTCCCGTAGATGCTGATAGGGCATTTAGGTCTCTATGAGAGCGAGTCCGGTGCGGATATGAAACATTTTATTTGTGTGTACAGTGCCGGGGGAGCCTCAGGATGTCAAGGTGACTGCCATCAACTCGACGTCGTTGCACGTCACGTGGAAGCCGCCCAGTGAGAAGGAAAAGAATGGCATCATACGAGGTTACCATGTGCACGTGCAAGAAGTTCGGGAAGAGGTGAGGCTGAATACGAAATAGTTAGATAAGAAATAACTTGTTAGTATGACAAGACAAGTATAGACGGCAAAATATTGATGATGTATTTTCTTCCTAGGGAAAGGGACTGCTGAACGACCCGATGCGCTTCAACGTGTTGGACGACACGACATTAGAATTAAACATATCAGGGCTGCAGCCCGATTCGAGGTACAGCGTGCAAGTGGCTGCTCTGACGAGGAAGGGAGACGGGGACCGAAGTGCGCCGGTGTCGGTTAAGACACCCGGCGGTGTGCCAAATAGGGCTACCGTTAACCTGAAGTGAGTAAAACTGAAGAACCATGGTAAAACTAGTGGCTCTGTGAGCTGTAGACCTCGCGACCTTATTTTTTAAACATTTTCATTTTTGTCGAAAAGTCCTATAGGTGTAATTATCGAAACAGATCACAAATTTTCACAAAGATAAATAAAAAAAAAAAAAACCGAATTGACAAAAATCTATATATTATGTGCTGCCTGCTCACAAAATTTACTTCTAAGATACTAATCGTATGCTATTGTTTTAGGGTCTTGGAGCGAGAACCAATTGTATCAATTGAACTGGAATGGGCTAAACCTACACACACTTATGGAGACTTATTAGGATATCGGCTTAGGTTCGGAATAAAAGATCAGCCATTAGAAGAAGAAAACTTTTCCATCAAAGTGACTTCGCATAAGATTACCGATTTAGAAAGAGGCGTCGAATACGAATTTAGAATAGCAGGCCGGAACCATATTGGCATCGGTCAGGAGACTATCAAATATTGGTTAACGCCAGAGGGAACGCCTAAGGGGCCTCCGGCAAATGTCACATATCATTTCCAAACTCCAGATGTCGTAAGTGTCACTTGGGACCCACCGACACGAGCTGACCGAAGCGGCCAGATAAAGAAATACGACGTCCAGTTCTTAAAAAAGGGCGATCAGTCTTCACTTCTCGAGAAAACTACGGAACTGACTAAAGCTGTGTTCACTGGTTTGGAAGAGGATGCTCATTACATATTCAAGGTTCGCGCGTACACCGTCCAGGGTCCTGGACCCTACAGCAAGGATATCACGGTTCACACTGAACGGGACATCGGTAGAGCGCCCATGTCAGTGAAGGCTGTAGCCACTTCGGAATCAGGCGTAGAAGTATGGTGGGAACCCGTCCCTTCGAGAAAGAAGATTTTAGGATACGTCATATTCTACACTATGACACCAGTCGAGGATTTGGACGAGTGGCAGCAGAAAACGGTTCACGTGACGCATTCAGCTGATTTGGAAAATCTTGAAAAGTTCGCAGAGTACGCTATCGCTGTGGCGGCGAAAACGGCAGATGGTCTTGGAAGGTTGTCGGAAAAGGTTACGGTGAAAGTAAGACCGGAAGAAGTGCCTTTACACTTAAGAGCTCAAGATGTGTCCACGCACTCTATGACGCTGTCGTGGGCACCACCGTTACGCTTAAACCCCGTTAGCTATAAGATTTCCTACAATGCGATTAAAGAATTCGTCGACTCCTTAGGTATGACGCAAACGCAAGAGATCCCCCGGAGAGAAATAATTGTGAAACATGATAGGACGTCTTATTCCATCAATGACTTGTCTCCGTTCACAACGTATAATGTTAATGTTAGTGCCATACCCAACGACGACTCGTACCGGCCGCCGACGAAAATTACTGTGACTACACAGATGGCAGCGCCAAAACCTATGGTGAAGCCAGACTTTTACGGCGTTGTTGAAAATGAAATACTTGTTATTCTACCTCAAGCTTCAGAAGAATACGGACCGATCTCACATTATTATCTAGTTGTAGTACCCGATGACAAAGCACATAATCATAAGAATCCGGATCAGTTCCTAACAGACGAGTTGATAAAAAACAACGCTCGCACTGACGACGAAAACGCTCCATACATAGCTGCCAAATTCTTACAGAGAAACATCTTATATACGTTCCACCTAGGTAATGATGAAAACTACGAAGGTTTCATGAACAGAAAATTAAACCCTACTAAACAATATCGAGTCTTTGTTAGAGCTGTTGTCGATACGCCACAAAAACATTTATACACATCAAGTCCATTCTCAGAATACTTGTCTTTGGACATGCGTGAAGCCCCTCCTGGAGAAGAACCAAGCAGGCCTGGGCCCGATAAAGACATCCATGGAGACCCAGAAATAAGGATAGAGGAGAACAGAAAAGAAGCAGGCATGGTTTGGGTCATCGGTCCAATCATAGCCGCTCTCATGCTTTCTCTATGCTTGGTAACGTTATTCTTTGTGAAGAAACGGCGGCAACCGTGCAAGACTCCCGATCAAGCAGCAGTGACACGACCTCTTATGGCCGCGGATGTCGGTTTTGGAGCACCTTCCGATCCCGTGGAAATGAGACGCCTTAATTTCCAGACACCTGCAATGATCTCTCATCCACCTATACCCATTTCAGAACTGGCTGAGCACATCGACAGACTTAAATCTAACGACAATCTTAAATTTTCACAAGAGTACGAAAGTATCGAACCTGGCCAACAGTTTACATGGGACCATTCCAACATGGAAGTCAACAAACCTAAGAACCGTTACGCAAACGTTATCGCTTACGACCACAGCCGAGTCATCCTCCAACCGATCGATGGAATCCTTGGAAGCGATTATATCAATGCTAACTACTGCGATGGCTACCGCAAGCATAATGCCTACGTTGCTACTCAAGGACCTTTGCAAGAAACGTTTACTGATTTCTGGCGCATGTGCTGGGAACTGCGAACGTCCACGATAGTGATGATGACCAAACTTGAGGAGCGAACGAGGATCAAATGCGATCAGTACTGGCCGAGTCGCGGCAGTGAAACGTATGGCATGATGACCGTAACCATCGCGGAAGTTCAGGAACTCGCTACTTATTGCATTAGGACTTTCCAAGTGACTCGGAATGGAGGTGCTGAGCGTCGGGAGATCAAACAGTTGCAGTTCACAGCTTGGCCTGACCACGGCGTCCCGGACCACCCGGCGCCATTCCTGCAGTTCTTGCGTCGCGTCCGCGCTCTCAACCCGCCGGATGCCGGCCCTTTGGTCGTCCACTGCTCGGCTGGCGTCGGCCGCACCGGCTGCTTCATCGTCATCGACTCGATGCTCGAAAGAGCGAGACACGAGCGCACCGTGGACATCTACGGTCACGTCACTTGCTTGCGAGCTCAGCGTAACTACATGGTCCAAACAGAAGATCAGTACATTTTCATTCACGACGCTCTTCTCGAAGCTGTCGTCTGCGGCGATACCGAGGTCCCGGCCCGCAATTTGCACGGGCATATCCAGAAACTTATGCGCATCGACACCATCGAGAACATCACCGGTATGGAATTGGAATTCAAGAAGCTCGCTAACATGAAAGCGGACTCCACTCGTTTCGTTTCTGCCAGCTTGCCTTGCAATAAGCATAAAAACAGACTGGTGCATATCTTGCCATTTGAGTCGACTCGCGTATGTCTGACGCCGAGAGATGGTTCTGACTACATCAACGCCTCATTCGTCGACGGCTACAGATACCGGGCTGCCTACATCGCCACCCAAGGCCCGCTGCCCGATACTATGGATGACTTCTGGCGTATGCTTTGGGAACACAACTCCACCATCGTCGTGATGCTTACAAAACTAAAGGAAATGGGCAGGGTAAGCATTAGAAAAACATGAATTGTTGATGATGTTGATGTTGCTTTTTAGCTAATACTATTAAGGTACCTATTTAATATCAATGTCTCTTTCAGGAAAAATGCCATCAATATTGGCCATCGGACCGTTCTGTGCGCTACCAATGTTTCGTGGTCGATCCTATCGCTGAATACAACATGCCTCAATACATCTTGAGAGAATTCAAGGTAAATTTTCAGCGACTTACTTAATTAATCTCGAGATATTACCTTTACATTTACGTACTTAGCTGGAACTGTTCCTTCTGTATTCTGTACGGTTTTGGGAATAATATATGCCACAATAAAAACATCTCTCTCCAGGCCGATATTTAGCGTGGGGAGAAAACGTTGAAGGACGAGAGTTGAAAGTTGTGTTTTGAATCTGCGTGAGCGGCATTTAGAACACTGACTGACAGGAGAGACGTCACCATATTTAACACAAACACAACCAATACCAAATTACCGCTTTAAGCAGGTAACTTATGAAAGTGCATCACCTTCTCAGGTGACAGACGCCCGCGACGGCGCGTCCCGGACGGTCCGCCAGTTCCAGTTCACGGACTGGCCGGAGCAGGGCGTCCCCAAGAGCGGCGAGGGCTTCATCGACTTCCTGGGACAAGTCCACAAGACCAAGGAGCAGTTCGGACAGGACGGGCCCATTACTGTACATTGCAGGTGAGTTAGAGGTTCCTGCGAATTTCAGATTTTCTATCGCTGTGTTTTGAGCAGACGAGGATATTAACGCTGCAAAGATGAC
Organism: Clepsis dumicolana; assembly: GCA_963691665.1. NCBI lineage: Eukaryota > Metazoa > Arthropoda > Insecta > Lepidoptera > Tortricidae > Clepsis > Clepsis dumicolana. The sequence continues at coordinate 11,750,669 of OY829517.1, read as the reverse complement.
AATAAGGCTGTTCTTTGTTTGAATTGTACCTCCACGATGGCAATTTGATTGAAAGATACACTATAAAACTACATAGGGCGTGAACGGAATTCTGTTTTCTATGAAACCTAAACTACTGTTTAGTGCTAAAGTGGAAGACTAAAAATTTACTATGATAACTACATATCTCACTTCGGTGTCCAGACAGTGTCAGATAATATCGCTCTAAAGTCCTAAGCCATGAGTGTACTGACATAACTAACAAAGATTTTTGACGCCCCATCACATCGCCTCACCAAAAACAGTTGCCGTTTGATATCACTTCAGCTTCTTCACCCATGCTTCTCGTAACGAAGTGTCCCTGACCTAACACTTTTGCCACAGTGCGGGCGTGGGTCGCACGGGCGTATTCATCACACTGTCGACGGTGCTGGAGCGTATGCAGTACGAGGGCGTGGTGGACGTGTTCCAGACAGTTCGCACGCTGCGCACGCAGCGCCCCGCCATGGTGCAGACTGAGGTAAGACAACAGTAATTCATCAATCAACATCATTTCGGCCGAAAGACATGTATTGCTGGACTTGTGCCTTATGGTCTCGCCCACCCATATCCAATAAATAAGGGCGATCCTGAGCCGTTTGCATCCATCGGCTCCCTGCGATTATGGTCAAATCCTCTGTCCACCTTGCAGGGGGTCGTCCAAAACTACGACTTCCGGCTGGTCGGCACTCTAGAATCTTTCTTTCCCTGCGGTTATCGGTTCTTCGAGTAATTAGACTACATAAATTGGTTAGACGAAATAAATTGATTGTAGTGAGCACCCTTGGATGGCTCACTACAATCAGTTTATTTCGTTAGTGAAAAGGAATTCTAAAACTGAGTGTAGTTTTATTTTTAAAGTAAAATGCTTGAATAAGACCACTTCTATCCTTTCTCTCCTCCTTATTGAAGGATTTTGCTGGTATATTTTTCACTGACTTCGGAGTGGAAGCCGATGTCCAGCAGTGGGACGTAAATAGGCTGGAGACTATGACGACATTTCATGAAGGATGTGTCATTTTGTATTTGAACACTATGAATACCTGCTTCTGTTACAGGACCAGTACGAGTTTTGCTACCGCGCGGCGCACGAATACCTGGGCTCGTTCGACCACTACGCCAACTGACGCTGAGACATGCTCGTCTAGTCGAACTCACGCTCAGCACTACGTGTGTACTTAACTGTATTGCATTTACTCTAAATATGGGTTGGAAGGGCGGGTGGGTCGTCGGGTGCTGATCTTCTTTTGTTTTTAATAAACCCTACCTATCGGTGGTTGTTTGTTTCAAATGCAGAAGTCATTTGTTTACAGAAATTACAGGGGGTTGGTGTGTGCGCCGTTTTCTTGCTCGTCGCTCAGTGCTTTCTTTTAGGTACTGAATTACTGGTTCATCTAGTGGGAAAGGGACAGTTTGAGTAACTAACGAGAAAACCCGCGCACGTGCTAGCAGTCCTGATGAGATAGCAAGCAGTTCTTTAAATGAGTGTGTGTTGTCAGTTATTGAAATAGGAAAGAAAGTGAGTAATGAACTGAGCCATGAATTTTTAAGAAGGTAAAAAGTTGGTACGACAGTTTTTCTAACTTAGTTGTGTAGTTTTCGACATTCTGTCGCATATATATTTCCTGTACTGACGTATCAAGGGGCGATATCCAATTTGGGAGAGTGAATTCATTATACTTTCCTAACTTTTATTGACATATTTTGTCAAAGGTGTTTGACTTCCGTATGTTGTTGGCAAAAGTTAAGCGCGAAGGCCCGCCCGTCCAGTCAACTCGCCCTATCGTAGTGAAGTTCGACCTCGTGTATTGTTAAATCAATGTGTAGCATACAATTATGAGGCTAAACATGTATGAGTGCCTAGGAACGCTACTTATGACGTATATTTAACGAATGTGACCACTAACAAAATCATGATTGTGAGTCGGAAGGGTAATAACTATTAATACTTAATTATCCCGTATCTACTTATGATAACTTATACGATGCTGTTCGCGCTATTTTTGTCTTCAAATAGGAACAGTTAATGTTGAATTCCATACTTATAAACCAGTTGAAGAATAGATGCATTTAAAATATTACGACAGAGTTCCGAAAGGAATGTATTTAAATCAGTGTAATATGCCAAAATGTATAATTTGCTATCGGGTAAAGTAATTAGGGAATAAAATCAGTGCGCTTAGAGAGTCGGAAGTCTTTGCAGGGAGGTTTCAATGCGTTTTGGGGAGACGACGAATCGGAATTGAGATCCGTTCTTTTTCAATCAGTCCTTTGAGATGCCTGAAGTAAATTACCTTCCCAAATGTAAAGGAACATCCCTATGTTAGACGGTTAGATGATTTAACGCATATAATAATCAATTCTGGTCGTCACATATACTACATAATATTGTAAAATGTATAAATAGTTATTGCAGCTGTAATTTAGAAGTTTATTTTTCATATCGTGTGTTAAATATGTTAAGTAGTGTAAATGACGGTAACTCGTTTCATTATTGCAATACACGTTAACCCTTAGACGAATCGGCTGTGTCGTGTGAAATGAACTTCTGTGTCAGTACTGTGCGTATGTAGTATATAATTATTTTGTGTACATAGTGGTATGTGACGTTGGTTTGCTTTATATATATACACCCAGTTATAATTAATAATCAGCCAGTGATATTTGTAGGTTAATTTTGTTATTAAGGGTCTGCAATCGGTATACTTGGATGTGTCAATTGAAAAGATTGAAAAGTTTTGATTTAATAATTGTATATGAGTTGAAGTAGGAATTAGTGCGTGTACTTACTATTTGGGGAGTTAATATAAACTTATTACTATTGCTATGAAAGTTACCCATTGTGACCCCTTAATCTTCAACTAATGAATTAATGATGTATACAATTCATTCCGTTGTCTGCTTGGACAGTCACCTTGCTACGCGTCATATACCTTTTAGAATTACTAGGTAGTATTATTTTAAATCACTGCTTGCTTTTAGATGAACGTGATTCGATGACATATCTATATTTAGGTAGAAAAAAATGTTTTGTCGGTGTGGTAATGTTTTAATGAATACGAGGGTAGTTAAAAATTAATTTTGCATACATTTCGGGACGAGTAGATGCGTAACGACAATGCGGATAAATAAAAATGAAATTAATTAATTAAAAGTGTTGAACGTGTTATTTGAAAAAATCAAATCAAATTGCGATAAAAACGTTTACATTTTGTTTAAGTACCTTTTTATAATACTTAATGCGTAACATGAATACTTCCCAAGTAAGCGGACTCCGTACTGAAGGTCCCGACTCTATAACCCTACATTAAGCTATCTCTAAGTGTAGTATGTTGATTAATATTTTACAGTAATCCCTTGCCTAGTATCGTGTAAGATTTTTAGGTTTTTCACTCATTTTATACACTATACCTACTACCTACTTATACCTATCGATGTACGTATAAGTTAGTATTTAAAGTTGAGCTTCTAACTTAGGAAATACGACGCGTCTAAGGACAAGCGAGGCGAATTTAAAGTGATTTCCGATTAACTTTGCGGGTACTCGATTTGGACGTTAATTGGTCGTAACTGCCAATTTATCTTAGCTATAATAACAAACAATAATATACGAAACGTACGTAGAGATAATGAGATATTGTTAAATTGAGGATATAGCGAAATTTTAATACTCGTTGATGAATCACATGTCGAGGACCGCGGCATCGCATCATACTGCCACTGAATGGGGAGATTTATTTTATCTTTGTATTTTAGCTTTAATGTATTTTTTTGTCCACTAGTATATTTTATTTCAATGCTTTGTTTACTTAATTTTGTAACGTCCATTCCGATGTAATTTGTTTTATTTTATACGGTATTCAATTGTAATGCATTGCATTTATTTCATGAACAAATCTTATATTTTTCAATTGTACCTATTCTATATATCCTCGCAGCTTGCCGTGTCATGTAACTGTAAGGTTCCCAACGCACACTATTGATCTCTTGTACAATAGTTTCCATTTAAGCTTAGATAACCAAATACGCCTATTGTTAATAACCCATTACTTCCATAGCCAATTTTCGTTGATTCGTTGCACGTAAAGTCATAGAAACGGTGCTGGTTTTTCTTTCCATTGTATAGTACAAATCACAATCATTGTATTTTGTTAATCTATAACGTAAAAGACTGATTTAATCATTTTGATGTGTTCTTATCTTAATAGACCTTTGTTTCACTGTAATTACTTCATTATTTCAGAATGTTTAAAATTTAAAATTAGCATTAGTTTCTTCTATCGATTGCTTGTGTATGATGGTTAGAATTTATCATGAGTTGTACAAATGCTGTCCAATGTTTTGTTAACGAAAAATAATTACCTCTCTGTAAACGTGAAATGATTTCGCTTGTCTATATTGCCAATGTTAGTTTTGCAAATAACATTGGAGTTTTAAAATAAATTCTACTGATTCCGCAAACAATCGTATGCTATCTGTGCTATCAATGATGTTGGCACTATGGCCATTATGTCTACGCCTTCGCTTTAAAAAAATAATTATTTTAGTGCAATTAAATTGGCGGATGCCATATTGCAAATGGCTGGCGGCGACGTGGAAATGTAGTTGTAAGAGTTTTGTAGGCGATGTTTATTTTGTAAAAATTCCCGCGCTGCGTCTCGGGACACAGTGGATTCGCAAATTATACATATGTATATGAACAAATAAATTATGTGAGACCATATTATGATAATTTTATTTCAATATCCCCTATTACGTTTACCTACGATATAAAGAGTTCCGAAAACAAAAGATCGGTACAGTGTGTACTTATATAAATACAGAACACGTCGTAAACAACCATAAATAACAATCTGAACAATTAAATATATTATTAATCACCGTTAAGCAAAGGCTCCAACATAGGTCCAGCGTAATCTCAACCATCGCCTACCTCGTAATCCCATTAAAAGCAAATATCTGTAAATTGGGCCAATGAATACGCATTGCCTGTTAATTATAATACCTTGCGCCTCGTGAGATTGGCCAGTCATTGTGTGCCTCGGGCTCCGCTGGCCTTTGAATTGAGCGTGGATGTAGCGTGGAGATGTCTGGAAGAGACCTAACATTAAGCTCCAGTTGACCTTAACTGATAGAGATTTTGTCCCCCATGACAGATACGGAGGCTGGCCCGTCTGTCTAATATTCGCGATTGCGATGCTCAAAAGGAGAATGAACCTTGTAATTTACTAGGTATTTTGTTCATTTTAATAGGTTGGTTACTAAAATAGTTAGCCACTCAATATCCCCACGTTTTCAGGTCTCATCGGACGTATTAATTTCGGTAAAGACGTATTTAAAAACATCGTTTGGAAGTGTCATTTTCACTCGTCCCAAGTCTCAAGATCCTTTGTCCTGCAGGTAATTAGGACACGAGACAAGTGAGCAAGTTGGTCCATTATCTTGTAAGATTGGTCGTAGATACATAACTAAATTTAATACAACCCTTTCTAGTAAACCTACAGCTACGCAGTCATTGTGAGCTCAAGCAAGCCGGGTCTCCTTTGAACGTCCAACGTACCCGTGCGGCCCGTGCCGCTCTAGACTTTAGAATATGGATTTAGATTTTCGAAACCAACTTGAGTTAGCATATCAATTGGTTGCGGGCACTCCAAGATGACAATTGACAGGATTACCTGCTCTGAGAGCTAAGGTTGTATTTAAATAGCTTTCTGTAGTACCTAGTAGATACAGTTGAAATAACCCTGTATTCTAGACAAGAGAATTCCGTAATATCTGCCTTGGATTGCTTGGAATCTTGACGGCAAAAGGCTCAGGAATTTCAATCTTCAATGAAAATTAAGCAGGTTGGAGTTAGTTCCAAGTTTGAATCTGAAGACTAGGATTCAATGCGTATAATTATTATATCTGCGCAGAACAATTTACATAATGAAAGAGGACTGACGGACTGACTAACCCATAAACAAGCGCTAAGAAGGTATTTTTCGAAATTACCACGGAATAGGAAACTAGCGTATTATAGGTATTTTTTATTATTTCACGGGGGCTAAGCCGCAGGGCATAAGCTAGTATTCACATACAGCAGCTAAGTAGGTAGGTACTTACTTATATGTAATGTCCAATTGACAATACCTAAACGAACTTTATAAACTTTCGGTCTATAAATGTTGCTTTGCTACCCAAGGAACATAATATCACATAATATCAAAAACAATAATACCTATCACAAAGTAAAAGTACAACGTACCTTTATATTCAATTTCCCGTTATACTAAATTAATAATCATAATCAACGCGCCGCTATTAAAATTTCTAAAACTCCATAAAAACGTACCTGGAATGTTTCGTAATTTCACTTTCCCTTTTATACTGTACTTACGCTAAGTCTTCTAAAAGGGGCTAAAAATATGATTAATGCGTTTCGCGTTTTACCAAATCGACGGGCTTGCGGCTTAAATCATGGGCTTACCCGCCATATTGGCCAGGCGTTGCCGCGCTAATCCGGCCATAAATAACTGACTGACACTTGTCTATGGAACCTAAGCAAAGAGATTCGTCTATGGAAGGGTTGAGAAAAGTTTTATTGGAATAGGTACTACATATATATTGCAAGAGCTTTAATTTAATTTGGCATTTGTTTTAAAAATAAAACAAAAATTACTTAAAATAACAGGTATAGGTAATAGTTATAAAATAAACGGACATTACATGAACGTTTCCGCTTCAGCTTGGGCAAAAAATCGTTCGTATAGTCTGGATGTCTGTCCGTCCGAGTGTCCGAAGGTGGCTTTTCTCTACTTTTGTATCATTGGAGTACATGACTGTTACCCACACATAGAAAACTTGGTTCAGTAGGTAGGTACGTTTACGGTAAGGTAGGTAAGGTTACTTACCTCTACCACCAAAAACATTTTATTTTTATTTTTACTCTCAACTTCACCTGATTAGTTTATGCCATGAGCAGCGCTCGCTAGGTTATTTAGGCAGAAATAGTACTCCGTTGTTTCCGTCTCGGTTATTATAAACACCGTCATTAATCTTTCTCCCTGCGAATGAATTGTGTCACTTAATAAAGATCTTCGCCACCCACCGGGAGAAAGAGTTAACTAATAAATAATTTATGCCCAAATAAAGCGACGGGGGGAAATATTATATTTCGGACTCACATTTATTTTGGAGGGGCTAAAGCGGAATCAAGGTTCGGTGGGCTTGAAGGTTTAAATGATTTTTTCGGACTTCAGATGACGATAATAAGTAAGTAGGTAAGTATTAAATTTAAACGATGTTTTTTAAATCCTTTTACTCATTTTTTATATCTAATTAACTATTGACGACGACGTATGCGAGTAGATAATCCGACTGTTTTCTTAAACACGTATCAATAGATTCAGGTCATAATCAGATGCATAAAACAATATTTATGGCGCGGTGAACATAATGGGAATGGGAGTCGTGAGGAGCCCCCTCCAGGTTAACTTTACCGTAACAATGAAGATTAATAACTTCGGCCGAGCACTTTCTCCGTAAAAATCCCGTAATATCCGTACTGTTGGTTTTGAGACAATTTGTCGGGCCAATTTAATTTAATCTAAGATCCGCCTCGGAAGAGAAACAACGAGGGCGTAAAACCATTTTATTTTTTAAAAGAGTAAAAATTACTGAGCGGTCCGCGCGGTACGAGACTATGTACTTATCTTACATTTTACGAAATGGAACCCGCTAGTAATATCCATTACTTTAGCCAAATTAAGTCTTATTCTGCGTGACACCGTTTGCCTCTCTTGTTTAAGAATTAAGTAGGGAATGCCTCGCTATAATTACTTGCCTCGACAAATTGCATATTTCTCCTTCAAGGTGCAAATAAAGGTGAAATTTCTCCCTTGTTTTTTTTTTCATAATTAAACGGCGAGGCCTGTACATTTGTCAGCCGCCGCATATTAAAAGTAAAATGTTTCCTTTTTGTTATTTGGAAAAAACAAATAAAGCCGGCGACATTGTAGAGAACGACGTTACTTAGCTTGATTGCTCGATACTGAACTTGGGATTTGGCTGACTAAGTATACCTTAACGTCAATCTTCGTACACACTCATTTTCACCACAAAACTTTTGTCCTCTTAACTTCGAAGCTATCATTAAATTTCTCGTACAAAAAGTATAGGACTACCTAGTTTCTTCGAACACAGTTCTGTTCTTAGGAAGGCTAAGATCGGCCTTTGATTTTCGTTGGCTGCTCTGCTTTCGGCTAGCACTCCTAGGCCGTGTTCGCAATATTTGGGACCAAGATCCTAGCGAGCAGCTTACTTTTCCAATACATAAACAATCTCCCCGAATCTCACTAAAAACCCCACATACTCGCTATCACCCAACTTAGTCGTAAAAAGTTGCGTTTCTGTTATTTATGACTTCTGTGGACGTACAAAACTTAACTATAAGTACGTAAGCCAAACAAACATATCGAGTTATTTTATCGGTGTTCATGCACTAAATTACCGACAACAGAGATTAAAGGGGCAATTAAAAATAATCCATAGCGTACCGAAAAGCACCTTCTATTGTTAGCGACGAATTAATTTTGTCGCACCGCGCCCTTCTCATATGATATGTAAATTAAATCTGCTGAGGGCCTATGGAAGTCGGTGCATTTGATTTTCAAGAGAACCTGTGGGGATAATAAAAGTGGGAATTAAATAAGGTGCCGCTTGTAAGCGCGGTAATTTGACGCTGGGTTATTGAATAGGGGCAAATAGATCCCTGGAGAAGATTTGTTCAAGTCATTGATAATGGAGTTAAGGTGTTTCTTTGGCGTTTCAACCGCTCTTAAAGAGTTCAACTTTGGTGTAAGGGCAATGGCACATGACACGAAATTTCAAGTATCCAGGTTCGATTCCCGAGTTTAGCTATATTTCTCTGCTTTTTCCGTATTTCAGTGAATATATAAAAAACATAATATTAGATAAGTCGTTTGGCGCAAAATGGCTAGCATACATGACTCTATTCTTAAGAATAGAGTCATGTATGCTAGCCACATACCTACATAGGTACAGACATATTCTGTTATTTTTATTTACGCATTAACAAAATACAACAGCAACTAATCGTATGTGGTTAAAGGCACATTTAAACTAACTTGTGAGATTATTACGATTTCTAAGCTTAAACTGATAATTCGAACGTCAATGTTTGCCTGAACTTCGAGATATAGCTAAACTAGATCTAACAATAATACAACTTATAATAGATACAAGTTGGGTTATTTGTAACTAGTTAAATATTCCACGATGATACAGACCTGACGTAATATATTATGCTAAACTTCTAGTTGTAGGTAAGAGGTAAGTTGTACCTAAGCACGTTATACTATCTACTTGTACCTACTATAATTTATTATCTACCTATTGTACGACCAAAGCCTGTGCACTTTTTCTTTTGAACCTTGGCTCTGGGACGACCACTGAACATCTCCCAAGCTCTTCCGTAACGAATGGTGGTATTTTACACACACATAGCCAATGGTATCCAACCGATATCTGGACGCTGTTAAACATTGTGTCAACCCTCATGTTCGCTATTTTGAGATATATCGTGTTTAAGATATAATTTATTTATTAACTAAAACCTACGAACCTACCTGCCGCCTCAGAAACATCAAACACTTTCACGGATAAGTAGGTGATCCATTTTCAAAGTTTTCTAAGTACTTTTTGGGCGCGACAAATTGTTAAGGCAACATACGTGTTTGAAAGCAAACAAAAATCGCTCGTTTTCCTCATCCAATTATTGAAAATTCATACCCGCTAATGCGACCCGAATCTCGCATGGCGTCCGTAGGTAAGTATAACTTTATCAGAAACGCACATTTATCAATTACGGGAATAGGTCGACATCGAGCGGAATTGAAAAATAAGTCACTCGCGAACAACTTTTCAGCCTGATTGAGATTTATTGTGCACATTCAACCTTTCCATTGCGGCGTTGATTTATAATAGTCAAGTTAGAGTCGGATCCACTAATCTAGCTTTGCACGTAGACAGCTAGAGCTTTGGTGGGATTTCTCACGGACAAATAGCAGAATTTTGTTAAAGCATATAGGTAAGCGTTTGCCCGGTTGATATTCAAAGCCTTAAGGCTACATAGAATAGCACCCCGAGCCTCACAGCAGACGGCTAACGGCAGCGGCGAACGACATCACCCGTCGAGCATCAGCTGCCGGCATTTAAATTCCAAAACAGACCACGCTACTGTGTATTGCACTACCATAAAAGTCTTATCACACCAGCGATCGAGTGCTTCATACTAATACCTACCGCTCGAGGCGAACACGTCGCGTGATCGCCTCAATACAAAACTCGCTAGCAAATCGCCAGTATGGTAAGGCTGTTAAGCAAGATTTCAAGAATATCCAAGAGAGAACGTTTTGAAAGTATACATTAACAAGCATGAAGGCAAAAATAGAAGCAATATTATCATTATCGCACACAACCATGCGAACCGTTTAATTCAAGCCGAGGCCTATTTAAAATCCAACGCATCCTTTAAAAACAGGCCACCTTGTTTTTTCAGCTTGCCACATTTGTAATTTTCTGTTTCCATCAGCGTACGTACGTTTTTTCTAAAAAAGAGGAAACATAACACTGGGCTACGCATAGAGCATTTAAATTCTCTCAAAGAGCCCTATTTTGAGGAGGAACTTTGTTTAGGTCATAAAAGAATGGGTATTCAGGTGTCTTTCCATGCAGAATGGTGGTAAAACTCTGTTTTTGAGCTGTAAAGATTTGTAGATGCGTTGCTAACTTATGAGAGTAACATGATTGCCCAGTGTTAGTATTTTTCCGGTTTTCTGTGCTGGGACATATCTACCTGTAAAAGAATCAATCATCTAACCAATTGAGCTACAGAGGCCCTTTTATCCACATGTACCTACTTATATACTTTCTAATGTAATTCTCAAACCGAAAGCAATCGTAACCCGACCCAGAACTCCACAACAAACTGACTCCAAGAATCATAACCGGACCGAACTCCAATCAATATCCGGTTTCGAACTCCGGAAATTTTAATTACATGCTAACTGGCAAATATTCAAATCCACCAGCGTCTAAACAATAGCAGAATTCATTCGGATTCCAATTTAATTTGGGCAGGCTTAACGACCAAACGTCTGCGCCAATAAAATGATATAGGTTCAAAATGATAATAAAACCCCAATAGAATGCTCTCGAAACGTTGTTTAATAGTATTTCCCGGTATTTTAACGGTTCGCCGGCATTCCGCTAGGCCAGATGGGTTTTTGGTTGGTTTAGTGCTTACTACAAAAAAATAGGTACCTAGTAAAAGTGCCTAAAAATATTGACGTAGGTTTTGATGTTGGATAGCGTTAGTGATCGAAACATGTCGGCATAACATAACTTGATAGGTACGTAAGTAAGAATACTTGAACGGTTTTTTTTATTTAAACAACACCAATCATTTCCGACTAGGGATAAAATTTAAGTTTGTGTTTAATTTTAGCACGCGCTAATCAGTTCAATACAGTTCGTCTCACACTTAAAGGCGATGTAAAGATTACAGGAAAAATAAAACTAGTATAATTATCTGTCTGTCTGTAGTATGTAGAGACCAATATAAAATGCGTTAATTTTGCTTAGGGGCAGACGGCTCTACTAACACGGGACCTTTCAAAACACGCGGAAAAAAATCGATAAGTACTCGATTTCCGTGATAAATGAACTATTTACAAACTTACCTATAAATTTGCACGGTGCCCTAGTCCGACTCGCACTTGCCCTGTTTCGCATTTTCCATTGCCAACTTACGCTAGCCAGATTCTAGGACATTGCTTCCTTTTTCAGGAGATGAAGTCGCAAGCAACCGTTATAATCTAAGCCTGACATTTTAAAGTTTCGGTAGATACGATCAGCGGTGAAACACAAACCAGCCAAGTTACTCCTTCTACGAGATTATCTTTAGCGTAAAGAAAATACCGCATCTAGAAATTCCAGTTAGGTAATTTCCGCGTACGAACTAACAATGACAGGGTAACAAAAAATGTACAATCTTACATCAATTTCTTTTATTCACAACAATATCACATAATCACTTAATTACTCACAGGATCACCAGGACTTCCATTGTCTACTCAATGTCATAAAAATAAAATATATGCATTGTACTTGGTTGAATTAAAACTTATTCCTATCGAGGTAGTTGTTTGAATTAATATTTTCATCTCTTCAGTACTTGTCTGAAACAATAAAATAAGTTTCTTTTTTTTTGTTTTGTGTCGTTATTTCGAGTGTTGTTAGTGTTTGGTGTGTAAATTTCGATTGAAATTCATTATTTTTGTAGCAGGAAACCCTGTACATATAGTAAGAACTACGACTAAGAATAGTTCTACGACATTTTTATTGCAATGTCCAGTATCTCATCCAAACTCATTACAATAATAAGATAAGATAAGATAATTTATTTAAAAAATTGCGGTACAGGATAATAAATTATGTAAATGTTTTACAGAAAATCTTTGTAACAATGAAACTTAGATAAGATGATTATTAGTTACTACTAATAAGTCCTAAGTTCCTAGTCGTACCTAGTAGTAGTTAGTTACTCAGTTTTCTACAAAATCTGTTAGGGAGCTACAATATAAACATATAAACAGGAAGGAATATGTTACTACCGCACCCGAGTGAACGATTTATAATAATAAAAGACCCAATTTTCTACTCTTTCTGACAATTCACTTCAACTACTACTATTTTAACCCCCGACAAAAAAGGAGGGGTGTTATAAGTTTGACATGTGTATCTGTGTGTCTGTCCGTGGCATCATAGCTCCCAAACGGATGGACCGAATTAGATGCGGTTTTTTTTAATCGAAAGCTAGTGTAATCGAGATGGTTTTTAGCTAAGATCCATTAAAATCGGTTCACCCGTTCTTGAAATATTGAACTTTGAAATGACAATGTCGGGGGTTTTTCAACATTTCCAAGTTGGTTAGGTTATCACTACTATTTTCAAACGCAATTTACTAGGAATGTACAGTACAGACACACCTTATAGTTATACATTGTACTTATAAATAAAACCCGTCTGTTTTGCGTGCTGTGTTTTGTGGATTAAAAAAAAAAACTTACTTTTTCTGGAAGCCAAATTTGCTTAACAAAGTAGGTTGATTGCCCGGAACAGAAATAGTCCTTTTCAAACCGGGAACTCTGCAAGTTGACTTTTTCAGCCCGTTACCAGCCTTAGTAGGCTGGCTCAGTGAACGAGATTTGAAGCTAGCATGCCACGTTGGCTTGGGGGGAGAATCGCCGAATGACGCCTGGAAAGTAATACTTTTTTCTTAAAAAAAATTAATACAAGCTTCTTTGGCGACTGTATCTACTCTTTGTTAACTCTACTGTTATTGACATACAACTTACATATCCGTACCAAAAAAAAAAGAAAAAAGCCGGGATAGCCTAGTGGTTTGACCTATGGCCTCTCAAGCTGAGTGTCGTGGGTTCAAATCCCGGCTCGCACCTCTGAGTTTTTCGGAATTTATGTGCGGAACTACATTTGTAATTTATCATGAGCTTTTCGGTGAAGGAAAACATCGTGAACAAACCTGCACACACCTGCGAAGCAATTCAATGATGTGTGTGAAGTTCCCAATCCGCACTGGGCCCGCGTGGGAACTATCGCCCAAGCCCTCTCATTCTGAGAGAAGGCCTGTGCCCAGCGGTGGGACGTAAAAAAGGCTGGTGATGATGATGATGATGATGAACCATATCAAATTTCAAGTCGATGCCATTAACCGTTGAAGAGTTCCGTCCAGCGGAGACGATCCTGGCCGGAACACCACGATTTGACTACCAGAATACAGTTTGTGAGCATTTAAATAATCTATTGAATCAGGCGTTACTTTGCGAAGGTCAATATTTATGAACTAAAAACAATTACTTTGCTCACCCGCGACCACTAATGACAAATAGTTATATCTGTGCGGCAAATGTATGTTTCCATGCAACACCTCCGCCTCCACTGCTACACGAATCAACACATGCCACACAGACCCAACTATCACCACCACCACTAAACTACACGCTGACGCGTTTCGGCACTCTCCACGAGGCCATTATCAAAGCTAAACACTACAACAACCGTTCACCAAGACACCATTGCCACTACTCCTGGTCAGCGTAGTGTACAATTACCACTGGTCAGCGTGTAGTTTAGTGGTGGTGGTGATAGTTGGGTCTGTGTGGCATGTGTTGATTCGTGTAGTAGTAGAGGCGGAGGTGTTGCATGGAAACATACATTTGCCGCACAGATTAACTATTTTTCACTAGTGGTCGCGGGTGAGCAAAGTAATTGTTTTTAGTTGTGAGCATTTATTATAAGATTCGGGATAAGATTCATAATAATTCTTATAATCTCTCCTCGACATCTCATTCAGTAAGCAGCCATACATATTAGTTTTTTCTTTGAATTCATAGATGACGCTATTATATTAAGCAGAAGTTTAAATGCCACACAAAACGAATGAACAGACTGGCAGACATTATTTTAAAGGAACGCGATATTGTATCTTAGACATTGGCAATCCTCTTAGTATCGTCCATGGTAAGAAGGACTATTACGGGCTCCTAATTGACTACTTAAACTTATTGAAAATTCTTATTATTATTAATTATTCTTCTTATTATTATATTAATCATTCTTATTATTATTAATTATTCTTCTTATTAATTATTCTTCTTATTATTAATTATTCTTTCTAAGAAAAAGTCAATCGGTTGAAGGTTCGCTCTGTTTCATAACAGGATCACACGAGTGTTTTAAGGCCTAATTATGTAGATGGGTCAATCAACTTTTCATTGCCACTCGTTGCCATGGAGATGTCCCCTGGGTAACTCGTCAAAAATATGATTTTCTAAGACCCCACTCCTCCGAATGTCAGGATTTGCATGCTTAGGAGATGAAGCTTGAAGTAATTCGCATATAGCTGTCGAAACTCTTAACGTTTGATGGAGCGGTGCCTTAGAAAATATTGTTTTAGACAAGTGACCCAGGGGATATCTCCATGGTAACGAGTGGCAAAGAAAAGTTGATTGACCCAGATGCAACATTACTTCATCTACACGCATATTGTAAGTACTCTAAGATGGGTTCAGAAGCCTAAGGCATACGTAATAAACATGTCACGAATTTGGCTGGTTTTTTTTAAATCATAGACAAATAGAGCTGACATTTCGTATCAACCCTTTTTTTAAATTGAGGCCTATTCTTAAATTGTATTGGTTTTTGAAGACGAAAATGTACTATCGTAATGATGATCATTATTACCCGTAGGTATAACCATAGTTTCTGAACGCATAATAGAGGACTTAAGATGTTTATGGATAAATTATATTATTTACCTGAGAATCCACAGGAGTGACCAACTCCTCCATCGGATAAGTATTCTCTATCACAGAATCGTCAGTCAACACGTCAAACTTCACTTCATTTTCAGACTTGACTCCAAAAGGGTTCTTGCTCCGCGGGCTAGGCTCCAGCACAGGACTCGACAATTTCTTAGGACTATTACACGGTGAGTTCTCTTTCTGCGAATTCTCCTGCGAATCAGGTATTTCGGAGCATTGCGAATCTATCTCTACAGAAGTCACAACCTTAGCTTCAACTTTAAATGGATTCCTGTTGACTTTTTCTGGTGATGGTTCTGTTATGTTGCCGTTGAAAAACTTGCTCTCAACTACATTGTCATCTATTGTGGTTCTAGGAAATTTGCTCAGTCTTTTGAGGACGGAATACGTGTTGGTCAAGTTTTTCTTGAACGATCGTCGCTTGTTCTCCAATATTGGGGACTTGTCTTGTTGTTCACTATCTTGTTTGATAACTCTGTTGAAGTTAGACTCTTCTGTGTATGTCTGGCTTAGATCTAGAGTTGTATCGTTGTCTATTTTCTGTTTCTTTGACGCGGGTTCTACGCAGTATATTTTGCGTAGATTTTCCATTGATAAACTGGAAGAGAATGCATCGTTAAGTTATTGCATGAGATGCAACGAGAGTTATGATGATGATGGATGATAAAAATAGTACATTACTGCAAAGGCCGGGAAAATAGCGATTGCCGGCCAAGTAGATGTCCAAGATAGGGATAAGAGGCTGGCAATCCCTTTTCACGCCGAGGTATGTATAGCAGTGTTTTTTTTTTATTTAAACTTCAAGAAATCAATATTTTACTTGTAAGGCCACTAAGACTAAACTAGACTTCAATTATAAATAGCACTTAATACACTTACACGTACAATACAATACAATACAATACAATACAAGAAGTCATTGTAATTAGATTATTATATTGTTTAATTTTTACACTAAACTTTTAATAAAAACATATTTTACAAACAAAACTTTGATTATTTTTAACATGAAACTACCGTGAGATTCAAGACATAGTGAAATAAACGGATCACTCACGTATGTCAGTCGAGTATAGCCCGTGTATAGTCGAGTGTTTACATCTCGTCACCGGCGTAGCGTATGCTCCCAGAGGTAGGACTACGGATTAGTCCGAAACATGTCGGGCTATACTCGACTAACATAGGTACCTGAGTGATCCGTTTATTTCACTAAAACTTGGATTGATCACTAGTAATATGGAACAAGCATCGATAATTGAGTTTATCGATAGATATAGGAACTCCTTACATGTCATACAATTTTGCCCAATGGATCCCTGTCTGATGATGATGATTAATTAAAATGTTACCTGTCATCCTGCTCCTGTGTCTCTGGCACCACCTTTGGCACTAAATTAACCACCTTTTTGGAAACCGGTCTCATAAAGGGAGCTCTTATAATAGACTCGGCCTTCTTAACTTTCTTCTGCCACGGGCAGCTGTCACTCAGATACTGCGCGAACTCTTGGTGCCATATACTGGGATGTGAAGCAACACCCTTGTGTTTCCAACTGTCAGTTTTGATATTGTTGTTCTGAAAATAAGTTTTATAAGATGAAAATAACGTGAAACTCATCATAGTAATACAAACGGAATAAACGGATCGCTCAATCTCTGCATGCATCATCTGCATCCGTGCGTCTCGCTGTCGCTGAGTCATGCGCTCCCAGAGGAAGGACTACGAATTAGTCCGAAACACGACGGCTAAACTCGACGTAAGTATATAAATACGTGACCCGTTTATTAAGTTTTTGTTAAAAATTCATTATAAGTATTTGGAAAAAATTACAAGATGTCAAAAATTTATATTCACGGGAAAACCGTACAAACAAAAAAAAAATTGGGTAAAAATACAAAAACTTACTCCATTTGAGATCATAACATGAACATCTCGAATATTCAAGTAAAAAACATTTTAGAGGGATGTCACGCGGAAAAAAAAGGTTACCCTCCTGCCGGTTTGGTAGGCGCCGGGGGATCCCCAGGCCGGATCGCATCACTTGACCCCCCCTTAGACTAGTAGTCGATGGTGTTGGGGTTTTGCCAGCACGGGATCCCCATCCTCTGCCAGTCGACTCTACTGAGGGATGTCACTTACCCACGGACCAACCACCCTCTGGACACCGCATCTTCTACAATTTACTTGGAAAGTCATTACGAAAAAAGCCGCGGCGAGCGGGCCGGGGGAATGCGTCGTGATTGGTTCATAGCTTGTCATCTCGCTTGTCATTTGGTCAAAAGCGAGCCGCGATTCGAGGCTAGATAGATTTATAGGTGAAAATGAGCATATGCGTTTCAGAAACGTTCGCCCTGACATTTCGTGTCCAGAGTGCGGTTGGTCCCTGCACTTACCACTGCCTAAATTAGTTGCGACTTACCGCGGGTCTGTGGTCAGGATGCCAGTCGTCCATTTTCTTAAGCGAGAACGGGTCCAAGTTTCCGAGGGCCAGCTGAAAAGCGGTCTTCGGGTCTAACAGCTCGCCAGCGTTCACACACAACGCTTTCTCTACATCTGGAAGACGAAAAAAAAACAGGATTAATTTTGCGCTAAAAGCTACAAGTATGAAAAGTAACATGCACCAATAGTGCATCCCATCTTTGTAAGTGCGCAGAGGGTCGAGCACGAATTTTCGAATCCTGCGTAACGTTACGGTTATCGTATCAAGATCGAGATACCTCATAAAATATTTTAGTTCCAAATACGCTCACGGGCGGAGGCTGTTCCAAACGTCATACAAACTCGATAACGTTTACTATTCGATTTTACGTGACTCAGGTTTCTAATATTCGTATTCGGGCCTCTGTGCTTGGGCGTTTTTTTAAGGTCGAGGTTTTCTATTTACAAGCTTTTATTTCGTTTCACCTATCTGGGTGTATGTCTGTAAATCTAACGAGTTAAATTTTGCCCCGAAATGCTATGAATATGTGGACTGGGTGTCAATGCAAGTAGGTTAGATTTCAGCAAAGAAGCTTGTATTCAAATTGAAACTGTCAACAAAAAACTAATTTTAAGCACAGTTCATTCAAAATGAAAAAGTGGTTACTGTCTTTTAAATGACTTACCTTCATCATCGGGCTCCGTCAGTCTCACCATAGCCCTCTCTATGGGATCAAACACATACTGGTGTTTGAAAGTCGCTTCAGCCTTCAGGAAGTTTTCTCTGTACTCGTCGGTGACAGTTAGGGAGGAACGGTTGAAGAAACTAGGCAGCTTCCTAAGGGCCTGAAAGAACAATATGTAATAAAGAGTAAAACTCAGTTGCAGAGATTATCCCCTACAAACAAACAATGTTTAACTCTTACACACAAACAAAAAGTAGCATATGGTTCAGTAACCGTATGTTCTGGGAATTACGAAGTTGCCACGGGACGCAGACGAATTTGCGGGCAAAAGTTTTTAAACATTAAGCAATTTTTTAGTGAAAAATTAAATTTTGTAATCAGGTTCGACAGTAACATAGATTTTTTTTGTAGATTCCTTTTTTGATTTTTTGTTTAATGAAGAAAGAAAGAAAAAAAATATTCAAAATGAGCCCATTCTCGTAAACTATTCTGATCAACACATAGATTTTTATTTGTCGATTTGTTTTTTTAGGCTATAAAAAAAAAACAAGAAATGTTCAAAAATGAGGTCGCGAGTTCTACAGCTCACAACCACTAGAGAGTTTTTGTTAAATTAAAAACTATTTAAATTGCAGTAATAAGTGAGGCCTACGATTTTTACGCTTACTTTCGAAAGTTTGATTAAGTGGTAGGGAAAAATTATATTATTTTGACATCAGTCAGTCAGTGTGTCTTTTGCTTATTTTATTATTATTTTTGCTGAACTCTATTGACTCGATAGATGTTTTTCAAAAAATGTTTACAATTAAAGTACAGCCCCCCTTACATTTGCAAAATTGGAGTCCTGCGTGGCACAAACAAACTGCCTCGCTTTAGCCAGCCCGATCCCAGGCAGCGAAGCCAAATAGTCGCATCCGGACATGATGCACATCTGTCGGAACTTGTCAAACTTGTAGTGTTCTATGGGGCAGCGCATGACAAGGGGAAGCTTGGAGGTTTCTACTAGCGTGCCCATACCGTCGAGGTCCATTTTAAACAGCACCTGGAACGGAGATTTGTTATCTATGAGTAAGGAGTGGAGAGTAAAGACATCCGGTGTAATTACGGGCACAAGTGGCATTTCATCTTAGCTCGTAAGTTGGCAACGCATCTGCAAACCCTCCGGGGTTGCGGGTGTCTATGGGCAGTGGTGATCACTTACCATCAGGTGACCCACTTGCTCGTTTGCCTTCCTCGTCGTATAAAAAAAAAGTTATCATTGTGTAAATAAAGGCCACAAAGATTGTAATCAAAAACAAACTGTATCTTTAGTGAAGACGCTTAAAAGAGCAGTTATTATTACAATTACAAGACGACGAAAGAGAATTCCTGAACCATTTTTAAGCACGAACTATTGCTGTGAGTGTATTTCGCGATTAAAAAAATAATTAATTGGGTCTTTTAACATTATTTTTTAATTTTGGCATAACATACCCATAAAAAAAATTCACTGTAGACAATTTCAATACAAATACTTTTAACATGACATTGTACAATTTATGGTGCAATTTCATATTAAAAAAAAAATCTAATCTAATATCATTCAATTCCTACCTTGGTGCAGCCAAACAGAATCAAATCAGAATCCTCCGTGATTACCAACTGGGCTATATTCTTGATGTTCAAATATGCTAACTGGGAATCAGCCTCATACGGGGCTACGATGCAGTCCACATTGCGCTGCCTACATTCCTTTATGAGGCTTAATGCCATTGCGTGTGTGATGTCCACGCTACGGCGCATGTATGAACGGGCCTCCTCAATCTGAAATGCATTATGTAACCATTATTACCTAGTTGCCACAAGCAAAGAAGTTGAGGTGCAAAACCATGTCAATGAGTAAATAAAAATATACTGTTAAACAGCAGGTTTACGAGTAATTTAGTTTTAACAATGTAAATACCTTTCCAAGACTAAGTAGTTCTGCTGCTCTTTTTTTCGATATATCTCGAGACCTGAAATTTAATATTTTCTTTGTAATACAATCAAGTTAACAAATACAGATTACTTTGGACAGGCTGTATTCAGTAAAAAAATCACCAAATGAGAACCTTGAACTATGCAATCAGCACATTTTTTCAGTCACCATCACCATCATCATCCCTTCTAACATCTTGGGGAAAAGGCGGGTCTTTGAGGCAGGGCCTGTGATATTTTGTGCATAATGCCACCCAATACCAACTGTTGTCTCAGTTAACATGTATAAGGAGACCAGGTCAAGTTTTTCAAGTCATACAACACATGTCAACCGGAACCGGACTTTTCATAGTATATCAACTCTACAGGTCATTTTCATCTTAGCATTAAAAAAATCTCAACCCTGAATATCATTACATGCTTGTGATGATGGAATAGTAGGATATCACATTTAGTGTATTCCATCAATAGAAGATGTATGTGTGAGTGTATAAAAACATATGAAAATAATTTTTTAGGTTACATACTCTCTCCTCTTGGCTTCAGTCATGGCTTTGGCAGGCAGGTGGCGTCCGTCGAACACCAATATTGGTTTGATATTCTTTGAAAGCAGCATCGTCACATACTTCAGGCAGTACTTTATATGACTGAAAGAATCAATTATACTTGAGGATGCCAGTTTAAGTGTCTTTGGAAAAAATAACATGGTGTCATGGTGCCGTTTAAGTCAACCTTTTCCAAACAAACTTTATGTTGTTGGGAAAAGCGTTTATAGTGTCTAAGTCTTAGATACATATTGATCTGCAATTAGGTATCTTCTAAAAATTACTTTCTTGCTAGAATCCCTTCATCAAATTTGAGCATAGGGCATTATGACGCCTTGTTCACAAATCTATTCCAGTTGTATGAATTTGATCATTCAAAAATTTACGAAAACTTTCTATCTCAATCTGTCTTGATTACTTACATATCCGTTTCTTCCCCGCGTACCAGTTTATCGGCGCAAGCAAAGGCTCCCTTGTGGAGCCAGCAGTAGGTGTCTACGACCACTGTGCACCCACTAAACTCACCTACGTTGGCCCGCCTAGAAGCCTTCTCCAGAAATGGGATCAAACCGGTAATACCCATACTGGAGTTTTCAATTCACTTTTGAACACGATTAAATAGCACTAAATACTAAAAAGCAGTCATCATGATGTCTTAATTGTATTATTAAAATTAGTAAATGCAGTCATAATACTGAATAGGGGCTTAATATAATCTATATTTCTAAATTCAGTCAGCCCCAAACTCCTAAAATATTGTGCTCGAATAATGACATTGACATTGACAGTTGCTGTCAAAATAACGAAAAGCCCGCCGTTTTATTGAGCGTTTACGAATCAACTAACAATTTATGCTTATTCCTATGAGGTTGTGCTAAGTTTTTCAGATTTTAATTAGGTCAATTAATTAATAAAAAGGAATCGCTGCTTAAACCCAAATCATTCTAATAAAAAACCGCGGTATAACCAGTGACAGTGAGCCATTTTTATACTTATCAAGAAATTCAGTCAGGCGTTTACTTCGAAAGAGTTCTACCGCGGGTTGTTATTAAAATGGTTCGGGTATATGTAGAATGGCTAATTTCTCATTCTCAATGGGATAGTTACTTACAATATCATGTCGATAAGTCTGTTTAAACCAGTTTAATCTGGAACTTTTAATAAAAAGCTACTGCGGGTAGTTGAAGAACTATCGCCATTTTCCCGGTAAGGACTACAGCACAAATTGACCTCTTTATTTTATTTCAAACTATAAAATTATAAGACCGGTTGAAGTGTGTGCCTTAAAGTTCTCTTGATGTAAATCAATAAAAATGAGATTTAATCCATACATCTTGTCGTCGGCTGCCGCGATCGCATTGACTTGTGTTGTGTCGGCTGCAGCCTTATTTTATAAAAGTCGAAAAACTGAGATCAATGAAGTGATGGTGTTCTGCAAACTGCAGTACAACGTTTATAATTACTTCGACAAATTACTCAGCTTCATTGAGTCTGCTACGGAATCCGTCAATGTCTGCATGCCGAGCATCCACAACCCCGCCATTCAAGGCCGCCTGGTCAGGCTGATCATGAAGAAAAATATTAAAATCCGTATCATAATTGATCGAACGGGATACAACGAATCCACTGAACTTTTTATTAGAGAGCTCATTGCTGCAGGTAAGTTGAAACGAATTAAGCACGAAACTTTACGTTCGTTCGTAAGTACAGTTAAGATCATAAATATGTAGAAACT
Source organism: Clepsis dumicolana (assembly GCA_963691665.1). Taxonomy (NCBI): domain Eukaryota; kingdom Metazoa; phylum Arthropoda; class Insecta; order Lepidoptera; family Tortricidae; genus Clepsis; species Clepsis dumicolana. Next base: position 11,727,906 of record OY829517.1, on the reverse strand, counting down.
TTTTCAATGTAAGTATTATAATGGTTGTGGCGGGCACGCTGTACCTACTGTAGTGTTGAATAACCCTACCTACTAGAAAAAGTAGGTACTTCCTAAATTCGTCAACCAAGTACGATTTTCGATTTTAACTACTTACTCGTTTTCTTAGATATACCTACATCACGCTGAACTGATAACGCTTCAGCAGCAAGCACATGGTAGCAGTGAATGCGCAGCTTTTTACGTTCTTACCTCTATGCTGCTTATCTTTCAGGTGCAGAAATTAAATGCAAAGTAAACGAGCCGAATCATTTCAAAATGCAACATAAGTTCTGCTTAGTTGATGACATGATACTGATGACGGGCACTCTGAACTGGGGCAATGACCGCTCTTTCGACCATTGGAACTACGTCTACATCACCAGCAAGCAGCAGCTAGTCAATCCGGTGAAATCCGAATTTTATCTGATGTGGCATGACTTTTCGAGTGACCTTCAACTTGACGTTGACGCTCCTTCCAAGTCAAGCAGCGACGTTGACACAGAAGAAGACGTTGAAATAATCATTCGCAAAAATAATGATAACGATCCTGTGGAAGTTATGAATGCTAGCGTCGTAACTATCGATAGGGAGGTTCAGGTGACGCCAGAGCTGTATGTTGAACTTTAACGTAACTTTGATATATGAAAATAATCCGTACAAACAAAGCAGTTACAGCAACATGTTACTGCAACAGTTACGTCCTTTGTACCTAATTGCTGTTCAGTAGACTGAATAACTGGCTTATTAATTACTTCAAATTATCAAATGAATTGTTATTTTAATTAATTTATATTTTATGCAAGAGACTATTAATTTATTATGATAATTAATATAAATTCCATTTTAATTCAGAAACATAGATAATTTATTAGGTAGGTATTAGCTGGTCTATGCAGTTGTTTCAATGTCTATTTATTGTACTTAAAGCTCGTCTTTTATTTTTTATTTTTCAGTATTGATTGATACCACTTTTTAGAAGAAAAGTGTTTCTTCATTTCTGTTTTATTTTTAATCTTAATTTCGATTGTTTACCTAAACTGTCTTATTTCGTTTTTATAAATTTTCCGTTTTATGGTCAGCTTTGAGTTATATTTTAATATTAAAAAAATAAATTTTAAAATGTCTAAGGTGTTTCAATGACCAACCAAGATTAAAATCAGAAACATAATCCTATCATACCATATATATAGGCCTTTGCGTCTATTACAGACGATTTATGGCGTTCCGTCTGGGAGACCGCAGGTCTGACAAGAGAAGTTTGCGGTGGTTGTTGCTGAGCCGCCTTGATGTCGTTTCCTGCTCTTGTCAGCAAGTGTCTCGAACCAGGCTTCATCGCAAAACTTGCGACCCTCCACTACACATTTGCGCCAATCTGACCGATTTTCCGCGAGCCTTTCCCAGTCACGGTGGTCAATTTTAAAACTGGCCATGTCTCATTTGGCGCAGTCCTTAAAGCGAAGCAATGGCCTCCCAATATCTCTTTTTGCAATCGCTACTGCACCTAACAGGACACGTCGTGGTAATCGGGAGGGCACCATTCTGTGCACATGCCCTAGCCAACGTAGGCGCCTCTGTTTGAGGAGTGCGGTCAGACTAGGCAGCTGTGCGATTTCAAGGACCCTCTCGTTAGTGACTCTGTCTTGCCATGATATGCCCAAGATTTCGTAAAATCTTGGGCATATCATACTAATCCTACTATTATAAACGCGAACATTTGTAAGGATGAATGGATGTGTGGATGTTTGTTACTCTTCCATGCAAAACCTGAACATATTTTGATAAAACTACACGGTAATGAAGCTTACGTCATAATAGGCTATTTATAAGGGCTGAAAATATGAATGTTTGTTTATGTGCAATAACAAAAATAACATAATAGCAAAATAGCAATAATGTATCTACCCTGAATATAGTGAATCAAAAATTGTAGTTATAATCATCCTACTGTTTCTGCTTTTCATAGATATTTTATTTATTTATTCATAACCAAGGGTGCAGAACATCATCATCAAATCATTCTTTGAGAATTTGGACAATATTGGTATTGACATCTGGAGCCCAATAAAAATTAATAAAAAAAATTTACATGAAAATACATTTGAGCTTTGAGGGTACAAAATTAAAACACAATCATAATTAGTCATTTAACACTTATTTTAATAATAGACACTAATGTAATGATATTACAATTGAAAAAAAAATCATAGGTTAACCACATTTCAAAAGCTCTGCTCAGTCCTGCCAAAACATTTTGACCTGAATTATTTAAAAGGCTTGCTGATAAAAGACAACAATGTGCACAAAATGCAGAGAGATAGAAAAAAAAACCAATCTACCTTTTTTTATTGTAATACACTTCATTGTTAGACACTTATTTTACACACAGATAGATACACATAAAAACATTCAGTCTTAAAAGCTATTCACCGCCCCTGATAGCCTTGTATTTAGCTATTTCATTGGGGAACGTCTTCCCGAGCTCACCAAGCAGGTGGCTCTTGAAACGCTTGTAGGAGTCTATCTTGCCTTTCACCTCTTCATTCTTGGCTAGAGCCTTGTCTATGCAGTCTTTTGTGTACAGTTGGGGATTACGACCTTGGTCTATATAACTGAAAAAAAAAAATTGCTTTATGTAAACCATAGGAGAAGAGAGGTTTTGATGTCGCAATTGCACACTGGACAGTCATCAGCATACAAAGCGGAATTCTGGATGCAAAACGATTTGATTGGATTGGAGGAGTTACTTGATATATAAATTGTCTCTCAAACTTAAATTTGCTTCACTTTTTGGTGTTCTATTACTTGGGCTTAGTATTTTGTTCATAGTTCTAGTATGTATCCAATTATTTTAGATTATAAGAAGTGTCACTATTAAAATACACTTACTCGAACACTTCTGTAGGAACATGGATATCTTGAACTTGAGATTTCAGTTTGTCTACCTCCTGCAGGCCAGTCACGAGCGATTGTCTGAAATTTATAAATTCTATTATTAAAAGAGCACTTGCTGCCTTAATTACTAAGTAGGATAGCTAGGAAACATATACTTACATCTTTTGGTTCAGAACGCTCTGCCCTTGGGGTTGAAAGTCGCTTACGATGATACGTATCTGCCGCACGTTCTCTATGAACATTTCCAACTGTGTTTCGAGGTTTTCGAGGGGTGAAGTCATGATTTATACAAAAGAAAGTAATCTATTGCCACAAACAACAAACGTCACGAAGAAAAAATAAATGTATGTATGTTTTGTGGAATGAATGAAATTAAAAAAAGATAATCGATAAACAAATGGTTGATTGAATGAATGAATGAGTCAATGACAGTGACAGTGACTGACAGCACAGCTGGGTTTTTTTTTGTTCACTTTCAAGAAAAAGTAAAGACTAAAAGCCATACAACATATTGAAGACACTAAAAAGGCTTCGAGTATGACCTTTAATAAAACATTTATAATAAAAGATGGCAAAGTGGGTAGGCAACCAAACGCAAAGATTGGGTCGTGTCAGCAATTGAATTTTAGTTTCTATGCTTTATGCTATTTGGTGAAAGACTATGTACCATACAACAAATTAATGTGACAGTGCCCAGCAAATGAAGAATTCCAGTGAGAACGCATGTTCCCTCTGTTTGTTACCCCGAGTACCCGCTGGCCGCTACTCACCGTGGCTAGCCGTAAAGTATGCTATCGCTTTACAGAAGGCATGAGCTGCTGACAGAACGTGACAAAGACGGACTGACGACTCTAACTGTGATGGGACTTTAATTTACAGACAATATAAATAAAAAACAACAGACATGGCTGCATGAACTTAGTTGCCTTTGCTTATCCCTCATTCTATTGAATTATATAAAAAAATCAAATAAATTCATTCATTTTATTCATTTACATTCGTTCATTTTGTTCTCTTGTCCACTCTTGTCATGCTTTGAAGGTCGAAAGAAAATTCAGTCTATTCTAAAATAAATATTAAAATATGAGAAACCGACTGCATACTTGCTTATATAAGTATAACGAAATGCTGTACCCAGGTGATTGCGAATAAGTTTGTGTTATAAGAATTACAGATAGTGCCCTGTTATGGTGGTATTGGTGCAGCATTATGAATCAAAGGTTACCGCTTTACAATCAGCTCTCGCCGGCGGTGGAGCGGGGGCATTCACAAGAGCCGTGGCGCAGCCATTGGATGTGCTGAAAATCAGGTTCCAACTGCAACTGGAGCCTATAGAACGAGGCTCCAAGTACAGCTCAATCTTTCAAGCCGTTGCTTCGATCGTGAGGGAAGAGGGACTTTCTACACTATGGAGCGGTCATATCCCAGCTCAGCTGCTATCTGTTACGTACGGAGTGCTACAATTTACGACGTTCGAAGAGTTGACTCGTATGTGTCAATACGCTAGTCCTCAGTTCTATGAAACGCATAGACATGGAATAATTTTTTCAAATGGTGCCATAGCAGCTAGCATTGCTACTGTGTTTTCTTTTCCCTTTGATATGGTGAGAACAAGACTGATAGCTGAACAGAAGACCCAAAGAGCGTACAATGGGTTCGTCCATGCAGCTACTACTATGGTGAAAACTGAGGGCCCTTTGGCCTTATTTAAGGGTTTAGTTCCTACTTTAGGGCAGATTGCTCCTCATGCCGGTATTCAATTTGCTGTTTATAAATTTTTCACAGATAATGTTTTAAATAATATTAAATATTTCCAAAGAAGTGGTAGCATTAAAACTGGTACCATAGAGTCATCTTTATCTGCGAATTTAATAGCGGGGTCAATAGCAGGCCTTGTATCCAAAACTGCGATATATCCATGTGATTTGATGAAAAAACGAATGCAAATACAAGGATTTCAGCAACACCGGAGAAATTTTGGTAGACAAATGTACTGCAGTGGTTTATTGGATTGTGTAAAGTTAACTATTACAGAGGAAGGGTTTTGGTCGCTTTACAAAGGTTATGGGCCCAGTGTCTTGAAGGCTGTGCTAGTGTCTGCATTGCATTTTGCTGTGTATGATGAATTAAAACATATCCTAATGAGGGTACAGACTTGAATGTGTGATTCATTGTATTTGGATTTAATATTTTACTAGTCTGGTTTAGATGTTGATTCTTGTGTAAATATTCGAATAACTGAAAATGTATTGAATATGCCTTAGTATTTCATTTTGTTGGATGTTTCTCATTTGAAGTGAAACAGTGTTTAATTATATTGTTATATATCTTAAACATGATCTTATCAATATTTACCAAAACTCCTGTGATAGAGCAATTTACTTGTAGTCTGTAAGATTAGAATTTTAGCACAATAGTATTTCCATTAAATAATATATACCAGTAAGTTGTTATCTCTGCAACCTCCTCTTTAATAACTGATTTGTAATTTATAATTAAGTCAATTAACACAATTATAATAATGCAAATAAAACAACCGTAAACAAGATTGTTTAATAGTGGCTTATTTATTAAATAAAAAACAATATGCAATATTGTCACAACTTAAAATACTTTTACATTATAAATATTCATGACTACATCTAGCCATATGATATCACATAACCCATATTTCGCATCAGAGTATCTTTGATTGCAGGCTGCAACTCCTTCTTCATATAAGTGGTCAGAAGAGTCCTGATTCCTTTAGTGAAAATATCTTCCATTTCTCTCGAAATATCCTCTACCTCGTCCAAATCGTCTCCTGGCCTGAAGAGTTTGCTTCTTTCATAATTAACCCTGTTTGACCGAGGCTCGTATACACTGTCATAGTTATTGTCAGCAGATCTACTATCCGAGATGTCATAGGGCTGATCTAACCGAGGGTCAAAAGAAAACTCGTCGGATCGTCTCCTCCTTTTTAAAGGCAGGTTGTCCTTGTTTCTAACAGAGTTTCTATTGATGTACTTTTCGCAGCCATATGCGTAAACGCTTATAAACCCAGGCTCCACGAATTCAGAGTCTGTTTTCACGTTAAATTTCCCAGGTTGCTGATGCAGGGGGCGCGTGTGAAAACCTATGCCGGCTTTCCGGAGTCTTAGAATCATGTTGCATCCGTTGCCCCGTCTCGGGTAGTGATCGTCGTACGGACCGTCGTATCTTCTGTTATCAGCGTAATGCCTTCTCAGTCTACGGCTTGGTGGCAGGTTTCTGTCCAGTTCATTCGCGTCGAACAAGTCTACATTTCCACTGATGGTTATATCATGGAATAGTAGCATGGTGTCTAGAGATACGTTCCTTGGGTCAAAGTAGCATTTCTCGACGCGCACCCAGTTGGCGTTCTGCGGGAGTCGCACACGCATCCTTGTGACGTACATGTCCACAGGGGCGCTTCGCATTTGCTGGTACAGGCTGTAGCCGTTGAGATCGATGCTTTGGCTCTGGAACAAGTTATCAACAATATAGTGAAATATTAAATGCGCGGGTACCTACTCAATGGCGTAGTGAGAACTTGTCCCTCCCTGGGCAAAGATAAAATTCGCCACCCCCCAATGTTGTAAATTAAAAAAAAAAGCTGCAATTGCAGGGCCTCCTGTCTTTTCCTTGCTCTCAAAGCAAAGTGCCGCCTGCCTTAGCCCATCCTCTAAGTTACGCAACTGTTGATACTAAAGCTAAACCCTTGGGACATCTAATATTGCTTTTCGGTTGGTTGGCATGGATAGTTGGCTTTCCGTTCGCCGTGACAACGAAAGTTTGCAAATCATTTACCGCTTTCTCCGCTTCAGCTATCTCGATTTAAACTCGATCCTTTGGATCAACATCAGTGACAGGTAGACTTACTAACGGAGTTATCAATGTTCAGGTTCCGTTTCCAGAAACGTCGGCTGATTCAGTGCCGACCCCATCCGTTGCGAACTTAAATCTCCTGGCATGGGCACAGTTAATCTAATCACTGACTTACCAACGGAGTATCCAGTGTCTTGGATTGGTTTCACTTCCTTCTTTTCAGCTGATCCAGCGCTGACTCCAGCTGCTGCAAACATCGTTCCCCCGTAATGGGTACAGTTGTCATGGCTACTTACCAACGGAGTATCCAGCGTCTTCGGTTGGTTCCGCTTCCTTCTCTTCAGCTGGTCCAGCGCTGACTCCAGCCGCTGCGAACATCGTTCCCCCGCAATGGGTACGGTGGTCAGCGGTGGCAAGCCCCCAGGTCCGATGCCGGGTCTGCTGTCGAATCTCTTCACTTCGAACAGTGGGAGGAAGCGAGACTCTGCAAGATAATTAGGACTATTCAAGATTCGCTAGCATTTCAAATATTCTTAACACCATTCTTTAGGTACTTTCTATTAACTTTAAGTAGGTACCTAGGAACACGATTTTTCTTTTTCCAACTCAATAACGCGTTCACTTAACCAATTGTAGCCGAAATATACTTAGCGGCAAAAAATATGGCCCTATAGGTATAGGCAATTTTGTATGTACACTGGGTCAAATTTTGTGCCTCTAAGTATAATATTTTCACTGCGACGGACTACAGCAAAACAATTTTATTAGGTAACGAAATGTTTTTTATATGTATATATTTAAGGGTAGACAAAGCGCATAGGCGCCATTATCACACTCGTCTAGTACTTACCACAGTTTAGCTTTACACACCTCAAGTAGTTACATTATAATCAAGATTTTTACCCAGCAGCGCAGAAGTTTAAACGGTCCTTCGAGCCGGATATCTACTATTAAAAACAGCAATTCTCTTTCAAACGTAATAGAAAAAGATCTAGATAAAACTGAAAGTTGTATGTCGGTAATTATTTTCTTTCTCTCTATTGTCTTGTGCTCGTAACCGTGAAATAGGCGCGGGCCCAAGTATGATTCAATGTCCAAGTGCTCAAATTATGTTTGTTTCAGTAATAGTGAGTACTAGCTACTAGTAAAATTACTTAAGAATATGGAAATGAAAAGTGTTATGTCGAAAGCGTGGGAAAGAGCGGTTCAAAGAGAACCGTGGAATTGTGATGACTTTGCGCTTTGCTTTCTTTTATTTACATTCGTACGAATTATGAAAGGGATATTGTGCCTTTATAACAATAGTAGTTGTTTTTGTAAACCTTGAACCTAATTTTAGTTAGTTAAATTCAAAAGTATTGCTATAGTAGGCAGTGTAAAATAATCTCAGGATATTCTTAACTGTAGCTGCCTTATGCAAATAATTCTTACTAGTTTAGGATAACTATTTAAAGCAATAATTTTATACATATATCAGGTACTTACTGTTCAAGCCAAAACCTACATATGTACTTACCTACAATATACTTGTATGTCGGCACTTAACCAAACTATTTTAACGTTCATAACCCGCATGTAGTACCTTTGTATTTTTTTTATCCTCTAACAACTTACACAAACACATGATGGGTTACAAATGAATTTTCAAAAAAAGAAGCGTATCTAAGCCATAATAGCTTATAGCGCTGAGCTAATGCAGGAGCTTTTAAAGAACCAACCTTTTCCCGGTTCCGAATCAGGCAATTGGTTGTCACTGGCCGAAGCAGTTTTCGCAAACAAAACAAACATCCACCAAAATCTCACCATGGCCACAGACTAATAACATTAAAAAAAACACTGGCTGAAAAACTCGAAAAATCCCAAACCGAGCGTCGTAGAAAAAAAAGCAACTACCAAAAATGCGCGCGAAAGGAACCACTCGCCGCGGCACAGAAAAGCGAAATAAATTACTGAAGGCAAGGGACAATAAGAAGTGCAGTCTGCGGAAAATGGTTCCCCGCTAGTCAAAGATGAAACTTGTACGCGGTGTTCTAATAAAGTGCGGCAAGAGGTTATTAGAGCGAATATGGAGATGCTTAGAATTCTATCCATTGTACGAGGTGTATTGGAGAAGTTACATTGTACCTGTATCTACTTTGCTTAAAGCTGCACGCAATATTTACCTATTAGGGTTGGCCTAGACCCGTAGGTATCCACCACATCAGAATCGGATTGTTAAATCCAATTTGTGATTAACTAGGTAGGTAGTTCGTACCGTTTCAATAAAGTGGGCCATGCACACTAGGGTATGCCTGCGTAGTTTTGACTATACAGTTCAACTACACAGGTAATAAAAAGGAGCGTAACTTATATTGCATTCGACTGTGCAGTTTCATACGACACGAGCAAATAAGAAAATAGATACTTTTTACCTTTCCCTGTGCAGTTGAACTGTAGGTACCTACAGGCCCGCTCAAAGGCCAGGCCAGGTCTAAGATGAGATCAACAACATGCAAACATTCCAGTTTTTCTGAATTCATGTGTGTATAAAAAAAAAGTTTTAAGTACCCTGGTTAAAAAAAAATATATATATATAGGTATCTTCTGCATTTCAATTAGTTACGTGCGGACCTTGCGGTTTAAAAAAGTGTAAAGTTTTAGGTGGTAGGTACTTACCTACTTAATTACTCGTAACCTTTTACAATACTAGGTGTTGACTGAAACTGAAAAACTACCCACAGAACTTTTCCACCTACGGAACTCGGAAGGATATTGCGTCACTTAATTTACCTCCAATTAGTATTTCGTAAGATTAAATTGAAAAAACAATATGCAGTGAAAATTTTAATCCTGATTCATGATGCAATTACCTTGAACGAAGATTACTAAATTATCCCGCGGACGTTCAAACATAATAACAATGGCCGTGCGCAATCAAAATCTTACGAGTGACATTAAAGCATTTTTTATCTGCGACATCAAGATCGTCTCGGTTGAGGCAAGTAGACTGCGTCGTAATTATGAAAAGAAATTGGGTTGACGCTTGAAATCGCTGCAAAATCAGAGGTGAGCGACCTGTGTGACTAGCAGCAACAATGAGGTTGTCAGAACGTTAACGTCCCGTCGTGGGGCCTAGTCTAGCTTTTATGATGGTCCAAACCACAGTCCAAGCCTTAGTCTTCGAATTTCGTTGTTCCAATTAAGCAGACTGTAGATATCTTGGAATCAGATCACGCAATTGAAAGCACATTCTCAGTAATGTAGATACCTAGCCTGTGAATCACCTAAGTCCTGAGTTTAAAGTATCTAAGTACCTACCTAGTTGGTTTTTAATATGACATAAAATATAAAATCTTCTGCCGATTATACGTATGTATAGTGCGGTGTTGCAGTGGAAATAAGCTTGAACGTTTACTTGACTTTGTTGCTCCATTCAAAAATTCAAACTGATACCTACTTACCTACCGATTTTTAGATTAATATTTTTACAGCAGGTTAGATATATTCTCAAGGCATCTGCTCCCATATTTACCTATAGCCTATAAGTAGATAGATCAATGACCTCATTGGCCCGTTATCTAAGGAATTTGTTCATTTGTGTTGTAGGCACTTAATTACGAAAGCGCGATAAGAGCTTAAAGAATGTTAAGATATTTACATAAGCGTAAGTATAGCTGTTACACCTCCTACGAACCCATCGACACATTGTCGATTTGAAGTGTAGTTGATGATTAGGAGACAAAAACTGCATTCCGTGCCACTACCAGCCAACTTGAACAATTAACCACCAACTTTGATTACGCACGTTTATTAAGAATGTAAAAATCATTGTTTAAATAAGTATTTACACCGAATAGTTCCAATTGCGACCTCCGGTACAACCTGTCGCAGTGAGCCTTAGCTGAACTTAAAGCAGAGTTTACTTAGAAGACCTGCAAGAAAAAACATGCAAGTTGCAATACAATGCGAGGCCGTAAAGCGAACGAGTTTGAAGTGGGCGATCGAACGCCGTAAAGTATTGCGAGTGCGACTTGCAAATTCTGCTTAATTAGGCGCTTGCTTTGAAAGAACTTAATAAAAATACCAAATTTAGCTTTATTTAATGGTAACTACAATTTTTATTTAATGGTCCTTAAAATTCTAAGTATAAGAAACACTTCTTCTTGACTATAATTCTGAACGCACAAGTTGAGTCGATGCAATTTCAAAACGCATCGTTAGAAATGTCAACATTGTCATTAAACAAATTCTCACCGACTCCGACTCACGTAAAAATACACAACTTCCAGAGTTTTCTGTTGCAATATCTTATCAAAAAAATTGTGATTCCAGTGATGAAGATTTATTTTTATGAGCTGTTTTTTTGCATGTTGCGCTTTCCTCGCTACAGTCAGGTGAAAAGTTTTATGTTACACACGGGTGCAGATGTTTTTTACTTCTCGTGTGTTGAAACACTCGCTACGCTCAGGATTCTATTTTAGAATCACTCGCTTCGCTCGTGGTTCAACTATAGAATCCTTTCGCTTGCTTGCGTTTCAATTCCACACTCACGGGTAAAATACAACTTTGCACCCTTGTATAATAAATAACTATTAATACGTAGGTACTTAACTTACACAAAAACTCTGAAATATTCGTATAACCTAACTTTGAGTACCGCCTATACCTAGATATTCGCCGTTATTAACGTTACCTAGTTAGGCCGGAAACTGACCTAGGTAAGTGTGGTACCAATTTTGCCCATAAATTGGCTATTTTGAGAGTTGAGTTGAGACATCGGCTAATTTAACAGTATATTTTTGAATTTGTTCCATTTACTCCGTTCCGCCTATTGTTTGCCGTGCAAGTAATTTGTACTAAAACATTTCGTGAATTAAGTAGGTACCACTTAATTGCGGCCGCCCCATTGTTTAGGTAGTTATAGTTAGTTAATAAGATTATCTTATGAAATTTCCTTGAGATAGTTTTAAATCTGGTTATCCATTAATTTAATTATGTCGTAGCGCAATGAGTCTAGGAAATAAACAATCCCGCGGTATTACAAGAGTAGTGGGCCCAATTTAATAAATTACAAACATTAGGAAAGTACATGATTATTAGAATTCGGATCAGTTGGTTCAATCTCGCATGCCAGTTTCTGGTTAAATGTGTGAAACGTATGTAACTTTATTGCCAACTTAAGTACCTAATGTATACATGCCTACCACATTTATGCAACTTAACCACATACATGCAAATTAAATTATCTTTATTTTATTTGGCTTATCGATGCAGGTACAGTCAGAGAGTTTTAGAAAAGAGCTGGAAATACTGTTCACCAATCTAAATATCCTGAGCGGCTGCGGTTGTTGTGCAAACAGTGGCGTAGCCGTAGCGTGCAATGTGGTCTTTGCCATTTCTACGCCCCCTAAAAGGGTCTGTGCCCTGTGCGTGGGGGCATCGCTAGCACACCCCAAGTTATGGAGTTACACCGCCTCCGCTCCGCAGGCTCCGCGTGAGTAAAGCCAAAGCTGGCAGGTAGATATAACTAAAAAAATATTGAGGCGGTGGTTACGGCAGCCAGTGCGATCACGTCCAATATTAAGAAGATGGGACGAAAGGAACGCCTCCGAATGAATGAGACTTTATAACGGATTTTTGCAGGGTATTAAAAGCGTCTTTGACAGGACTTTTCCTTAGTGCCTCACATATTATTGTCATTTTGACGAAACTAAAATGACGCGACATCGACGTAGTTTCCGGTGAGCGGGCGGGGATTCCTAATAATTATGATCCCTACCAGAACGTCTAGAGCGAGCCATTTTCTGGCTTGTCGCTTAGTGCATACACTTTCTTAGTGATTGAGTCAGTGAAAGACGCGCTGAGCGACAAGCGACAAAACAGCAACCTTCAGTCTTTCCGAAACCCCCATCAGTTGCTCCACCACATTTCGGAGATGTTACATACCCCGTATGACAGCAAACAATGTCATTGTGTTCGTTGTGCAAGCGTGTCCGACGGTGGTGCAAGCTGTGGCCATTGTGGCCAGACAATGGGGAAAGCCGCGACTGGTGCTGGTGGTGGCGGGGCCAGGGAGAGAGCGGAGGGTTGCGGTAAGGTTGCGGCTAGCGACGTAGCGGTGAGCACTTAAGCAGTACACTACACATGCATAAAAATTTACTGACACTTAAAGTGCGAGAGCAAACCCATCCAGTTTAAATTAAGTCAGTGCAATAAGCAGCGACAATGTGCAACTGGTGTACGGCTCTTCTGGGTAGGAAGGAGCGGTAAGCAACTATAGGAACTGGCTCCTACTCGTATACACCAACGTTACAAATATTAGTTCACAATCTCAATTCGGTGCAAATTGATTGACTGTTTGGCGTTATCTTAGGCAGGAAACAAATGGACATGTTGACGCGCAAATTTCCCCTCTGCAAAAACTCTAATATTTAGTCTGACCAAAATGATCAGGGTCTGTTGATTGTGTGCGTATTTTTGGCATTTGTGTGACAGTGTTGTTTTAGTGTAAGTTTGTAGGAACGTAACAGATTTTGACATGAGCACAGACGTGTGCTGTACGTGTGTGTTCCTCGTCCCCCTCAAAAAGTGGCAGAAATATTGTAGTGCATAGATAAGCCAAAAGCGCCTTTCGTCTGTCTGCTTTATGGGCGTTTTATTAATAAGTAATTCCCAGCGCAGCCGCAGGTGTTTACAATTGAAATTGAGTACAAGGTCGACGTAAGTTCGCCCTTTCGTTTCGTATTCGCCTACTTTACAGCCCAACAACAATAGTCGGACTGTTATTCCAATACATAGCCATTGTCATATTGCTGTCTATTTGGAAAAAAACCGCATCCGCGTATGTAAACATAACAATCGAGACATTACAACTATTACTAGACAAATTGAATGTAGTCTACTGTCTGTGCCTCCATAATCATCTTCGTCATCTCTTCCCGCGCCAGGGACATACTTAGGTATCTATCATCATCATCATCATCAGCCTTTTTACATCCCCACTGCTGGAGAATGAGAGGGCTTGGGCTACAGTTCGGAACGGGAACTTCACACACACCATTGAATTGCTTAGCAGGAGTGTGCAGGTTTCCTCGCGATGTTTTCCTTCACCGAAAAGCTCATAATAAATTACAAATGTAAGTCCGCACATAAATTCCGAAAACTCAGAGGTTCGAGCCAGGGTTTGAACCCACCACCCTCTGCTTGAGAGGCCATAGGTCAAACCACTAGGGCCTAGTAACTAGGCTGTCACGACTTAGGTACTATAGGTACCTATACATATAGTATAGTTTTCGTTTATTTACTACTGTTCGTACAGTTTTTCTATGGTAAGTATTTGATTTTTCAACACACTTGCTCGTAAATTGGATCTTATTACATATAGTATTAAAGTTCGTAATATAACTTACACACGCGTGTTTTTTACTAAATAATTACCGCACTCGTGCTTTTCACATTACGTATTTTTTTTAATCTCAGCAAAGTCTTTTCCCGCCTAAATGTAATGAACAAATTATTGCGCGTAAATAAAATATTTTAGATTAAGATGACTCAAAATTACGAATTCTATGAATTCTACGAATTAACGTTTATTTGCGTATTTAAAACATTATTTTGTAGTTTATCATACATATTTTTAATATTAGGTTGTAAGGCGGTTTGGTCTTGTGGCGGACTCTATTCCCGACACGGCGCACCTCTAGCCGTACCTCGCCCGCGCCATCGCGCGGTAGTATTTGACAGCGAGATGACGTTTCTCTTTGAAGACCGCAACAACATGTGAAGTGAATAAACGTGTGAACCCAATTAAGCTTTTACTAAAAGGCCTACGAACAATAACCACATTGGTGACCCCCGACTTCGAATTACGCCACGAACTTTCAGTGTTTTCTCTCGCCGCTTCACTTCACGTCATAACCTAAAAGTGTAACACGTGCAACAACCGTGTGCCTTACGTTACGCCGCCGACGAGCGCGGACGGCACAGACGAGCTTACGCCTCCGTCGCATTGGTGCCCCATCAACTCCGCCGCCTCCAGTGTTGAGTGTAGTAGCCGCAGCGCTCCGTATTGTCGCCGACAGTCACTCCCGCGCGCGCCGAACACGGCCGCCGGCGCCCCGCGCGCTGAACACAATCGCTACCGCCGCGCGCGCTGAACACGGCCGCCGCCGCCCCGCGCGCTCAACACTGTCGCTGCCGCCACGCGCGCCGCACACGGCCGCCGCCGCCCCGCGCGCTGAACACTGTCGCTGCCGCCGCGCGCACTCAACACGCCGCCGCCGCCGCGCGCGCTCAACAGCGCCGCCACGCCGCGCGCTCAACAACGACGCCGCCGCCGCCCGCGCGCTGAACACTGTCGCTGTCGCCGCGCGCGCTCAACACTGTCGCTGCCGCCACGCGCGCTGCACACGGCCGCCGCCGCCCCGCGTGCCGAACACGGCCGCCGTCGCCCTGCGCGCTGAACACTGTCGCTGCCGCCGCGCGCGCTGAACACGGCCGCCGCCGCCCCGCGCGCTCAACACCAGCGCCGCCGCCGCCGCGCGCTCACCAGCGCCGCCGTCGCCCCGCGCGCTGAACACTGTCGCTGCCGCCGCGCGCGCTCAACACGCCGCCGCCGCCGCGCACTCAACAGCGCCGCCACAGCTGCGCGCTCACCAGCGCCACCGCTGCCGCGCGCTCACCAGCGCCGCCGCCGCCGCGCGCTCAACACCAGCGCCACCGCTGCCGCGCGCTCACCAGCGCCGCCGCCGCCGCGCGCTCAACACGCCGCCGCCGCCGCGCGCGCTAAACAGCAGCGCCACGCCGCGCGATCAACAACGCGCCGCCGCCGCGCGCGCTCAACACGCCGCCGCCGCCGCGCACTCAACAGCGCCGCCGCCGCCCCGCGCGCTCAACACTGTCGCTGCCGCCACGCGCGCCGCACACGGCCGCCGCCACAGCCGCGCGTTCACCAGCGCCGCCGCCGCCGCGCGCTCAACGGCGCCACCACAGCCGCGCGCTCAACAACGCGCCACTGCCGCCGCGCGCTCAACACGCCGCCGCCGCCACGCGCGCTTAACAGCACCGCCTCAGCCGCGCGCTCACCAGCGCCGCCACGCGCTCAACAGCACCGCCACAGCCGCGCGCTCACCAGCGCCGCCACCGCCGCGCGCTCAACAGCGCCGCCACAGCCGCGCGTTCACCAGCGCCACCGCTGCCGCGCGTTCACCAGCGCCACCGCTGCCGCGCGCTCACCAGCGCCGCCGCCGCCGCGCGCTCAACACGCCGCCGCCGCCGCGCGCGCTAAACAGCAGCGCCACGCCGCGCGATCAACAACGCGCCGCCGCCGCCGCGCACTCAACAGCGCCTCCACAGCTGCGCGCTCACCAGCAACGCCACAGCCGCGCGCTCACCAGCGCCGCCACAGCCGCGCGTTCACCAGCGCCGCCGCCGCCGCGCGCTCAACGACACCGCCACAGCCGCGCGCTCAACAACGCGCCACCGTCGCCGCGCGCTCAACACGCCGCCGCCGCCACGTGCGCTCAACAGCACCGCCTCAGCCGCGCGCTCACCAGCGCCGCCAACGTCGCGCCACCGCCGCGCCGCCGCTGCCGCGCGCTGCATCGCATCACTGCCGCTGCCCCGCCGCGTAATCATGACGGACAAGGACGCCGGACACAACACTTCAGCCGATGAAGCCGCGGGAACCTCGAAGCCTCTGCAGACGGATTCGGAGGTGAGTCGAGTCGGAATTAGAGTCCCGCCCTTCTGGCCTGATCGCCCTGCACTTTGGTTCGCCAGCATGGAAGCTCAATTCCATCTAAATAATATTACCAGGGAGCAGACAAAATTTTATTATACCATTTCTCAACTTGACACAAAATATGCCTCTGAGGCAGAAGAGATCATCACTTGCCCACCCGACGACCTGCCCTATACCAAACTTAAATCCTGCCTCGTAGCTAGGTTCTCCGAGACATACGAGGAGAGAGTTAATCGCCTTCTGGAGAGGGCAGAGTTGGGTGACCGAAAACCAGCTGCCTTTCTTAGACATCTTAAGTCACTCTCTCGCGGTGCGGTCTCTGATCAAATGTTAAAAACTATTTGGATTAGTCGACTACCGGTGGCAACGCAGCAAATCCTTATAGCACAACCACCTAACCAATCGCTAGAGAGCCTAGGGGACCTAGCAGATCGGTTACACGACATCACCCAACCTACTGGTTTCATAAATCCAACGCAACATGTACACCAAGTAAATTCACCTGTGGCACCCATGCCAACGGCTATTATGTCCCCCATCGAGATGCGCATTAATGAGATGCAGGCGCAGATAAACGAATTAACTAGGCTGGTAACCTCTCTCACAACCCGTCCTCATCGTCAACATCAAAACCGAAACCGGTCACAGGCCCGCGCCCGTTCGCTTAGCCGCAAACGCGGTTTTAATCAAACAAACAACCATAATATAGGCTTTAACCAAACCGACACCGGTTTCAACCAGAATAATTATTGTTTCTACCACAACAATTTTGGGGAGAAAGCAAGAAAATGCGAAAAACCGTGTGCCTATACGGGAAACCAGCAGTAGGGTTGCTACAGGCGGTACACAACCCTACTATCGACCCAGTCGCTCACCGCCTCTTTGTCACGGACTTTCAAACAAAAAAAGAATTCCACATAGATACCGGCTCTGACGTTTGTGTTTACCCCTATTCTTACCTAAACCGTCGCCGTAAGCCATCTGAATATCAGCTGTTTGCCGCCAACTCAACACCTATCAAAACGTATGGTCAGGAGACTGTCAAACTGACCATAGGACTTAGACGCAATTATGAGTGGCCCTTCATCATAGCCGACGTCAACAAACCTATCATAGGTGCAGACCTTCTCACGCACTATGGTCTCTTGGTCGACCTCAAAAACCGACGTCTGATCGACCCGACCACAGGATTCGGTATTAACGCTCTACCTGCTGCCGACGACAGCACACCATCAGTGCGCACGGTCGTGGGAACGACCACCTATCACCAGCTGCTCGCAAAGTTTCCAGCAATCACCAGGCCCACCTCAAGTGTAAGTGAGGCCAGACACAGAACGGAGCACCACATACGTACCACTCCTGGACCTCCAACTGCCTGTCGAGCAAGACGTCTCCCACCAGAAAAACTCAAGATTGCACGAGACAAGTTCCAAGAGCTACTCCAGCAAGGGATTATCAGACCCAGTGACAGTCCCTGGGCATCTCCGATCCACATGGTAACCAAGAAGTCAGGTGGATGGCGCCCTTGTGGCGACTACCGTGCTCTCAACGCGCGCACGCTGCCCGACCGCTATCCCCTACGCCACATTGAAGACTTCGGCATGTCACTCCAAGGGGCTACCATCTTCAGCAAAATTGATCTGGTCAACGCATTTTATCACCTTCCCGTCCATGAAGACGATATTCCGAAGACTGCCGTCATCACACCTTTCGGCCTCTTCGAATTCGTCAAAATGCCGTTTGGTCTTCGCAACGCCGCTCAGACCTTTCAGAGGTTCGTTGATGAGATCACCAGAGACTTACCATTCACATTCCTATACCTCGACGACATCCTAGTAGCATCTGCAGACGAATCTCAACACCTGGAGCACCTCAAGAGCCTCTTCCAAAAACTTGAAGAATATAGCGTCATTATAAACCATTCTAAGTGCTTATTTGGCCAGCCAGAACTTGAGTTTTTGGGTTACAAAGTATCAGCATCCGGCATTGAACCACCCTCATCCATGATCGAAGCCATACAACAATACACCAAACCGTCCACTGTCAAAGCACTACGCAGATTCTTAGGTGTTTTAAACTTCTACCGGCGCTTCATCAAAAACGCCGCTGAAATGCAAGCACCTCTCCACAATTTGCTCAAAGACGGTGTGAAAGGCAACGACCCCGTCCCGTGGTCACCAGAAGCTGATGCCGCATTTGAATCCTGCAGACAAAGCCTAGCCCACGCTACTAGACTCACACACCCAAAGCAAAACTGCGAACTAGCGCTCTTCACAGATGCCTCTGATACAGCCATGGGAGCCGCACTACACCAAAAGGCCAACAACGACTGGGAGCCTATCGCCTTTTTCTCTAAGAAAATGACCCCAGCACAATCAAGATACAGTGCCTATGACAAAGAACTCCTAGCAGTGTATCAAGCAATCCACCGTTTCCGACATTGGTTAGAAGGAAGACATTTTACTATCTTCACTGCTCATCGCCCACTTACATTCGCATTCCATCAAAAACCTGAGAAGTGCACACCTCGTCAATTTCGACACCTCGAATTTATTGCCCAATTCTCGACCGACATAAAACACATCAGTGGCCGAAACAATATTGTCGCCGACGCCCTCTCAAGGGTAGACTCGATCAGCAGACCAGTGAGCCCACGTGAACTAGCAGCTGCACAGGAGTCTGACGTCGAGCTCCAGCAACTTCTTAGACCAGACTGTCAGACCGGCCTACAAATAAGGAAAGTCTACGTTCCAGATTCAGATGTTTACATCTTTTGTGACATCTCTACCACCTCAGTCAGACCGTACGTACCTGCTCCTCTCAGAGCACGGGTCTTCAACGCACTACATGGTCTTGCGCACCCCGGCATCAGAGCGACGTTGAGGTTGCTCGCGGACAAATACGTCTGGCCGGGAATGAACAAAGACTGTACAACATGGACGCGTTCCTGCCTCGCATGCCAAGCAACCAAGATCAACCGTCACAACGTCCCTCCACCTGGAACATTTGCCCCACCGAACACCAGGTTCGACCACATCCACGTCGACCTTGTAGGACCGCTGCCGCCATCTCGCGATTACAGATACCTCCTGACTGTTGTGGATAGATTCTCAAGGCTACCAGAAGTATACCCAATACGAAACATGGAAGCAGAAACTGTTGCACACAAATTGTTCTCCGGATGGATATGTCGATACGGTATACCACTTCGGATAACCACAGACCAAGGCCGACAGTTCCAGTCAGAGCTCTTCTCATCCCTGTCTCGACTGTGTGGTTTCCAACACATCCACACCACTCCATACCATCCATCTTCAAATGGATTAGTCGAGCGCCTCCACAGACAGCTTAAAGCCGCTCTGAAATGTCACAATAATGCTTCATGGTCAGACGACCTGCCCGTGGTCATGATGGGCCTCCGCGCTGTCTACAAAGAAGACATAAACGCTACACCAGCAGAGATGATATTTGGTCAAAACATCAGACTTCCAGGAGAATTCATATCACCCCAGCCATCAACAGTTCCACCTGAAATAACATTCGTGTCTTCACTAAGATCAGCATTCCACCGCCTCGCTCCAATCCCAACATCTTCACACGCGACGCCATCCATATTCATTCACAAGGACCTGAAAACAGCAACACATGTTTTTATTAAGAAATTTAATAAAGTTGGTCTACAATGTCCATACGAAGGTCCGTACCGCGTTACAAAAAAAGAAGATAAGTTCTTCACAATTATCATAAACGGTACTCCACGCGTTGTATCGATAAATAACATAAAGCCAGCATACCTTGAGTCAGATTCCGCACAACCCAACAGCACTGCGCCTGAAAATAACGACTTACCTGTTTCTTCACCTGCCCCTACTATTTCAGCAGGTTCCTCGTCTCCATCTGTTTTCACACCATCAAACTTACCTGTGTGTCCATCTGTCATCACACCTCCAGTTGTACCTCCACCTACAACAACTCAAACTACCAGGTTAGGTCGTCGGGTTAAATTCCCCAATAGACTAAACTTATAATAACCATGCTGGCAACCTACCTTCTTACACATAGATTTTTTTTTTTTTCTCTCTTTGTATCTATTAAGGGGGGGAGTATTGTGGCGGACTCTATTCCCGACACGGCGCACCTCTAGCCGTACCTCGCCCGCGCCATCGCGCGGTAGAATTTGACAGCGAGATGACGTTTCTCTTTGAAGACCGCAACAACATGTGAAGTGAATAAACGTGTGAACCCAATTAAGCTTTTACTAAAAGGCCTACGAACAATAACCACAGTCTGTGACTTGATTTGAACCTGCGCGCGCATTACAAAACATATCGCGCGGAACAAGCGCGAAAAAAAAACTGCTGTGCTGTCATCTTTCTTGTATTTGTTTGTAGTACCTAGTAGAGAGATGCATTATGTTTATAGCTTTGAAAACTGTAGTTTTAATTATTGATAAAGATCTGAATGTCGAATCTCGAAATACCTAATGTGAAGACAAAAATGCAATTGATGTTTTAAAGTGAATTATTGTGCCATCTAAATCAAAACAGAAATAAATGTTAACCGATAAACTAAAACTAAAAGTTATATGTAATGGAAATCAGTAAAAATAACCAATCAAGTAAGTATTAAACATTTTCTGAAAATGTGTTTATAGCTTAATGAACTAACTATCGTAATAACGCAATATTATATTAGTTACTTAATTGTGTTTATTTTCTGAACTTGTTCTCCTAAAGAATGTATTATGGCCAAGTAACACCGCGAAGTCCCCACAAACTCTTTGCGGAGTCCCAAGGCTCCACGCAGGACGGAGGACACTTTCAGTAAGGCTGCTAGGTACTTAAACTGGCTAAGACGTACAAGTATAGTTCGTTGTGGTGAATAATACTTAGATATACTCGATTTTGCAAAGCATTGTACGGACTAAAACTGGCACCGACATCAAACCGTATTCACGTTTAACTGTGATCTTAAAGAAATACTCGGACGTTTATCACAGCAACAAATGCAAGGTACCATCACCAAAGACATTCAGGCATTGGAAAGTTCTCAAAGGAAGCTCCGAATAACCAATATCTACTAACATAGGTTAGTTGAATACTTAGTTAATTTTTGCTATTTTTTTCCTCGCAAGTGTGTTGAAATGCCGTATGAAACGCGTGAGCATTAGTCATTAGACTCCTCGGCTATATTAAAGCCATCGCTTCGCTCAGGCTTCAAACCCGCCTCGACTATAATGACCAATTTAGCACACTTGTATTATAATGAACTATTATTGCTATAACTTATTATTAAGCCATAGTGGCACGCAGGGTCAGCTGCAGAAAAAAGGTACTGTTAAGACCTGGCCCTAAACTATGAAGTGCAAAATTCGAACTTCGTGTCGTGCCGTCCCGCTCACGCTAATATGATTTAATACGAGAGCGAGCGGGACGATACGATAAGAACTTCGATTTTCGAATTTCGTAGTCGTCCCCCTGACCTTTTTGCAGGTCTACGCAAGTGAGCCTGGGCCTGGAGGCGGCTTGACCACGGCTTGACAGTTCGAATTTAGAATAGGTTTTTAAAATAATGATGGAGTGACTGTCGAAGCTTTGGAGTGGCTGTGACTGTGATGCTGGCGAAGCTTAGGCGAGCCCCTATTATTAATATTTGACGATCTTTTTGTGAATTTATTATGTTTTGACATTTAAAATGTAATGTAATTTTCAATGAGAAATAAAGAAATCTATCTATAAATAGAAATAGCTAATAAAAAAAAGTTGAAGCGAATCCTCATACATTTTATTATAATTTGTAGGGCTATTGTGCTAGTGTGTGCTAGAGCCCCGTGGATATATCTAAATCTAACACCGATCTTGTACAAAGTTCTCCATTGTTTACAGTAGGTACCTAAACCCCGGTAACGGCGGTAACCACAGGGGCACCTATTTTCTTCACATAGCTACATAATGTTTAATAAATAATGTTGACTTTGTTCATTTGAGTAAATAAGCAACAAACACTTGATTAAGTTAATATGGATGTTGCGTTGATGTCTTTTTAATCGTGTTCCTCGTCTAATGCTATAGACATCAACGCAGCCAACATACATAATTGAATTGAGAAATGTTTTTACATGTCAAAGTGTTTATGAACTGTGACATAAGATCGATTTTTGTCTGATCTATACTTTTTCCAGGTCCTTGGCAGTCCATCCATTTGAATCGTGAGCACCTGGAGAACCTTGTCACAGTCAAATCCTTAATGACAATGACGTAGTGTTGTAACCTAAATTCTTTTTTATCTTTATTTATTTAGGGGCTTTGTTCAGACATGAACATGTCAGAGCCCCGTAAAGGACAATAGAAATACAATATAAAAAACAGCACAAATAAAAAAAACAATAAGGTAATTACAATTTATTTCAAAAGACACCTTATAAAGAATTTTGGCGGCTTCGCCAAAAGGTTCCGACAAAATAGAGTTACAAAATCCTACATTAAATTTAACCTCAATTCTGAAGTCCGAAATTCGAAGTCCGTATCCGATTCGACCTTCCCTCTCGCACATTTTTTTAAGTGGCCAGTTACTTTCCATTTACTTACCCTATAACCAAAGACATTTGAAATCACTCACGTGACTAATTCTACAAAATGGCCTTTGGGTATTTTAAACCCTGGCACTGAGGTATGTTTTATACCTAGATTTATAAGTATCGTATGAGTTGGAATGAGTAAACATTAAGCTTCTTATCATTATCACTGAGCTAACGATTTCTTCATTGGGTAAGTAGGTACACATACTTTGTGCAATTGTGATAACAATGAAGTAACATTGGTAAATAATGTTCTGTGTAACGTCCCAATGTTTCGAAGATTAATTCTTGTGAATTTTAATTGAAACTGTAAATGCAATAGGTACCTACTTACTCTTTATAATAACAAATACTTAATAAAATAATGACAACGCACCTTGCTTAACATTATTCTGCTAATTAATTGTTTTGTCGCAGCGACAAAAAAAGGACACTTTCACGTTTTCAAAACAGTGCGCGCACACGAAGGTGGTAGTGAGGTACTAAGTGCAAAAAAGTAGAGATATTCTATTAGGCTTTATACAAATCAATTAGCCTTTACTTGCACACAACACATCGTCGGACGTAGTAGTGGTTACAAGCAGAAATCAATAACAAATTGATTATGACGCGTGCGTACTAGGTACTAAGTTACGACCTAATCTAGGCTAGGCATGTATCTAGGTAACTAAATTTGAATGCTCTAGATCAGGGCTGGCGAACCTTTTAATGGTGAATTAGCAATTTTTCTATATTTATATAGGTAGGTATAACATGAAACTACCGTGAGACTCAATCATGACATAAAAACGGATCACTCACGTACATAAGTCGAGTTTAGCCCGACATGTTTCGGACTAATTCGTAGTCCTTCGTCTGGGAGCGCACGACCCAGCGGCAGCGAGACGCACACTCTAAAACATGTCTTATATACTTGAGTGATCCGTTTTTATTTCACTAAGTATATTTATATATATTTGGATATAAAATGCAATCTAATATTATTATTTAATTTTTAACACAGTTTTTTTAGGTCGATTACAGTATTGTTATCGCAGTTCCATAAATACATGTAAGTTCCAGAGGTCAATCCGACCACTGAATCACATGGACGTGAGGCACAGCAACAAAGACACAAGAAAAAATATACTGGTGAAGTTTTATAAAAGCATAATTGGCGTGCTCCTGGCGTGTATTTTGCCCCGTGCCACTACGGGCACGCGTGCCATTGGTTCGCCAACTCTGCCCTAGATATATTATTAAACAATGAATCGTCGATGATTTTGAATCAAGGTGCCTTGCTCATCGTTGCCTGTAGTTCCACCCAACCCACGGCCATTCTGTTCCAGTCTATAAATAATCTCTATCGTGAATGGACGCTATACGTCAATTATTTATAATTGTCTCTCAGTTGAATTTTTAAGGGTCGTGTGACAGCCCTAGTGATGGATCGCTGTTAGTTTGAATTCACTTCAAGAGATAGCGCTAGTGTACCACATTTCAAAATTAAAACGTTTGAACCAGTATTTCTTAATTTTACTAAAATGTGTACATCTTAAGTAAGTAATGTGTTTAAAGTAAAAAAAAATTGTTCAAAGCTACATTTAAAACGACTTTAAGTACACTTGCCGTTGTATGTCACTAGATGTCACCGCAAACTGCACTAATTTAATCCTTGACAAACAAATGACGTGCGTCTTTCTCGCTCATCCTCGAAGCATCTCATAAACTCTCTTTGGTTTGGCATCTCCCTCGCGCAACGCGAACCAAACTGGAACGATTATTATGATTAGTTAGATTCATTTCACGATCACAGAAATTACGTAGGTGCATCTAACTTAAGTATTGTTGTGTTGAAGTAAATGGAAGACTCTAAAATGGTGTAAATTGACGTGAGTGCAGTAGATCTCTTGATCGTTTAGCACCGATAAGTGCTAAACAATAAGTCATCATAACAAGGTAACGAGGATGTTCCTCTAAACAAAAGGCGGCGTCCTTCACACATTAGTGAGGCATCATTTGTTTGAATTAGTTATCTCTGCACGCCCCGATACTAGAGGTGATTACTGAAGGCATGTAAGTACAGTACGCACTCGACTTCGTCGCACCCTAGTTCCTACAAATTTATATCCGGTGGTGGTCTCTCAGTTAGTAATAGGTAATTAATTTTATCCGGACAGGGATTTAATATAGAGGCTTACTAATCACTCAGCCCAGACATGGCTAAATGTAAGAAAAAGGATAAAGATGATCAGTTATCAACAGGTCAGAAACAGAAACCGATGACTCCGCAAGAACTAAATCTTCTATCACAGGATGACAAAATGCAATTCCTTCTCGAAAATGGTCACTTGATAAAAGATACAGTGTTTAACAAAGTGTCATTGAAGCGGGGGATTGTTCAGAAAGATGCCTTGATCATTAGGCCAGACACCTTCATGTCCAATGGTGGGAAACTTAAAAAGAGAAATAAACATCATTTGCAGTTCTTGGACCATATTTTAATGGATGAACTTAAAATTGGTATGAGCAGTAAGCCGGATAAACACAATAATGAAAGAAATGGGGATAACAACAATGGCATGGATATAAGTGACCAAAATAATATCATAGGTAGTTCAAAAGATAAACCAAAACAAAAAAAAAAAAGCAAAGGTAAATCTAACAAACATGTCTTGTCTGAAGAGCTTTCTGTGACTAAAGATGCTGACACAAAGAAAGATAAAACCAAAAAGAAAACTAAAAAACTTAACAAAGAAACAGAAGAATTACTTACAAAACGACTCCAAAAGCTTCAGGCGGTGCAACTCACCACTGGAACTGTTTATCTCAGTCGTTTTGACTGTGATTACTGCGGGAAATCGTTTAACAGCAAATCATCTCTACGGAGACATATCAACATGCACCTAAATGTGAAAAAATTTCAATGCCGCTACTGCAATTTGAAGTTTGGGCAGTGTTGCAACTGGCGCTCTCACATGAAGAATGTTCATCCAAATATTAAGAGGAAGAAGTATATTTGCCGCAAATGTCAAAAATGTTTCCTGCTCAAAGAGAACTTGACCTTGCATGCAGCTGCACACATCAAGAAAGAGAATCCGCACAAATGTGTGTTCTGTGATAAAGTTTTCTCCACCCATGATTTGCTATCACAGCACGAGAAACAGCACATGGCCCCAGGCCGTTACAAATGCTCAATCTGCTCCCTGAGTTATGATTCCCGTAGTCGCTTCTCCCTTCACATAAAAAGCCATTTGGAGGTAAAAGATTTGAGCTGCCAGTATTGCTGCAAACAGTTTTTAAGGCCCAGTTCCATAAAGAGACATATTAAGATTTGTCATGGTGGTATAAGAGTGCAGTGTCCAGTTTGTAAGAAGAAGTTGAAAGGGCACTTAACTGAGCACATGCGGACCCATGAGAATGAGCGGCCACATGAATGCCAGCAGTGTGGGCAGAGGTTTACTCAGTCAACTCAGTTGAACGTTCATAAGCGGTCGCATACGGGGGCTAGGCCTTACCCCTGCAGGATTTGTAAGCGCCCATTCTCACACTCCAACGCTCTTATGCTACATATTAGACGCCATACTGGTGAAAAACCTTTCCAGTGCACTATGTGCCATATGACCTTCTCCCAGCTACCCCACATGAAAAGCCATATGCGCAATATCCATGGCAAGGAGAAGTTCTATAAATGTGAAGCGTGTAACATCTTCTTCAGACTTAAGGCGGAACTAGAAATGCACGAAATCAACTGCATAAATACAAATAAGGACTTGACCTTTGACGAACAAGTGCAAGCTTCCATGGAATCCGGGGAATCGCAAATGAGCATTTCGAAAATGAGGTTCCTGTTAGCCCTGCTCTTTACTAAGATCGCGTCCAAAGAAAAACTGAAATACTTAGGTGCGTATATTTTTTATTAGGTAATAAAACATCACACATTTTAATGATTGCACAGTTTTTGATTTTACAGTGTTATCGCTTCCTGTGTGTGCGCAAATAACAGGAATCCATTTCGAAAATCGATAGGAAATTCATGGCAAAAAAACTGGTACAAAAATCTCTTGCTTTAGACATCAACGGGTTTCCATACCTTAAGTACTTAAGTATTCATTGATTCAAGTCACTGTAACGAGGTTGAACAATAACAAATTTATGCACTGTCATTGAAAGGAGACTGGCGACTGCCATTAAAAGCATTCTAATATTGTTTTACAATGGGTTGAAAATCGTTTGCATTTAAATGTGTGTTGCTTGTGTGAGTACCTACCGACCGGCGTGGCGTGACTTCATCATTGTCACAGTCTGGATGAAGGCGCAGTAAGGACACTTTAAGCGGACTGTGCTTTGATTTGACCGAAATAAATATAACAATGATACGTATTGTGAAATTCATTAAAATCAGCATTGTTTGTAGGTATTCGTACCTACATGTGGTATAATTTATTTCCGAACTGACTGAATTTGTTTTAAGCTTTATTTATTAAGTTTCACAATCCGTTCAGATGTTCAGATAAAACCTATGTTTGGAGTTTCATATTTACTGTGTGATTTACGACTTCTCTTTGGGATACTTTTTTAAAGTTCTAGTTTTTTTTCTAGCTTCATAAATTATCATTTTGTCAGGAGTCGGCGAGCGGCGTGTCATAGGTAATAGAGTGAGTGATATCATTTCCCATTGTTGATGGTGACGGTTGGTGAAGGAAGGAAAATGGATTTTATTATGGGCGGGAAATGGTTAATTTAAGCATTAAATAAGATGTGGAAGGTGTTGGGAATAAAAATAGGATTAAGTATCTGCTACGGAAGACTGCATTTACATACTATTCTTTTGTAAATATTGCTTACTTTCAGCTTACAGGATTTCTAAGAAAAGAGTACTTACCTAGACCTGTATATTTCATAAATCTAGCATTTTTACAGACAATATCCTTTCATGTATATTCGCATGTTAGTGCAGTATTGAGTATTGATACAAATGTATTAAGATATCATATGACATATTTTCATCTACCTAGGTACGGCTAAGGCACAAACAAGCTTTTCTACATAATCTTGCCAAACTGTGACATAGATACTAATTAATCTTGGTGTCTGAAAATCCC
Organism: Clepsis dumicolana; assembly: GCA_963691665.1. Classification (NCBI taxonomy): domain Eukaryota; kingdom Metazoa; phylum Arthropoda; class Insecta; order Lepidoptera; family Tortricidae; genus Clepsis; species Clepsis dumicolana. The sequence goes on along the minus strand of OY829517.1, from coordinate 11,699,786 downwards.
CCCTCCTATCCAGTATTTACTTAAAATATCAATGCGAGGGAACTTCTTAAACAATTTTTTTTTCCGCCAGGTTTCAACAAACGTCTCATAGACGATATTCTGGTCGAATCAGTCGAAGCCATGGGTCACACGCCATGCACGGACGAATTCCATTCTCCATTCATGCGCCTTAAGACCAACATCTCCATTTTAATGCAAGGGTCAGTGTCTAAACGTGACCTGGTCAAGTTCAGAAAGTCCAAGAAAACCACCGAAGAGATACTGGAGTTGCTGACCTGCGAAAAGAAGTAGGTTTGCATGATATGGTGCAATTTAATTATAATCTTCCCAAAGAGGACAAACACATTCTGATTTATTGACGACATTTAAATTTACGTGACGTGAGCTGACAGCCGGCTATGACTTTGTTAGGTCAAAAGATGAATCACGACCTAGGCAATCATTAAATATAAAATGTTTACTTAATCTATTATCAGTAAAAACTGCTATACCGATAGCGCACAGTGCATATTTTAATCAGCGTGGTGGTCACGTAAATTGTGCTTTTAATATTATTTTTAGTGCAAGCTTCTATGTCACGGAAGTTGCAAATGCAGCGATACCTACTAGGTATATTCCAGTGTGAATCTAAACTACTATCGTCATCACGTTATAAAATATTAAAGTTAAGTTCTGTATATTTTAAATCAGTGACAAGGCCAAAGCTGTAATAGTGACCGCCTAATGATATTATAAGTAAAGATATTGAGTAATTATTTTATGTGTAGTAATACAACTATGTGGTTGCATATTATTGCATGCTAGAATATTGTTAGGTTATAAATTTTAAGACAACAGTTTTATTTTACGTATTCTCTTTTATCTATGACTTGCCATTGAATACAAAGTGATTAGTCCAAAGACCATTATATTCTTGCATTTTACTTATTAAATTGTAGCTATAAGTCTTCATTCCGATATTTGAATGATCGTGCCATGATGTTATTATCAGTTATGTAACTAAGTTGTTTTAGAAATTGTTTCAGAATTTAACATACCAAACACATTTCAGTCTGTAGAGGTTGTTTTTTGTAAGGATTGTAATTTGAGTCATGGCAAAATTAGTAGTTTATGCAACTGTTATATATCGAAGGATTATATAGAGTTGCATTAAGTACTCTAAGATGGGTTCAAAAGCCGAAGGCATATCATGCCCATGTACCTGTCACGAATTTGACTTTTAAAAAAAATCATAGACAAACATTAGACATAATGAAAACGGGATATTGACCGCGATTACCTTAACCGCGATTCACTTAAAACTGTCATAGAGAAACATACCGAGCTGACTAAATTATGTTGGTTTTGAAGATTTTCACACTCGTCGAGACCGGGCGAGGCCCACATGTCGTCCTTTTCGGGCCTTATAAGCAAAACCTTTTTTTGCATGCGTGCCTCGCCCGGTCTCGGCGAGTGCATCAAATTGGAAACTCTTAACGACATCGAATTCGATATCTAATGGCGACAGCAGTAATGAAAAGCTGGTCGTTTTCTACGGTTTCTGAACGCATTATAGAGGACTTATGATGTGTGTAGATAAAGATAATAGTTTCAAGGATACCTATTTCTTATGACATTTGGTCAATAAAGTGTAGATTCTTTACTAAGATACTTACACTATGATATAATTTTGGTAGTTGAAAAGAATTCTGTGCTGGCAAGATCAGGTATTAGTTATATTTACAAAACGCAGTGCCATTTCCAAATGATGATGAATTACATCGTGAAAAATATTAGTGTAGTTTTAAGAAATAAATATATTATGGATGGGATTATATCAAAATAAAATTAACAATTTTAAATGATTCGCGGTTAATTACATTAGACATATTAAATACGGGATATTGACCGCGATTACCTTACTAGGTTTTGAAGAGCTCCTGATATTTCGACGCAGGCCTTATACTACGAAGTAAAAAATTCGAACTTCGTGTCGTGCTTTCCTGCTCACGCTAATATTATTAAATACGAGAATGAGCGGGACGATACTATACGAACTTCGAATTTCGTAATAATCCCCCAGTTACAAGCACCATGATACGGGTAGGTAGATTGACGAAAATCGTGTACAGCCATAACAATGTAAATAATTAAATATCGTTGTTATATTACTGTTGCTTATTCTTAAAAGGCGTTTTTCAATAAAAATACATGTCAAGATTGTTTCCTTTCTTTTAATGTTGAAATAAACCTATAGTATCGGCATATCGGGAGCTTTTCGAAACCTAGAAGGTAATCGCGGTCAACATCCCGTGTTTAGTATGTCTAATACAAAATAACATTGTTTTTTAATCAACTGTGTGCATCTATTTTATTTATTGGTAATAGTTATAACATTGGTTAAGTATGGTTTACAAATGTACAATAAATATAATCATTCAATCCGTGTTGTGGTCAGTGTCAGGTAGTATCAATGTTCACCGTTTATAGAAAACTTGAATGGTTAAAGTAATTTTAGATTGTGGATAAGACCATTATATTTATTCATTTGGTTTCTAATTGTAATTTTATCTTTATTCTTGAATATGGACTCATTTATGAAAGCGAATCATTGTTATTATGATTCCAGTAGTATATCTTCCATTACTCTCATTTTGACATGTGTAATGGGTTTTTTCCACTAACAAGTTTCATTTTTCTTTCGCACAAAAACTATTTCAAAAGGTAGGTAGTTCATATACCCCTCATTCAATGTAGTGCATGACTTACCATCAGGTGACCCACTTGCTCGTTTGTCTTCATTATCGTATAAAATTAAGTTATAAATGCTAACTTGTCTGATTTTAATTTTATAGCCAATTAGCCATAATGCTAATTGATTACATAACATTATACTATTATACTGATGTGACTGTGCCGCATAAACTGATAATACTTGATTTTTAATATTATTTGTGTTCAATTATACTATTTATACCGTTAAATGTGACATCTTCGTAGAGAAGAACGTGAAATGTAAAGTTCATTGTTCATTGTAACTTTGAAAAAAAGTAAAAGTAACATTGGTATTGTCCGACCAAATCGTAGTTAAGAAGCACACAATGTAAACAATTTTGGCTGACCAAAGATTTTTAAAAACCCACCAGGTGTTGTTGAAATTAATCTAAAATATCTAGATGTATTAAATTATAGTAACAATAAACTTAGGGTCAGGTTTGAATTAAATCGTGTATTTATGAATTCGTTCGGAATTCGGAATTAAGATTGAAATAGATGTTTCTGTTTTTATTATTTTAATAAATATCTGACCTGAAGTACCAAAGAGTGTAGATAAGGCTTAAATAAATTATTAAACTATGTGTGTAAGTGTAATTTTATTCGATATTTTTTTTAGTAAGAATTATCGAAAACAATTTTACCCCATACCAAAGACGATAAAGCAAAAAAGACCGCCAACGTCTATACAATGTTGCGTTCCTTTAGTATTCACTATTCATTTATTTATTGCAAAATTGTACTTTAATTTAGAAAGATAATCCTAACTAATATTATAAATGCGAAAGTAACTCCGTCTCTCTGTCTGTCTGTTTGTTATCTCTTCACGGGAGAACTGCTGCACCAATCTAGATGAAATTTGGTAAGAAGATAGTTTAAATATTGAGGAATAACATAGGCTACTTTTTATTCGGGAAAATTGTACAGTTCCCGCGGGATAGCGATAACCGAAATCGTCGCGGGCAACAGCTAGTAGCCCGCTTTTGCTAGTTTCTCTCGACCTGTATATTAGTTTTTCTTTTGAGTTCATAGATGGCACTACACTACGTTATTAACAAGAAGCTTATAGTTATTAAAGTATTTTATTTGTACGATATTAAATTTGAAAATGAAATGAAGGCAAACCATCCGTCAGTGGCAAACGAGTAATCGTACTGTAAGTACTCTTGCTCTTGATAAAAACTTCTTAAATACTTACATGTAAGTTCAACCAACAAACCGTGCAGATGTAAAATCGAATCTAATACTTAAATAACCGTGTATCGTCAATTCGTTATTCAATGAGTCATTAAGCATGGAGGTCATGGCCATGGGTTCAGTCTATTTAGTTACGATTACGAATTAGGCAAAGAATATGTTTATGTACTAACGTAAAAAATTAGGCTTCTGTTCTGTCATGCTATTGTATACTGTGACGGCTGCTTTACGCAAAAGCATAATGGCGGGAGGCAGCTTTTATTCGATTTTTAGGGTTCCGTACCCAAAGTGTAAATAACGTGACCGTATTACTAAGACTCCGCTGTCCGTCCGTCTGTCACCAGGCCGTATCTCATGAACCATGATAGTTAGATAGTTAAAATTTTCACAGATTTATTTCTGTTGTCGCTTTAACAACAAATCTAAAAACGGAAATAGAAAACAGAATAAAACAGATATTTAAATGGGGCCCCCATACAGCAGACATGATTTTTTTGCCGTTTTTATAGATAATGGTACGGAACCCTTCGTGCGCGAGTCCGACTCGCACTTGGCCGATTTTAAGAAACACTTGAAAAAATCTCCACAGAGGAAGTATACTATGGTTTCACTGTACGTAATTTAAATTTAAAACATAGAATTATACAACATATATACAAAAATAATGTGATAAAAAATGTAGGATTTTTCATTATTACAAATAATGTTGCTCAAGCAGCTGGCCCTAAACTATGAAGTGCAAAATTCGAACTTCGTGTCGTGCCGTCTCGCTCACGCTAATATGATTTAATACGAGAGCGAGCGGGACGATACGATACGAACTTCGATTTTCGATTTTCGTAGTCGTCCCCTTGACCCTAAACTCCGAAATTCGAAAATCGAAGTTCGTATCGTATCCTCCCGCTCACTCTCGTGGTAAATAATATTAGCTTGAGAGGGACGGCACGATACGAAGTTCGAATTTTGCACTTCGTGGTCGGGGGGCTGGATTCCAACTAATTTAAACGATTAGCAAAGAATTGCCAGATAAAAGTTAGCTCTTAGCTGTCAAAGTCAATTTCAATATGTCAAAACAATCTGTGATGTGGTGGTATTTTGGTTTGTAGGCGTATAATTCAAATTATAAATTGAATATCCACAATATAAAATGGGTACAACGGGCCAATCGATCACCCTTGCCAATAGTATTATAGGCGTAGGAATATTGGCTATGCCCTTCTGCTTTCAACAAGTAAGTTAACATCCTATAGCACCATTGATTTGAATATATATTTTCCTCTAATTACTTACTTTAAAATAAAGTTTTTATCACCACTTTATTACGTACTTAACTCTTCGTTAACTACCGTTTAATTTTGACATAAATAATATGTTTATTGCAAATGTTTAGAGCATGTTTTCATTTGTTTTTAGTGTGGAGTTTTGCTGGCTACTTTGATATTGCTGTCGATGGGACTTGTCTCCAGGCTGTGTTGTTACTTCTTGCTCAAAGCAGCACTCCTCGCTCGGAGAAGGAACTTTGAGTTTCTTGGTAAAGTATTAGTTTGGTGTTATTACTACCCTTAACAGTAGCAGTATTTTGGGGGTATCTCAATGCTGTGTCTTTGTGACTATGTAGCGTCTTTCATCTTAAGCCTCGTTACCCGAGGATTTCTCCCACAATGCCATTGCTTGGTGCTTTAACGCATTCACTGCCGGCAATGCATATATGCGTTTTCCTGACTTTTGCCCAATGCCTCTGTTGCAATTTTACAATTAATTTGAACGCACATGTGCGTTTGCGGCACCTGAAAAACTCTCAGGCCAAAGGGGTGGCAGCGAATCTGTTCATGGTGCAAAAAATCCAACTGTTTTCCTGCAATGCTGGCCCAGCAATAATATTTTCTAATTTAAATTAGAAATCAACCCATAGGTACATGCTATTACATACTCATGTTTATTAAGTGAACCAACACCAACTGTGAATGTTTTCTGGCTTATGATTAAGACTAGCTGTTGCCTGCGACTTCCTCTGCATAAAATTTAGTTATTGCGATCCTGTGGGAACTATGCAATTTTTTAGGTTAAAAGGTAGCTTATATTTTAATCAGATTAAGATTCAGATTCATTTATTTACTCAACATTAAAATTACAGTATATAAATTCTACATGTCAATATTTAAGAATTTTTGTTGAGATCGTCAAACTCGTCGATCTGGGGTATAAACAAACAGACTTGTTCAAATTTATCCAAATCTGTACAGCAATTTCAGTGTCTAAAAGTATCAAACAGAGAAAGATAGCCCTATTAACATTTGCTGAATAGTGGTAGTATGGATATTATTGACACTATTGTGTCCATTAATAATATCCTACCTAGCTTAGAAAAGTTGAAAAACCTTTTCTTTTCAAACTTAAATAACTCAAAAACGGCTAAACCAATTTTGATGAAAACTTACTTGAATCATCTCAGTTTCTTGATAAAAAAATAAAATTGCAGCATTCCATGTGTTTGGCTCGGTGGGCAAGATGATGGTGGAGCTGGGCATCATTGGTTTCCTCATGGGAACCTGCATTGCCTACTTTGTGGTTGTCGGAGACCTCGGCCCGCAGATCATTTCGAAGATATTTAATATTAATCAGAGTGATATATTAAGGTGAGAGTAAATTTTAAATCTAGCGTACCATTCTGTCGGGCAGACAACGCAAAAGATAAATTCCAAACTTACAAAAAAAATATGGCATGTTGTACTGGGACACATTTTTGACACACAACAAACAACAACAACAATTAACACAACAACACAACACAATTTCGACAGTCGAATTTCGATAATTTTTCAATTTTTTTTTTGATAATTTCGTATTAGACCCAAAGTCCATGGTGTTGTAGTTCGAGTTAGTTCTGAGAAGAGGTCTGTGCCCAGCAGTGGGATATAAAGAAGACTGGTGATGATTTTGGGCTGTACTCGACTAACATATGTCACGGATCTGTTTATTAAATAAATTTCAAAAAGGAGGAGATTCTCAGTTTGTTGGAATGTTTTTTTTTTCACTATAATTTCCAAGATATTAGTGTCCCTACCTATTCTTCTATGATCTTTTATAATATTAATGCTTTGCAGGACATCAATAATGGTGATAGTGTCGCTAGTGTGTGTGCTGCCGCTGGGTTTGCTCCGGAATGTGGACAGTCTGAGCAACGTCAGTGCTGCCACCATCGGCTTCTACTTCTGCCTTGTTATAAAGGTAAGTCTGTGGTAGTATTGGTGGATATTACCAACCAACTGGACGACGGGATAGCAAAGTGGTTAGAGAAGTGGTGTTGGCCTATGAAGGTCCTGGGTTCGATCCCCTGTAGGGGCAGATATCTGTATGATTAATTCAGTATTTATTTATCTATATTTATCCATAAGTCATAACACAAGCTCTGCTTAATTGTGGTATCAATTATTTCGGACGTGACGTTACGTCCTCGAAGGGACTGAAGAGGCGGGTATCAACATCTTCTAGCTGCACGGAGCACCTTCGAAAAGACCATGATATCCAAGAAGAATGCGTCGAAAGAAAGTTGGCACAAAGTAATTTTTGCTAAAAACATGTTACAATACTTACAATACATAACCACACAAAGTAAGTAGACTCACTGTATCATTAAAAAATAAAGAAAAAAATTACAGTATTTTAGAAACATTAGTATAATAGCTTCTGCACTAGGGTTGCCACTAAGCCGACACACAACACTCACAACATCCGGCGATTTATAAAACTATATTTGATGACGCTTACACATACTGATCACCAGATTCCATGATTACGATGATGATTTCCGGTGTCAATTGTCCTATGATATTTATTTATTACTAGCTGTTGCCCGCGACTTCGTCTGCGTAGATTTCGGTTATCGCTACCCCTCGGGAACTTTACAATTTTCCCGAATAAAAAGTAGCCTAACCTATGTCATTCTTCAATGTTCAAACTATCTTCTTGCCAAATTTCATCTAGATTGGTGCAGCGGTTTTTCCGTGAAGAAGTAACTAACAAACAGACAGAGAGACGGGCTCTTTCGCATTTATAATATTAGTATAGATTATGGAATAACTTGTGAGTATGACATCCAGTGGCAATATGCAGAATCAACATGAATTCCAGGTTGTTTCGGAAGCGGCGACCCAACTCTTCACGGAGGACCTGAGCGCTCGCGTGGAGCTGTGGAAGCCACAAGGGGTGCTGCAGTGTGTGCCCATATTCTCCATGGCACTCTTCTGTCAGACGTAAGAATGTTTAGCATTTCGTTAATGTTTAAGGGTACCTTAAGGGTAGGGTAGGGTTATTAGGTACCTCAAAAGGAAAAAAAAGTACACTTATAGGATCACTACGTTGTCCGTCTGACTGACTGTCTGACGATCAAAGGTAAATCCAAACCTACAAGGTAAGTATAAGTACCCATTGAATTGACCCTATACTCGAAGTAAGGTACAGAACCCTCAGTGTGCTAGTCCGACTCGCTCTTGGCCCGTTTTTAAGATTTCATACCTCAAAAGGAGAAATGGAACCCTTATCAGTCACAGGATCACCTTCTTGTCCGTCTGTCTGTCAAGGCCCTTTTTCTCCACGTGTAGTGTAGGTAGCCTGCTGAAATTGATATCAAATAGTCAAGCCTGCAGTTCCTTGAAGCTGTTTTGTAAAATTGTTCATATTGTTTATACGAACAGTAGGATTTCAATCCCCTTTTTATTACTTCTGTGGTAAGATTCTGGAGAGCGATTTTTCTATTGTGGTCTTTCCTCACATACACCTCCATTTTCCCCGCAGACAACTGTTCGAGATATTCGAGTCCCTACCGACATTGTCACTCGAGAAGATGAATGTGGTGACTAAGAACGCTATCAACATCTGCACAGCCGTATACTTCACGCTTGGGTTATTTGGCTACATCGCGTTTAGCAAACACGAGATATCCGGTAAGTGACACTCATTAAGCAGACAGACAGAAGGATCCTTATCTATGGACTACAATTTACACACACACGCGACACACGTACAGCACACGTCTACGCTCGTGTCAAAATGTGTTACGCTCCGAATCGAAACTGTCACACAAATGCCAAAAATATGCACACAATCAACAGACCCTGTGTATTCAGCACTGATTTAGTGTGACATTTTTGGCAGAATCGCGCATTAACATCTCCACTCCTTTCCTGCTCTATACTTCGCAAAGAAAACCGATACCCGTGACAGCCGTTAGTGACTGCGCATGCCGCGTGGGGCATAAGTTTTTTTTTTGGTGCAGTTTTTTTGGGCTTACAACTTTGACTGTGACAGACTTTTTCATAGGATTTAACAACAGACATGGCTGCATGGATATCGTTTCCTTTGCTTGTCTCTGAAGGGATGGATTAAAAACAATTGACACCCCATCACACCGCACACAACACTGACAGCATCTGACGACGTAACGAACACACACCGCAAATTATCACATTTATAATATTAGTAGGATTGTAATAATTGTTTTTTTTTTTTTTTAGGAAACATTCTGATGAGCCTCAGCCCCACGATGGCCAGCGACGTCATCAAGCTGGGCTTCGTGATGTCTCTCGCGTTCAGCTTCCCGCTGATCATCTTCCCGTGCCGAGCCAGCCTATACTCTTTCCTCTATAGAAAAGTAAGAATTCAGAATAAATAAGAATTTCTAATGAAGCGATACTAGTTTACAAATTCGTCAGACACGCCTTTGCATCCAGATACTTGGGTTCTGGGTGAGAGTTCTGAGGTCTGAGGTTTCCCATGAGGCTGACATAGTCATATTTGGTGCACTAAAGCCTCGTTAAAATATTAGATTAAAAAAAAAGTGTACTCGACACTTAGGGAGCACCTTACCTGCCGCCCCTAGTACGCCGTGCACTGTTCCCCAGGCGCACCCGTCCCAGCACGACCACATAATAAACCACTCGATCCCCGCGGGCACGTTCCGCTGCATGACGGTGGGCATCGTGGCGAGCGCGCTGGGCGCGTCGCTGCTGCTGCCCAACATCGAGCTGGTGCTGGGCCTGGCCGGCGCCACCATCGGCGTGCTCGTGTGCGTGGTGTTCCCCGCCGCCTGCTTCCTCAACGTCACTTTCAAGAACACTAATGAGCGGCTGCTGGCTAAGGTGAGGACGAGGGACAAGAAGTAATCTTTATCTACAAACATAAGTCGACGATAACATCATGACGACAGTCAGTTTTCATGGACGCTTTCGAAATTGCAGGTAACAGCTAGGTTCTGATAACCAGTCGGACACCTCGATTGTGTTTGACCACAGTATTTTAATTTCAGGTGGTTCTAGTACTGGGCCTAGTAATAATGGTGCTCGGAACATACGCCAACCTGCAAGCTGCTGAGAACTCGCACGACAAATACGACGACAAATACATCACGCAGGAGAAGATCGACAAGATCGTGGAGGACTTTTTCCAGTCTAAGAAACTTGAGAATCAAGGTAAATGTTGCTTACTTAGGTACTTACCTTACTTGCAGTGAAAAAAAGATAATATTTCATGTCTCATTTATATTGATACATTTGCAGGTGTAGTCATAAAACCACCGGAAAAGATTGAAGTAGTAGTAAAAGAGGAAATTAAATACGTAAAGGAAGCAGTCGTTGATTCAGAAGTACAGCCGCCCAATCCAGTACCGCCAGAATCTCAACCCGTCGAGAATAATGATCCACCTCCACCAAACTCTGATACAGATAAAGAAATTGAAGACAAAAAGAAAGAAATTGACGACAAAAAGAAAGAAATTGCTAAAGAAATAGATGACAAAAAAAAGGAGATAGCGCAGGAAATTGCTGATAAAAAGAAACTAAAAGAATCCTCTGAAAACGTCAACCTAGAAGTAGATAGAGTATCCGAAACACATCCGAAAAATCTGAACAAATTGACTGATGCGAAACTTACGAATGGTGAAGCGAAAAAAGAAGATAAAATCATTCTTACAAAGGATGATGTGAAACAAATGAGTAGTCAACAAAAGATTGATTATATCAAACAAGCTCAGTTGATGGAGACTATTAAACAACACGGAGAGGAACAAAAAGAGTTGCTGAAAGAGCAGAAAGAAATTCTCAATAACATTATGAAGACGAAGCAAGAGTTGCAACAAAACAATAACGAAGCAAAGAAAATAGCCGTGGAGAGCATACAGAAGATTGCAAATATGGCGATACAGAGTCTAAGCGCCGTATCCGAACAACCTGTTGATCCTATTGAGAATAAAATGGAGCCAGTTGATAATACTAATGACGCTGTTAAGAAAATAGCCGATGTTGCCGTCGAAGCTATTAAAGAAATTAAAGATAAGCCATTAGTAATAGCGCCTTTGGTGAACAAAGACAATATTATTGAGAAAGAAATCAATGAAGTTATTCCAGTTGAAAATAACAATCAAGTAAAACGAAGCGAACCAATTGTTGTGGGTCCAGTTCAGAGTGGTAATGAAGCTAAGACAAATCCACCAATCAGCGCCGTTCCAGTCCAAAATACTAACACAGAAGCGAAGCAAAATCAACCAATCAATGTGCCGCAACAAAATAGTATTAATGAAGTAAAACCTAACGAGCCAATTGCTAATATAAATGCTCCTAAATCTGTAAATGTAAACGCACAGGAAGTAAAAGTAGATCAACAATTAAATTATGTTCAACCAGCAGCAAACATTGTTCCAGTAAATAAGCCTATTGAAAACTTAGCACCCAGTAATATTGTAAATAAATTGCTAGATCAAACTAAGCAAAATGTACAAGTCCCTCAAAAACCAGTTGAGCAGGGTAAAGGCCATTCGCATTCTCCTGATGAACCTCAATCTTATAAACAAGGCGAAGCTGCTCAACAAAGACTAGATACTAAAACAAATATACTGAATAGCGTACCTTTACCCATTGCTATTAATGGTAACGGCATAAAACCCGTAGAAAACAAACCAGAAGTCATTAAATATCCTGAAATACACATTCCTAATGGTGCTAAACAAGAAATTATTAATACTAATGATAACTTACCAGTCAGACAAAAACGTGAAGTAGTAGATTGTGCAGACAAAGTGTCCCTAAAAGCGGAAGACAGAGAAATTTGCGAGAATGTGCTAAATTCTAAAGAAGATTCGCAGGAAATTCTACCGAAAGTTGATTTGAATGATGCGTTAAAGAATGGTGTACCTCTGGTTGACATGAGCGTGGTGCATCACATGCGGTCGCTGAAAAGTTACGATGAAGAAAAAAGAAGATAGAAAATTATGATTTTTATTGAAACTGAGGCAATTTTACTTTTGATACTTTGTTTTAGGTGATCATCAAATCAAATATAAACTGTGAAAGTCAATTAATATTTGCTGGGGAATCTTAGGCGACTAGGCCAGGCTTTGTCCAGATTTTATATATTTTAGCAAACAGATGGTCATTTGAAAAAACAAATTTATATATTTGTATACAGTATTCACTCTCGTAAAGTTGTCACAGTAAAAATAACAACAGTTCCTTACGAAGAGCAATGAAATTGCCGACAAGATTCTAAAGTCAAGTAATATTAAATTAAGGGAAATTTTATTCTAAGGGCCTGTGCACATGATAAAAAAAATTAAACACTACACGAATGTTCGCTGCTGCATTTCGACATTGATGCAAATGATCGGTATAGTAAGGACCCTAAATGTTTTTCATAGTAAGTTAAGTCTTTAAAAATTGTAAGATGAATATTCTTATGAAGGATCAGTAATTTTTAACGCACAGATAATTGGCTAATTAGGTATCACATGTGAGTGTGTTATTAGCTGGTAGCCTTATTTGCACGGTACTATAAGTTCGAGTGAGATGCGTTACATTGCCGTAGTTGATCAAGGAATTGTAAATCCATTGCCTCTTAGCCCGCAATGTAACGCAAACCCGTGTAAATATGGATTTACTGCGCTTCTCTGAAATGTTTGTAAGATATCGTGTTTAAGTTACGCATTTACTTGACTAATTTATTGTTATTTATTGTAATTAGTTTATTTTCCATTGCTAAATGTTAAGTAATGTTTATTATTATGATAAGGTTTTTGACGTGATCTCATACGCGGTTTTTCCAAAATTTTGATGTTACAACAGTTTTGAAACCATTTACCCGATTCCATCAAAATCCTACGCATAAATTCTACGTTTACAAGGCACTGACTGACTGAGTAAAAATATTAAATATACAATAAAAAACCATTTTATTGAATCTTTTGAGTTTTATTTTTTAGTAAAAATGTAAATCATATAAATAAAACAAAAGTTACACTACCGACTTCAAATAAGCTTTTATCATGGCCCATGGTTCCTTAGTCATTTCTAGTATTAGTTGCTTATTCATTTCTAGATTACATGTTTATAGTAAATGCAAACGAAAACAAAAGAAATATTTTCTACGCTTATTCAAATAATAACATTAGCTAAATTTATTTCTACTCCTTGACATCACTTCCTTCTGCTCCAAACAGTTTTTTGGACCTGAAATGGAAAGTATAAATTAAAACAAAACAACTTTTAAATTATGTAGATATTTTTCATGATTTTAATTTATTCATACGCATTTTCATATTAAATAATGCACAATTTCACAATCATTGACATTCTTTCTGTAACTTTAAAGGCCTTACTTCACAGCGCAGAACAATCGAAATCATCAGAAGTTATTAGGAAATAGTAACATTAACATACTTAAAACTATAGTGAAGTGATACTTAAAACTACCGCAAAACTCAATCAAGTGAAATAAACGGATCACACGCGCATATAAGCCTAGTAGTCCTTCGAGTATTTCTCTTGTCAAAAAAAACTTCATAATATTCACCTCTTCCCAGTTTCGGATTTAGTCGCGCTCGCGTTGGAGGCACGGCGCGGGCGGCGCGCGGGCGACGCGGCGCCCGCCTCCGCCGGCGAGCCCTGCTGGCTGCCCGTCTCCTGCGGGTATTAATATAACAACACAGATAAGAAGGGCCCTCCCGTAGGAGGTTCCTGGACAACTGGGTCCTTCTAGCCAATGCTGACTTTTCGACAATATTCGGTAGAGCTATACAATTATCCCACTGTGTCTGGCTAGCACGACTGGCCGCGACTTTGTTTGTCGCGCGAGATTATATTACTCGTCCCGTTGCATACTGAGTGACAGAAAAGGACGGGCAGTCGTTCTCGCGCGAGATAGCAGTCGCACTGTGAGTTGTGCTGGACACCGAATCTTTAATAATTTACTTGGAAAGTCATTACGAAAAAAGCTGCGGTGAGCGGGCCGGGGAAATGCGTCGTGATTGGTTCATAGCTTGACATCTAGCTTTTCATCTGGTCGAAAGTGAGCTGGGATTCGAGCTAGCCTAGATTTATAGGTGCAAATGAGCATATGCGTTTCGGAAATGTTCGCCCTGACATTTGGTGTCCAGAAGGGTGGTCCGTGGGTCAAGCAATAAATTGATTACTTATAAAAGGTAATTCTATACTGTTTTTAATATCCGAATGGTTTCTACACCACTTCACGACATACGATGGCATATTTGCAAAATGCTAAATTGCGTACGCATAGCATAATAATACAATCGATACTCCCATGACACAAGCCCGCACATCACGAATATCACGGTTGACGCGGTGCGCTGTTCATATTTTTCCCCGCCCACCACGGTACCTGTTTGGTGGAGCCATGTTTTGGGATTGGTTACGCTTCTGGAGTTATTCGTAAGGTATTACTGACCCGTAAGTCTGTGGATGCGCGCCGGCCTTTGGGCGTATGCAGCGCTTCGCACGCGCGGTTGAACGACGCGCGCCGGCCGGGCCGCGCCGGGCTGCCGCCCGCTGGCGACCCGCGCTCTGAATCACCCACTATCAAACGGAAACAATAGCACATTACTGCAGAGCCCGGGAAAATAGTTCGGCCAAGGTCAATCTTATGTCAAGGTCATGAACACTTTGATAAGTAAAAACATTTCTCAAATGAACTATAAATATTATAACATGAATAATATTTTATCTACACACATATCATAAGTGATGCAATTTGAATTAAACATACCGATGTCAGCAGAAACCCTTCTGGAGGCGGCGCGGGCCGCTTTCGGCATAGTCTTGGATTCAGAGGCTGCACGACCCGTCCGAGCTAGAAATAACCAATAGTACTTAACATGATTCTGTTGTTTGGATGGCTTAGGCTCATACTCATAAAACACACTTTCCCCAAATGTGCACTTTCTGCAAAATGTACACTACACTCCCAAAACGCACACTTTCCTAGAAAGTGCATGTTCCCATCATGTAAGCAAAATCAAAGCGGCGGGTGTGCAAATTGATTGTTTTTAGTTCATGAATATGGACCTCTGCAAAGTAACACCTGATTCAATAAATTATTGAAAGTCGGGTTCCTTTTAAATGCTATGCCGTGATAGCCTTGTGGTTTGACCTATGGCCTCTCAAGCAGAGGGTCGTGGGTTCAAACCCCGGCTCGCACCTGAGTTTTTATTTATGAATTTATGAGCGGAATTACTTTTATCATGAGCTTTTCGGTGAAGGAAAACATCGCGAGGAAATCTGCACACTCCTGCGAAGCAATTCAATGATGTGTGTGAAGTTCCCAATCCGCACTGGGCCCGCGTGGGAACTATAGCCCAAGCCCTCACATTCTGAGAGGAGGCCTGTGCTCAGCAGTGGGACGTAAAAAAAGGCTGGTGATGATGATGACTTAACACAATAGCAACATCTATGAACTCGAAAGAAAAAACTAATAAAGATGGCGCTAATGTATAGCAGAAATGTAAGTGTCACACGAACAGGTACAGAGACCTTTCATACACTCACAGGCAAAATTAGCATTTATTTGTTGATTAATGTAAAAACTGTTATTTAAATAAAGAATACTTTTAAAATAAATAGCAAAAATAGGGTGGGCGATTAATTGTGCCTGTGAGTATATTAACGTCCCTTGGTTTGATCGTCCTAGCCTAAAAGTGACTGACTTCACGCCAGACGCATTTAAGTGTGACACCACCTACAAAAGCGCTGAAAGACAAGCAGAAGCCAATACTCACTCGTACGTTTGCTGATATCCGAGTGCAAAGAGCTGGGAGAGTCCAAGTGCATCTCGGAAGAGTCTGGCGAGCCTGCGTTAGATTAGTGCTGTGCTGTTTAGAGGTTTTAGCGAAGCGTTAAGTTCAGGGAGGTATAGAAATAGTAGGAAAACCTTTCCCACGGGCCAGGCAACAATCAATCTTATGACAATGCCATAAACATTTTGACGGGGGAAAGCTTTTCTCACTTCAACTATAAACATGTGCAACAAAAGGGGATGTTAGTTACCCTGTTAATGTTAATTGACAACATTTAATTTTATTGACACTTGTTTTTTTATACGATAAGGTAGGCAAACGACCAAGTGGGTCATCTGATACTGTACTGCAAGGACCATAAAACCAAGAGGACTGCCAGTGTCTATACGATGTCGCGTTCCTTTGAAATAATAAGCCTGCTGTAGCTAGTTTTACTAAGGAGGGGTCTCTGTACCATTCATTTGGTATGACATTTAGACCTCTGGCTAACACAATAGCGCCATCTAAATTAGTTTTTTCTTTCAGTACATAGATGACGCTATTGTGTTAGCCAGAGGTCTAAGTGTCATACAAAATTAATGGTACAGGGAAACTAGCTACAGCAGGCTCATTATTTTACAGAAATATTGTATAGCCATTGGCAGTCCTCTTGGTTTTATCGTCCTTATTGTACTGTAATCGCTTTATTGTATAGAAAATACAGAAATAAATACAAGTTACAAACAGTGAGATACAAGTACATAGGCGGACTGATCAATATAAGGGATCTCTACCAGTCAACCTTTGAGCGGTAGAGCGGAGTAGGTAGTTAATTAAGGGACCGACAAAGAATGCGTTTATAATCACCACAAATATACAAACTCATACAAAAGCCAAAAATATTATAATATACTACTACATAATTATATATATCGACGTTACTCTGACTCAAACTCGTATCTAAACTTTGACGAAATTGGCATAACAACTCTAAACCGCGAACCTAGTGGTTATTCCAATTTCGTTAGTTTATATACGAGGTTGAGTCAGAGTACCGTCGATATATATATTTATATACATATATACACACACATATATACAATACAATACAAATATTCTTTATTGAAAACCACAAAACAGTACAAGGAGATTACAGAAAAACAGGTATGGTAGACAATAGGCGGTCTTATCGCTTAAAACAATACAATAAACTATGCATATACTTGTAATTATTGATCGAAGGCAGCGGGCCACTATCGCAGTTGATCTCAAAAACTCACCGTCAAAGTCATCTTTGTTCAACAAGCTGATCCTGTCTATGGGATGCACGTCGAACGCGGGCGGCGCGTCGTCCGCGGAGCTGTCGGACGCGCTCGTGCGCCGGCGCCGCTGCACGCGCTGCGCCCGCGGCCCCAGAGACGACAGCACGGACTTTTGGTGGCGGGTCAGTCTGCACGCGTAGATAAGATAGCATGAAACAAAATGTTCGCATCACCAGCCTTTTTTACGTCCCAGAGCTGGGCACAGGCCTCCTCTCAGAATGAGAAGGTTTGGGCTATAGTTACGCGGGCCCAGAGCGAATTGGGAACTTCACACACTTGCTTCGCAGGAATATGCAGGTTTCCTCACTGTTTTCCTTCACCGAAAAGCTCATGACAAATTACAAGTGTAATTTTGCACATAAATTCAGAAAAACTCAAGAGGTGAGAGCCGGGGTTTGAACCCACGACCCTCTGATTAAGAGGCCATAGGTCAAACCACTAGGCTACCATGGCTATAATATAAATAAATAATCGTGTTATAATATAAATTTCACATGTTCATAAGTAAAAAATAAATAATGGAATGGATGTCTTGGAAAACGGACTTTAGTACTAAGACTAGAAACAGTTATCACGAAAACAATAACACCTAGTTATAATAATCTTCTTCTGTTATTTTTTCATAAAACTAATCAACATTTTTTGCTCAAATGTTGAGTACATGGTTGTTATATTAAAAAAAAAACTTTAAAAAAAAACCTACCTTCTCGAGTTTGAATATTCGCTAATATCAGCCTTGGAATCTTCCACCGACATCTCCGGTATAGCACTCAACTCGGGTTTGACAGCCACTATGGACTTTCTGCCTTTCCTTATAGGCTCGCTCTTTTCACTAGCCTTACTCCTAGTAGATTTAACAGAACCTTCGGAAGCTACACTGGCATTATCATCTATATTTTTGCTTCTAGTTCTTGTAGAACGACGTTGAGGCGTAACTGGACTTTCGATATCTTTCCCTTCGTCTAGAAGCTCAATCTCTCTCGAAGCGCGACGAGTCAGTATCTTTCTAACTTCTGGAGTCTTAGCGCATTCCTTAGATTGGTTCTCTATTTCTACGTCTTCTGACTTGTTGGAAGCGGTTGATTTGGCTCGTTTTCTGGTCATAGGTGTTTTTGGTGTTTCGGAAGCCGTACTTGCTTCTGTTTCGGCGGTATCAACATCCATTTTAACTTTAGTAGATTTGTTGGATGATGTCGATTTTGCGCGTTTACGTAGACGAGGTTCTGGTTTTGGGGTTTCGTTTGGTTTCTCTTCTGCTACTTTAGGTAAATCTACAGTTACATCTTTAGGAACTTCTGTCTGTTTTTCTATTTCTTCTCCAGATTCTGGCTCTTGTGTTTCTTGCGCGGTTTCTGGCTTTTCTAGAACAGGCTTTTCTTTCTGCTCAATAACATCATCAACTTTCTTGGACGCCACCGGTTCAGCTTCAACTGGCTTCTTTACATGAGCACTAGTGTCCACTACATCAACACTTTGTGGAGCAGTCATTTCATCTATCTTATCTTCAGTAGCTTCCACTTCTTCTACAATTACATCCACATTCAAAACATGCTGTACACCTGAAAATAAATATACAGTCAAATAAAAAAAGTTACATATTTATTAAATCTTACACAAACAACAGATATGTCTAAGTATTACCTGTCTCATCATTTCCTTTTTCATCAGTATTTCTCTCATCAGAATAATTAAGCTCCATTTCTTTATCCGATATATAGGAATTATCATCAGTGAGCAGAGACACTTGACCTAGATTCAGCGGATCAACACTCTGTTCAGAAGTTTCTTTTTTACTTGTTTCTGTATTATCTGCAGGCGCTTCTACAGCCAACTCCCTTTCCCCTTCAGTTTCAGGTACTTGCATAATTAATCTGTTGCTATCAGACGATGATTCTTCATCAACCTCTATGCTATCTGATGAAGAATTTTCGTTTGATGACAATGATGAGTCTCCTATTGATATTATCTCTTCATCTTCGTGTTCAGACAGTGAACCCTGCAAAGGTAAGATTGTTAACGTGAATTTCATTCATGAAAGTATGAGTATTCATACCATCAATTTGTCAAAAAATAATGCAAGTAAAGCAAATGCAAAGTAAAACGTTGGAGTATTAAAATTTAATTTCAAAAAATGATTCTACAAACGCTTTCGGGAAGATCATGATTGCCAAGAAGAATGCACAGTAAGAATCTTTACAATTGGCATTGAGATTCTTACATCAAAGGCGAAGTTATTATTATTATTACTATCAATTATCTTTTAATAACATCATGCCAATCAGTGAGCAAGGCTTGTATTTATTTAATGTTTATACTTACAACACCATCATCCTCTTCAGAACTTTCCTCACTGGACATATCATCCGCTCGCGCCATAATTTCTTCATCCGACGACTCACTCTCATTGCTCATGTCTTCTTCTATCTCATTAATCTCCATTTCAATCTCAACTATCCTTTCCTTTTCCTTCTGAATATCCTTAGCCGAACCACTGTCTTTCCAATCTTTTTCATCAACGTCACTATCATTCGTAATGAGACTGGATTCATCTCTTAAAACTGATTTGCATGACAGAGTTGATATTTCCACAGTCTTTGTCTTGATTTCCTTGACGGATTCTTCTTGGATATTCGTGCTATGTTCACGAACGCTTGTCGATGATTCCGCTACGCTGCTTTCATAACTATGCAGGACTGATTTAGCGAAGATACTTTCATTCATCGTAGTAAAAGCTGATAGAGCTTTGACGCCAACTGATTCATCTTTAACCTTCTCTTTTTCTGGAGTTTCACCGACGCTACTTTCACAGCTTTTAAGTACCGATTTACCAAATTGGGTTTCGTTAATTTTCGGTAAGTTTAGCGGTTTTATGTTACTTGCGGTGCTGTCAGCTGATTTGATGTCTTTCTCTGAGGTGTCAGCTGTTAGCACCGATTTGTTGACTATAGGTGAGAACGATACGTCTATATTCGTTGCTAGTTTTAAAGGTTTCATTGGAGTGCATTCCATTAATACGGGATCTTTTTCTTCAGTTTCTTCTGTAATAACTTCGGGTTCTTTTTCAGTGTTTATTTTAGTTTTGGCGAATGCGTTGGCTTCTAGTACGATACGGGAGAGGGATCTCTTGCCTTTGCCGGTGCGGTCGGCTTTAGGCGACATAAGTTTTTCCGGCGTCTTTGATCGGCTTCTACAAAAATAATACGAAATCGTAAATCAAAATTAAATCATATTTTAGTTACGATTATCTATTACATCTCTAATACCTACTGCTTTAAACTTTCGCGTTTTTCATTAATAATTTCCAGCTTATTTACGTCCCACTACTGGGCACAGACCTCCTCTCAGATTAAGAGGGCTTCTAGTGCGAATTGGAAACTTCGCACAAACCATTGAATTGCTTCAAACTATCTTCGTACGGACTTCGGTTCCCAGGCATAATTATCTGCCTGGAGAGATATATATCTATCGGGGGTCTTTCCCAAAAGTCCCATGTTTAACAGTAAATATGAGTACATTCCTACCTTTAACCGTTTTCCATCAACTAAAAACTCAAGAGGTGCTAGTCAGGGCTCGAACCTATCACCTTTTGCTTGAGACGCTACAGGTCAAACCACTAAGCTACCACGGCGTTATTAAGCGTGATAAAAAAAAATATACGAGGAATTACGTCACCTGACGGTAAGTGATCACCACTGCCCATAGACACCCGCAAGCAAATCTGTTGCCAACCTAGAGACCTAAGATGAAATGCCTCTTGTGCCCGTAATTACACCAGCTGTCTTACTCTCCACACCGGAACACAACAGTGCAAGCACTGCTGCTTAGCTACAGGATTAGCGAGTAAGATGGTGGTAGCGATACGGATGGACCTCGCACAAGGTCCTACCACTCGTAATGTCGCGTTTTGTTTATGACATTGACATAAGATTGTTCTTTGCCTGACCTGTGGAAAATCTTTTTCATTAGACCTGTACTATGTTTAGAAGTAAAGACTTGTACATTCCTACCTCAAGCTGCGCGGACTCTGGGGCGCTTCCAAAACCTCTACTTCGGGGGTGCCCTCGCGGCTGCGCAGCGCCCGCGCGGGCGGCGACTCCGAGATGGGGGCCAGGCGCGGGGACTCCGCCGCCTTGTCCAGGCGCTCTGGCGTGCGGGAACGGCTCCTGGGAGAGTTGGCAATCATACTTTCGTTTATTTTGGCATTCGATCAATAATTACAAGTAGATGTCTGGTCAGAGCGTCAAAAACGGCTCGGCAACTAAGAGCTCATTTGCGAGTCTTTTATAATGCACGCAAAATTGCACTTTATTGCAACAGCTTAAAGATTATATTAGACCAAAATAGTCAATAGCAAACTGACACTAAAACGGTGCCGAATTTTTACTTCGTTTTTTAGCTTAATTTTTATTTAGTTCCTTTCGGCCTGCGACGGAATATCATTCCTGACAGTTCTTAGTTCCTGACCGACTCAAGCCTACTAACAATTTTAAAAGTAAAGTCGGATAAAAAAGGAACGTGATTATTTATCCTTGTGCGTGTGTATGTGAGTTTTTGCGCGCGTGTGTGTGTGTGTGTGTGTGTGTGTGTGTGTGTGTGTGTGTATGTGTGGGGTATATATGCGTCAATGGGCAATGCAGCAATAGGAGGATAACGATGCATATCGACGTTACACTGACTCAACCTCGTATATAAACTTCGACGAAATTGGAATAACCACTCTAGATCACGAACCCAAGGTGGAGTCAGAGTACCATCGATATGAATGCGGTGATGTGTCAGGTTACCGGAGCGGTTTTGGCCGGCTGAGCAGCGGGGCGGCGGCGAGCGCGGCGCTGCCGGCCTCCTGCGCGGGCTGCTCGGGGGTGGCGGCCAGCGGCGCGGCCTCCGGCGTGCGGGACCGGCTCCTGCGCGGGCGCGCACGTTAGGGGGGGGGGGGGGAGGGACCACGACAACTCAATACCTCATTCGACGCCAGCGATCCTAGCGGATTTTTGACGCGCGACAGCCCTCATTTAAATAATAAATAAATATCATGGGACAATTGGTCATGCTTCATATTTTTGTTGTATGGTTTTTATAATTTATTTGACAACTATAGACTATTTTAAGAAACCAATTTCGGTATTTTTATATTTAATGAATATTATCTACATTAAAAATAAATATTAATTTATTGCTGACGTGACGTCATCAAACGCATAATGGATAATGTAGTCTTCGCCTGCATAAAAAAAATTACAAGTCAACGTCAAGGTGTTAACGTCACTGCGGACGGCTAACCTAAAAAAAAATTTAAATCACTAACACTAACTGAACTTGTTTCAAATGGAAGGCTACGACTGTTTCGTCCCTTTATGTCCGAATAACAACAGGGATAACCCGGGTTTGTTATTCGTACCAATCCCAGAACGACGGCGAGAGGAATGTACGTGTCGTGAAGTCAAGCAAAAATACTTCAAGAACTATTTGCAGTTTTGTTGTGAAGATCATTTAAATGTATGTAGCTAATTAAAACAAACACATTACTTTTACACAATGGTTTAACAATAAAGTATTGACCATTGAGTACACGAATAAATTAATAAATTAGATTGTATTTATTATTATAATATTGTTTTATTTTGCTTTAGCTCCTCTTATTTCAGCGATGTTGTGGTTGCTAGAATTCATCATGAACTCCAGTATCATGACATTGTCCACTTGTGGCAAATTGTGAGAGTCGGCTTTTTCGAAATTAGCCGTCCTTTTTGCCATTTTCAGTGCCGTTAGAGGATAAAATGCTGCTGGTTTTACTCTTTGGGCTTAAATAACAAATAAACAAACTACAATACGAAACGACACGTCAATGTCAAGTTTGAGTTTGTGTTTGATATAGACTGGACAGGCGTCAGTCGTTTTTTTTTTAAATACCTAAGCCAAAGGAATCATTATCCATTAAGCGTTTGATGACTCTCAGAAAGGTCATTTGAAGGTCAAAACATTTCAACGAATATCTTAATAATGTAAGACTTTTTTTTTAATCTGATATACAGAAACTGCACCGAAAGCTTGTTTCTCGAAATGGTTTAGAGGTTTCCATGCATATATAAAAAGTTAGCATGGCTAATTGACACCAATTGACCTAGTCCCAAACTAGGCAAAGCTTGGGACTAGGTCAAATGGTGCTAACTATGGGTACTAGACAACAGATAAACATACATAGTATAGTAAACATCCAAGACCCGAGAACAAACATTCGTATTCATCATACAAACATCTGCCCCTGGGATTTGACCCGGGACCTCAAGCTTCATTGTCAGGGTTTCTAAGCACTAGGCTATCCGGTCGTCTTTATTTAAACTTTTAATTTGAGAAAAACTAATTGAAGGACAGTTTAAATACTGAAAATTATATCGTTATAGTCGAGTAATTTACTACTGAGCGATCGTTTCGACATTTCAAAGTAAGTCGCTGGTTTGAGCAAATTTCTATTTTCAGAGGTCGGATTGACTTTAATTTATAGTTTTAAAATAGTCACTGAAACATGAATACACAGAAAAAAACAGAAAAATGCCAAGCCCGGGAATAGAACCCGGATCATCGACATTCCGTGTCGCGTTACCTTACACCAAGATTGGCAACAATAAAAAAAAAATGGGGAAAAACACAAAAACATACTCAGATTGAGATCATGAATGGATTGAATTTAACCCGAAACTTAGTTTTTATTTACATTTTTGAAACTGATACCTAAGCCAAGTGAGAAAACCGGCCAAGTGCGAGTCGGACTCACGCACGAGGGTTCCGTAGAAAGATTTTAACGCTTTTCCCCAGTGTTTTAAGAAGTCCAGGGTTAGCAGAGCCCTGCTCCTAAGCAAAATGTACGCAGTGTGGGGTCAACTTATATTGGTCTGCGAAATCTACAGACAAGACATAAAAATTTAAGATTTTGAGACTTTTCGGAGTGGTTGTGCTATAAGAGCTACCTTCATACCAAATTTCAAGTTTCTAGAACAACTGGAAGTACCCTTTAGGTTCTGGATTTTGGCAATTTGTATGGAAATAGCCTTTGTAATGACTGTATCTTTTGATTGCGTTGACTTAGAAGGTTGATTTTTTCACATCTTCAAGGGACCGCAAGCTTGAGTATTTGATATTTATTTCAGCATGCTACCTCCACGCGTTCCAGAGAAAAAGGGTCTTGACAGACAGACAGATGGACAACAAAGTGATCCTATAAGGGTTCCGTTTTTTCCTTTTGAGGTACGGAACCCTAAAAAACGAAACCATGGTCTTACCTGGTGATTCTGCTGGGACGTAGCGGTGTGATGATGGGCGAATCAACACGCTCCGGTGTTCTAGAACGACTCCTAAATTAGGAAAAATAACAATATGTAATTTGGAGGAATTATAAGATTGACAATATCTAATTTTTTTGACACCTGAAGATTAACATAGGCGTCGAAAGAATTTTGCCTCCAGAACACAACAATTTACTTAAATAAATTTAATCTTATTTATTATATGAAATACAAAACATTACAATAAAATGATCAATTTTATCAGTACTACCGATGAATGGATGAATTGCCTTTACCTTTTTCACGAAAAAAATGCTCTCAAAAATTTAACTTCGACAATGTCACATTATAAACGTCAGTACTTTGTTTTTATCGAGACAAGACAAAGGCAATTGATCTATCCTAACGTAAAACTGGAGTTACGTTCTTTTATAATAAGTGTCGCTTAATAAATAATATTATATTCTAAATTGTGTATGTTTATGTCTGTTTATTTTAAACTAGCTTATGATCCGCGGCTTTGCCCTCGTGAAAGATTCTGAAACGGGCTAGTTCCCTATCCCGTGGAAATTTCGAAAAATCCCTTCTTAATGCACTTCTAGGGTATATGTTTACCAAATTTCAAGTCTCTAAGTTCAGTGGTTTAGGCTGTGCGTTGTCTGTCAGTCAGTCAGTCAGTCAGTCACGGCCACGTACCGACCACCCTCTGGACACCGCATAGTCTATAATTTACTTGGAAAGTCATTAGGAAAAAAGCCGCGGTGAGCGGGCCTGGGAAATGCGTGGTGATTGGTTCATAGCTTGTTATGTCGCTTGTCATCTGGTCGAAAGTGAGCCGCGATTCGTCGCTAGAGTGATTTATAGGTGCAAATGAGCATATACGTTTCGGAATCGTTCGCCCTGACATTTGGTGTCCAGAGGGTGGTTGGTCCGTGGTCACGGTACTGTTTTATAGGTACAGATAAAGTTTATTTATTTATTTTATTTTAATTTTATTTATTAAGGAGAACAACAACGTTACAATGAAACTTATTCTAATTTAAAAGTGATACATAAGGCCAATAACAGTTACTCCCTGTATTGTACAATTAATAGCTTGAGTTGAATACTTAAGTTTATTTTGTTAACAAAAACTTAATCTAATTTTACCGTAATCTAATTTATCAAACTTATTTCACAATTAATTTAGTGTACCCTACTTAGAATGTGTGTGGTATGTGTGTGTGTGTGTGTGTGTGTTTTTTTGTGCGTGCGTATGTGTGCATGTGTGTTCAGTAAACAGAAAGTTTTAGAGAATGAGCTCACCTATTAACCAGCGGCGTGCTCTCCGCCCCCGTGCCCCGGATGCCTCGCCTCCCCTGCGGCGTCTTGGGTGGCGACCTCTCGTCCGGCTCTCCCTCTCTCTCGCCGGCCGCCGTATCTCGCGTCTCTGTCTGGCGGTAGCGCGGGTTTACCAAAGTTATCGGTATATCGGCGATACTCTCTATTGAAGTGTTGGGGTCGTCCGATAAACTGCTGTTGGCTGATATTGAGAGGGACCGTCTGAAATTGACAATACCAGATATAATATGCGACGATTGACAATACAAGATATGATATACGACGATTGACAACACAAGATATACGACATGCGACGTTTGACGATACTATATACGAAGATTAACAATACAAGATGCGATATGCGAAAATTAATGAACTGATATACGACGATTGACTATACGATATAGATCGACAATACAGGATACGAAGAGTTCATTTCATTTATTCATTGATTAAGAGTCAGGTACATAAATATAAATATGTTACATAAAAAAAATATATATGGGACAATCTATGACGCCATGTAAAGGCACATAATAACACAAAAATAACTGCAACCAACTGCAACTTAGAAAAGTTGAAAAACAAAAGACATTTTTAATCCAAAGTACACAATGGCCAGATCGATTTTAATGTAACTTAGCTAAGGACCCATGCTATGCGGCTAAACCGTAACGTTAACTGCAGGTTAGCGGCCTTTTTTTAACCTAATTCGGTGCAAGTCGCCAACTGGAAACCCGTTAAGCGTATTGTTATAAATTTTGAATCGTTTACCTGCCACGAACTGTGTCTTTGTAGGATTTTCTCGATGATAATTTCTCTTCGGTTGCGATCTTCTTTGGCGGCGATTCGAAAGGATGGCTGTCCTTCTAGAATGACCAAAAGGAAAAACTGAATGATAACAAGTCAATTATTTGGAGATAGAAGCGAATGCTCTAAAGCGAGCAATAATGGACTCATGGCCAACTTAGTGAGTGAGTGGGCTCTGCATGAAACCATACATGTCGCACAAGAGTAACTGTCTCGCCCGTGTCGTTGCAGAATAGTGTAATTGACAACATTTCATATTTTTCACACCTGGAAATTAATAAAGGTATCGAAAGGGCTTTGCTTCCTGAACACACCACTATATTTATAAAAAAATAATATTACTTATTTTTTTAAATACAAGAGAATAAAATAAAAATACCAATTCTACCAAAACTACGCAAGAATGGGTGTAATACTTTTGCCATTTTCACGAAATAAAAATAAGCAACAATAACGCGTAGGTTTGACAATGACAGGCGAATTTAACATCTTGGTTTAGTTTTATGATCGTGACAAGACAAAGACAATTGATCCATCCTAGCGTAGTTTCGGAGTTACGTCCTTTTGGAATAAGTACCTTTTAATAAATTAATAATAAATTAATTACAAATCCTAATGAAAATTTAAAACCGTAGGTTTGCTCCTCTTTCAAAGTAGAATACAGAAAATTAATCAAATTATAGTCTCAAAAATATGAAATGTTGTCAATTCGTTCTAGTTCATAGTAACTAAAATAATAACACACAAACGAAAGCAGGTATACTAAACATTTACCATAGTTTGCGTAGATGTCGTAGTGACGAAGCTGTCAACAGATTCGTCCATCTCTTTCTGTCCCGCGGCGGAGTATTGCTCTCTCGCTTGCACCACGTCCAGCTCGAACGGGGCGAAGGCCGGCTGAGGCGAGGGCGTTGACCCGGACTCTGAGGCCGTCGGGATAGTGAACCGTAGGTGTCTGGAAATAAGGTTGAAAATATTGAAGGACTTAACCACTAATTCTAAAGGCGATTACAATTCTCAACGTAGGGATGTCTATGGCAGCCTTTAGACGATCAGTTAGACTTTCGATCAATAATTATATAGTAACCGGTCACGAACAAAAACGAAGTAAAACTATGGCACCGTTCTAGTGTCAGTATGCCGTTGATTATTTTGATCTAATATAATCCTTAAGCTGTTACAATAACGTGCAATTTCGCGTGCAATAAATAAGAGCTCACTCTACAACTGAGCTCTTATTTGCCGAGCTGCTTTCGACTCTGATCCGAAATCTACTTGTAATTATTGATCGAAGAATCAGACTGATGTATATGAGTGACTGACGCTTGACTGAGCGTGTGAGTTCGTGGTCATGATCACACGTGATTTTTGATTTTTGCCTTCAATCATAGTCACTTTAGTCATGCATGACTGAGCGTGTAATGGCATGTTGCCAATCACGCATCAAACACTTATTTATACTAATCTTGTTTTGTTAAATAGGGCACAACCATTTATAACAATTGAAGCAAAGCACACATTCTTCATTCTATAATAATTGATAAAATAGGGGTAAGGAAATTAATGAATTTAGTTAGTTATTGAGTATTCAATTAAGTTAAATATATTAATAATGACTCAGATATTGTAATATTTTGCAATAAATAATATTTAAGACACTGCCACAATTATAGTAACAACAATGTCAGTTTTGGCTCGCTGTATTATGAGTTAATAGGTATTAATTTAATCTAGATAGTAATTAAAAATACAAGTTATTCAAATATTTTCACTTAAAGTTAGTAACATTGGTCCTACTTAATTACTATGTTAGTTAATCAATGTCAAAAATAAACCCCTAAAAACACTAATTAAATAACCCGCCCCTGACCGTTCCCGGCGCAAAGCTCCCCATCACACTCGCTGCATCACCGCGCTGAATGGCGATGGCCAACCTTTGCACCAAGAACGAACTGGAGCGGGAGTCACCAGAGACATCCGCGAGCCTTCGACCCAACTCCCGCACAAAACCCTTTGCATCCGCACCTCAACTGCCCACGGTCTCCACAGCCACAGGAACAAAGTGGTACAGCTGCTCCAAGGCTGCGTACTTAAGCCGTTTCTTTGCACCGGCCTCCTCCGCGGCTGCAGCCATCTGCAGCTGCTGGCGCGGACGGTACGGCTCAGGTGGCTGGCGGCAACAGTGCTGACGCAAGTAGCGTCCCATACTAGGCACTTTCCGTTCTTCCAAGGCACCAGAGTCAGGCCGTCCGGCCTCTTGCCATCAGATCTGCTTAGACCAGGAGGCTCAAGTACGCAGGGCACGTTTGCCGATATGAGGGCTCTACGGACAATGTCATTGAGGGCATGGTGCCGCGGGAAACCCTCAGAACAACGATGGCAACTCAGTGCGTGATGGCCACCGGCCACCATGGAACCGCAGGTGCATGTGCGGGGTTCGCACACCTTGCAGCCCAGGCGGAGAGCCGCCGCCACCCGCAGAGTCGTCATCCAGTGAGGTGCCCAGGTGAGGCGAAGGCAGCGCATGCAACCACGCCCCAGATTCTGGTTGCGGCACAGCCCGCAGTCTGGCCTTATCGACACCCGTGGCGCCCTCCAATAAATGCTCCTGAAGCCGCTCCGCCCCCACGTCATCCCTCGCCCGCTGAACGTGCGCTGTTTGTGGGACCGTCGCACCCGAGCTGAAGGCCGAGCAAGCTGGCAGCGCATCCGGTACAAAAGGAATGCTCCCCACGCCACCATTAGAATGGAGTAAAACAGTGACAAGGTTCGCAACGCCATGCGCCGACGCGAGAAAACCTGGCAGGCCCACATCCCGGGCGCAACGCACCCCAAGACCACCATGACGGCTTGGTAAAGCAGCCCGACTCCACTGGGTCTCACCAAGGGAGACATTGAGGACTGACTCCACCACCGATTTTAAAGCCTCGTCAAAAGAGGAAACCTCTTCCGGACACAGCCAGGTAGGGGTGGTCCGCAACAGGTACGTGACTTTCGGAAGAGCAAAACACATGCGTAACAGGATAATCGCTACGTGCGCAGAAATATCTTTTAGACGTTCGCGAACAGTAAGGAGAACTAATATAATTATAATAATTTTGATAGTCGACATCCTGGTTTGTTTCAATTTCACGTAACAAATTTATGTAAGTAGATTATTCTACTCTTTTTTGTAAGCACAATTTTATCCAGCGTTTTCTTATAACAAGATATTGCAAAGCCTCTTTCGTAATCCCTTACTTACAGCCCTTGATACACAATGTACTATAACTCACTTGTTGGTAGAGTCGCTGTAGTGCGTGTGGTTGCTGGCCGTGTCCAGCAGCTCGTCGTCGCTGTCGCCGAGGCGCGAGTCGGCCGGCGAGGGCGCGTCGCGCCCCAGCGCCGAGTTACGACGTATCTGTTTATAACAACATATTTGTTTTACAATGCACGTGCTCGGAAAGTGCCACTTTACGTGGGTCAACACATTGATAGACAGTCAGTCTTTTCTGCACGTGTGCGAAAAAAGGTATTCATACAATTCATGCACACTTGAGGATGAGTGCGGAAATATATATTAACTTTCTATGAATATGTTGACAAACGTAAAGTGACACTTTCCTAGCATAATGCAATCTAAAACTTTGTATGACATTCGTGTGGAAATGTAGGCAATTCCCGACTCGTGTCGGTTTAACACCAGCTTAAAATGCTCGTGTTTAAGATTATCGGCACTCGTTGGGTATTGTCTACTTTCCGCACTTGTATCCTAAATAACTATTTTAATACAGTTGCTAAAAAAGTGGTACTTTTTATGGCTACGTATCGTGCGTAAAGTTGGATTTTTCGCAGTTACCGATATAAATATTCACGTAACTTGCTTTTTTATCACTTTAAAAAAATATGTATACGAAAATTATATGGATAATTACATCGTTCCTAACTTTCCAATTGTGATAACTCTCAAACTTGCTAAAGTGACATAATTCTTTACGTGTACCCTTCAAATAGCTACAATATGGCTCTCCCGCTACAAAAGCACTCGGGCGTGCTGCTGTACGTCGTCGCGCTAGCACGAACGGCTTTAAGCGCGGATTTGTAATATTTTGTTTTTATGAAAATATTAAGTTAAGTATCGTTACATCTGAAAAATATACGTACAGTATAATTTTAATGATACGTAATTAGAAGGCAAGCAGTGCTTTCTTGCGTCATAGAGATGCACGCCACTGACAAAATGTAACCTTGAGTATGCTGTGCGGCGTGCCGGCGCCGCTGCGGGCGTACAGCCGGCCGCCGGGGCTCTGCGCCTCGGGCATGTCGAGCAGCCCCGCCAGCTGGCGGCCGAGCGGCGCCGCGCCCGGGGGGCCCCGAGGGGTGCCCGCGGCGCCCGGGGGGCCCGGCCGGGCGCGCTTTGGCGGCGTCGCCGAGGACGGCGCGTCTGAGAATACGCTGGGGAACACTTGCCGGGTTAGCTACGTAGGCAGACAGTATGTCAAGTATGTATGTATATCTCGTACTGTGAGGCGAAGGATGACCGTCCGTCCTCTCTTAATTGATTGTAAATGTTTCAATGTTGTTATCTTCTGTACCACTTTTGTGTTATAAGTTCAGTGTTGTGCTTGTTTTAATTGTATGAATTTCACAGAGCCTTGGCTTGTCTGTAATGCTGTGTAATTACTTTAATAATAAATAAATATCTTTTCATCCTACTATCCTAGCCTATCTTTAGCCTCTTCATCTTGGTTGCTGTATTTTGGCTGTCTGTAAGAGATCGCTTTTAAACGATATGACCGCCTATTGTCTACCATACCTGTTTTTCTGTAATCTCCTTGTACTGTTTTGCGGTTTTTAATAAATAATATTTGTATTGTATTGTATCCTACGAGGGCTGTTTGATAAGTACCCGTTTATGGAAAAAAACATTTTTTTGTATATATGCATTTATTTTTCTACGTAGTCATCTTTTAACTCTGTACATTTGTTCCACCTATACTCAAGCTTCAATAAACCATCCAAAAAGTATGATTTTGGAAAGTCATTAAAATAGGCCTCTGTGGCGGCAATGACTTCGTCATTTGATCCAAATCGCTTGCCACCGAGCCATTTTTTTAGGTTGGGAAACAAAAAGAAATCGCATGGGGCCAAATCTGGAGAATACGGGGGGTGAGACAATAGTTCGTAGCGTAACTGTGCTAATTTAGCCGTCACAACTCCAGAGTCCAGACGAATGAGCCGGGGCGTTGTCGTGATGAAACAGTACTTTTTTCTTTTTTAAATGGGGTCGTTTGTCCTTCAACACGGCGTCAAATTCATCCAATAAATTGGCATAGTACTGCCCTGTTATTGTTTTTCCCTTTTCTAAATAGTCAATATGTATAATACCCTGCGAATCCCAAAAAACGGTCGCCATGACCTTTCCAGCCGATGGGACGGTTTTTGCTTTCTTTGGAGCAGGTTCACCCGGTAAAATCCACTGCTTCGACTGCTCTTTCATTTCCGGGGTGTATTGGTGGACCCACGTTTCGTCCACGGTCACGAAACGACGCAGAAACACCTTCGAGTGAGTGAGTATGTTTGTTACTTTTTCACGCTGAAACGGCTAGACGGATTTGGATGAAATTTGGAATGAGGATAGCTTGTACCCTAGATACGTACGAAACATAAGCTATCTTTCATCCCGGAAAATTGTATAGTTCCCGCGGGAAAGCGATAACCGAATTCTACGCAGACGAAGTCGCGGGCAACAGCTAGTTGCACATAAAATATAGTAGACAAGGTGCTAACAAATTAGTACCTACCAATACTTTTTAAGATGTTACCTTACTTACATCATAACCTAACCAACCTAGAAAAGTTGAAAAAGATAAAAGTATTTCATCCATTCGTTCGTTCGTACTGGTAATATTGTTTTATTTTATTGTCTTGTATTTCATATAATAAGTATCATTAAAATTATTTATTTATTTATTTTCGGAGAACCAACAGCTCTCTACAAAATACAGAGTAGGTTATTTCTATAGTAACATTGAAGCCAATTACAGGATCTCACAACTAGAAACAAATTTCATACAATTAAAAAAGAATACGCACAAATGCACCACGAAACGTGGACAAAAAGTGATAGCAAAACTCATTCTCAACACAAATGATCTCAATTGGAATATCTTTCTGTATTTTTTTCCTATTTTTTATTATTTTTGACCCGGAGTGTCGAAGATCCGGGTTCGATTCCCGGGGTTGGCATTTTTCATGTTTCAGTGAGTTCATAAAAAGTATAACATTAAATTTATATTATTGATGTTTTCAGGAGGCGAATCTCTTTCGATGCCTATATTAATTTTCAGGTGTCAGAAAAAAAATATATTGTCAATTGTAATTATACTGTATAAATACCTCTTAGTTTTTGTCAGTTTCGGAGTGCAAATAAATGGGGTGTCTTCTATATTCAAGGCCCGCTTGATGCCGCGTCTCATTTTCGGCCTGTTCACCCAAGTTTCACTCGCATTCTCTATAGTATCCTTGAAACAAGCAAATTTCCTTACAATTAAATAACACTTCCCTGAAGCAACCTAACCAACTTTAAAAAAAAAACCCGGCCAAGTGCGAGTCGGACTCGCGCACGAGGGTTCCGTAGATTTTAACGCTTTTCCCTAGTGTTTTAAGAATTCCAGTGTTAGCAGAGCCCTGCTCTTAAGCAAAATGTACGCAGTGTGGGGTCAACTTATATTGGTCTGCGAAATCTACAGACAGATATAAAAATTCAAGATTTTGAGACTTCTCTGAGTGGTTGTGCTATAAGAGCTACCTTCATACCAAATTTCAAGTTTCTAGGACATCTGGAAGTACCCTTCAGGTTTTTGGAAATCGGAAATTTGTATGAAAATGGCCTTTTTAATTACTGTATCTTTTGATTGCGTTAACTTAGAAGGTTGATTTTTTCACAGCTTCAAGGGACCGCAGGCTTGAGTATTTGATATTAATTTCAGCATGCTACCTCCACGCGTTCCAGAGAAAAAGGGTCTTGACAGACAGACAGACGGACAACAAAGTGATCCTATAATAGTTCCGTTTTTTCCTTTTGAGGTACGGAACCCTAAAAAGACAGAAAACCCGACTGCATTTCCGAGGAACAATATACCCTATTTGTCACTTTCACAACTGAGACGAAACTAAAGATACCTCACGGTAAAATTCGTCGTACGTTTTAGGCTATAGAGCGTGCCGAAGAATTAGGCATACATACATACGCTTTACTTTTTTTGGATAACCTAACAAATTTTGGATTATTTCTGCTCAGAATCACGAGGACTATCTATTTAAATAATAAAAGACAGACAGACAGACAATAAAGTGATCCTATAAGGGTTTCGTTTTTTTCTTTTGAGGTACGCAACCCTAAAAAGTGTCCCGCATTTTTTGTCAGTTTTTTGACGCGTTTTTACATACCAATCTTTATGGACCGTCGCAAAATTGACAAATAAATTTTCTACTTTTTGGCAAAAAGGGTACAGTTTTTTTTTATACAACGAGGAAGGCAAGCGAGCAAGTGGGTCACCTGATAGTAAGTGATCACCACTGCCCATAGACACCCGCAACTCCGGAGGGTTTGCAGATGCGTTGCCAACCTAGAGGGCTAAGATGAAATGCCTCTTGTGCCCGTAATTACACCTTAGCTTTGCTTAGCGGCAGGATTAACGAGTAAGATGGTGGTAGCGATCCGGACGGACCTCGCACAAGGTCCTACCACCCGGCTACACAGTTTTTTGAAAATGCCCAAATGCAAAGACTGTGTTGAAAAATAAAGTATTTTACCTGAATAAATGACGACTTGTAGACGAACGTGTTTACAGGAGATTTCGCTTTCACAAACACCGACATCGGTTTTGGTGCCGCGACTGAAAAGAGAGATGAATCCCGAATTTATTACTTCGCAAGTCTCGATGAACTACATTACTCTGTGCACTCAGCGCATCCCGACGTGTTGTACAGTCGAGTTCTCCAATATCTGTACAGCCAACGGTTCATAAATATCTAAACACAGACCTTATGTAACTGGCAATAAGGTCTGTGTATAGATATTTTAGAACTGTTGACTGTTTAGATATTGGAGTACCCGACTGTACGAATGACAGTATTAATTATTATTATGTCGTCTTGTGTCGTGCTTACATGCAGAAATACCGTTGGGCTCATAAAAAATAGGATAGGATTACATTCAACTACTCATTGTTTTCGGATATGATTAAGGGCGTTCAAGCAAAACGACGGCCGAATAGCCTAGTGGTTAGAGACTCTGACTATGAAGCTTGAGGTCCCGGGTTCAAATCCCAGTCGGGGCAGATGTTTGTATGATGAATACGAATGTTTGCTTTCGGGTCTTGGGTGTTTAATATGTATATAAGTATGTATTTATCTGTACAAGTATGTTTATCCGTTGACTAGTACCCATAGTACAGGCTTTGCCTAGTTTGGGACTAGGTCAATTGGTGTCAAATTGTCCCATGATATTTAAAAATTGCCGAAATTTTATGTTATTCATTTCTTATCTAGTCACTAGATTGTTAAATAATTTTTTTTAAACTCAGAGATATTATGATAATACGGTCTCTCCTCGACATTTCTGTTATTTTAAAATAGCCAAAATGTTAGCATCGATTTAACTGTGTTTTTTTCATATCAGTCGAAAAAAAAAAGAAAGAACTTCAGCATGTTATTCTGTATTCCTAGGTTGGGGTGTCACCGTACCGTGTGGCGCCGCCTGGCGGCCGCCAGCGGCAACAGCAGCGACCTTGGCGGCGATGGCGGGCAGCGCGGCGCACGCGGCGGCCACCAGCGCGTCGCGCGCGCCGGCCCGGGGCACGGCGTCGCGCAGAGACTCAGACGATAGGGTCATGTCGCCGCGGGACTGCTTCAGCTTGTTGTTCTGCTGTTGCGCTTCTAAGTATCTGCAGAGCAATATTTGGATTTTAGCTCCCGACCCAAAAGAGAGGGGTGAGTAGTTTGCATAAAGATTAACGAGGGTCCTTAAAACACGAGTGTGTTTTGGGATAGAATAGAATAGAAAATATTTATTTTTGAACAACTAAAACTAGAATCACATAACATTATCTTAGAATATAATCATAAAGTGCAGTTGTCACAAAAAAAGGACTCCACTCAGCATGTGTCATGGCACATGGCAGTGCTATAACGCTGATTTTCAGTGAGCCCAGAAATTAACTACAACTAAACGAATCTAAACATAATATAAACACATTTTTTTTTTATGAAACGAGAATTATGTAAAGTAGCATACAATACCTTATGGGTCAATCAACTTTTCTTTGCCACTCGGTACCATGGAGATGTCCCCTGGGTCACTCGTCTAAAATAAACTTTTTTCCATCAAACGTTAGGAGTTTCGACAGGTGTATGCCAATTCCTTCATGCTTCATCTCCTAAGCATGCAAATCCTGACTTTCAGGAGAGTGGTGCCTTAGAAAAACTTTATTTTAGACGAGTCGCCCAGGGGACATCTCCATGGCAACGAGTGGCGATTAAAAGTTGACTGACCAATAATTTATTTTTAACCCCCCAAACCAAAAAAAGAGGGGTGATATAGGTCGTTACTAACTTGAGAAATGAATTTAATGTCTTTTTGAAAAAAAAAACTTGGTTGTGGTCTCGTGATAAACAATTTACACTCTAATACCAACCTCGCTTGACGTAAATAATACATGATCAGTATGTCCGAAGTCTGCGGTGCGTTGCACTGCTCCAGGTACTTGATAAACGCGTCTTCTTCGAAAGGCAATAAAGTGACTTGTAACATTTTTGACAGCTGACCAGTGTTGCGACACCCTAAAACATGAGGCCATTTTAAAAACCAATAAACGTTTATGAACATATATTTTGATAAAAAGTTTATATCAAAACAGTTGGTTAAGAAAATGACACGTGCGTCACAGTGTGTGTACGTGTTTAGTGTTTAATTTGTAATGGGTCCCATTAAAAACAGCAGTATTCGATACTTTTTCAATTTATAGTGATGATGATGATGACTAGTTAGTCAAATTATCCACTTTTTTTATGTCAATATGATTGCTCAGTATGAAGTTTGTATTTAATTATGACGTCATAATTTCAGTGATCATTGATCAGTCTTAGTTAGTGGGGAAATTTTCTGAGATTTTAGTGTGTCATAGTGTAAATGTAAACCTTTCTCTCGCAACAGTAAAACAAAAACAAAGCGATTCTGTTGTTAGTGTTTTTAAACATTGTTTGATTAAGACTGTGGCGAATGACATCTTTATTATGTATTTGACGTAGCGAAGCCTGTTGAATGTGGGTCAATCAACTTTTTATTGCCATTCGTTGCCATGGAGATGTCCCCCGGGTAACTCGTCTAAAATATGATTTTCTAAGGCACTACTAAATCAAACATTAGGAGTTTCAACAGAGATATGCCATTTCCTTCGGGCTTCATCTCCTAAGCCGGTAAATCCTGACTTTCGGGGGAGTGGTGCCTTAGAAAATCTTATTTTACACGAGTTATCCAGGGGACATCCCCAGGCAACGAGTGGCAACAAAAAGTTTTTTTTTTCATTTAATTAAATCGATTATTGGTAAACAAACCTTTAAAGAAGAAATTCAGCACATGCAACTTATCCTCCAAGGAGCCAGCATTCTGCACACACATCCGGACCACGTCCAGAGCTTCATACACCAACTCCCTCGCCAAGTACAGGTTGCAACAGGACTGCCAGTCATCCAGCTTGTCATGGTCATTGACCCTGTTGTTCGCGTCGTCTTTATTTTTTAAATTCTGTATCGGCGCCGGCTTGCGGACGTGGAGGTATTGGAGGGCCGCTTGGGTCTTTTTTTGGGCTAGCAATGATGATAGAACGACGTGGTGTTGCCATTCCGAGAGAGTGTTGCCGGTTAAGCACTGGAGTTGGTCTAATGCGAACTGTGAAAAAATTAGAATGATAATACAGTCTGGGTCGTGTTTTATAAAGCTACAAGTTGTAATTTACAAGCGGAACTCTCTTTCTAACAAAAGGTGATAGAATGAGACTTCCGCTTGTAAATTGTAACTTGTAGCTTTATAAAACACGGTCCTGGTCGTGAATTGAGCAGAAGATAGGTACACATCGGCTTACAATGTGTATCGTATCGTCTGACTCTTTCCACGAAGTTCTTATAATATTGCCTATTAAGTGATTCGAATTACATTTGCCAGCGAATAACAAACAAAAACGGAGACAAAACACAACAGTAATAATAATAATAAACCGGTTTTGAATGCTTGCTATCTGTCGATGGCAGGATGGTGGGCCACCTACATACAGGTGGAACGTAACGAGGGACCTTCCCGAAAATACAAGATTTTTCTATCCTTTTTTGCACATTTTACGCCTAGAAACCATGTTTATATTCTTATCCGTTTTCAAGTTAGAGGTAGTTTAACTTTAATGAAATAAACGAATCCATTCAACCCTAACACACGTGTTGAATTCACGTAATTTACGTCAACTGGAGTTAGTGATTAATACGGGGTCCTTTTGTTTCGTCGAACATTTTTGTAATGTTTGTCATAATCTATCACTAGTCATAACTCTTTTTTTCTCTGAAACCGTAAACATTTCAGGAATTTTGTAATGGTCGTCCTGTAGAACTCTATAGGTTAGGTTAAGTTTATTTTATAACAATCCGGAACAATTAACAGTTTCAAAGAAAAAACGAGCTATGCCTGGTAATAAATTATGACAAGCATTACTTTATGACTTTCAACTGTATGGGAGAAAATACAGACCCGATAATACTTATGAGTAGGTAACGGTTGTAACCATAGTGAAGATGATTAAATTAAAAAGGTTTTCTTTTGTTTCAATTTACGCCTCTAACCATTATAAAGCGATCGAACATCACTCATATAAATAATCCATTTTCGTCCGGTCCGTCGTTACGTTCCACCCTGTATAGCAAATTTAGCAAATCCAGTAAAAAAATTCGTCAGCAGATAAAAACAAGTGACAGATCGAATATTGAGAATGGCTGTAAGTGGATAAAGCAAGGACCATAAAACCAACAGGACTGCCAATGGCTATACAATGTCGCGTTCCTGTAAAATAATGAGCCTGCTGTAGCTAGTTCCACTATAGAGAGGTCTCTGTACCATTAATTTTGTATGACACTTAGACCTCTGGCTAACACAATAGCGCCATCTATGAACTGAAAGAAAAAACTAATTTATATGGCGCTATTGTGTTAGCCAGAGGTCTAAATGTCATCATACCAAATGAATGGTAGAGACCCCGCCGTAGTAAAACTAGCTACAGCAGGCTTATTATTTCAAAGGAACGCGACATCGTATAGACACTGGCAGTCCTCTTGGTTTTATGGTCCTTGCGATAAAGTAAGTAGGTGAACTCACATCGAAGTCCCTGTGGTCCAAATGCCAGAAGGCCTGCGTGGCTTTGATGGCCGTGTTGCTGAGCCCGAACATCGTCGGGAACTGCATGAGCCGCCGCACCACCGCTTCGTAACTGGAAATACCGCGAAACATTTTATGGGCTATTAAAGTTTACTGCCCACGTGTCTGTCTTTAGTAACGAATGAAAGCTGGTGAATTTGCTGTAGTGTGCTACACACTCACATACACCTTACCATATTGATATACCTATTGTACCGTTACATACTTGAGACAGAATAAAGACGACTCTCATACAAGCCAGTTGTTTCCCTAAACACCCAACATCACATTGCAAACGGGACGGTTTCAGCTTTCGATCGATAATTACAACTAGATGATTTAGAGTTAGGTTTAGAGGGCCTAGCGAGTTTCTTTTATATGTATATTGTAGGTAGGCCTTAAACAAAATGGAGCGATGACCTCGTAAAGGTCGCGGGACCGCGGTGCGGAAAGCACAAGATCAGTCTGAGTGGAGAGCCTCGGGGGAGGCCTATGTCCAGCAGTGGACGTCTTTCGGCGGACATGATGATGATTATTACTATTGTAAGTGCTATTGTAAGCTGAATGACGACGCAGACGTAGTTCTACAACTAGTAAGATTTTTAAAGAATCTTTAGATTCTAATACAACACATGAATAATTTGATCTCAACATATTACTATACACCGATCTCTTTATTAAATCAAACGGAATCGGGTCTGACATCACGCGTACATAGAAAGTTTACGACGAAAACATCCGGCGAACTAAATTCGCAATAATGTTACGTTCATGATTTAGGTCAAGTGAAACATACCTACATGACATTACTTTTATTTCCACTTGATATTGTTATACTGATTTTAAATAACACGTAACTACTAAAACATGATGCAATAAAATAAACACTTGATACTTGAACTCACAACATGAAATAAACGGATTAATCCGTAGGCCTTCCTCTGAGTGCGCTCATGTCGGCAGCGAATCGAACACCGCGTGCCATGCCAACGCTCTGCTCGCTCGGTTACTTGGCGCAGCTGGCAATACACTGTTGTAGCTTGTAGCACTTACATGCGAGAGTGAACGCCTATTTCACCATAAATCAAATTTCACGGTTGTTACTGAACTTGTCACTTACCGAATTTGGTGCATATCGAATTGGGCACTTACCGAATTTGGTTCATAATCGAATTGTGCACTTACCGAATTTGGTTCATATTCGAATTGTGCACTTGCCGAATTTGGTACAATATAGAATTTGGCACTTACCGAATTTGGCACTTACCGAATTTTGCACTTACCAAATTTGGCACTTACCGAATTTCATCATAGACCATAGAGTAATCCACCAGCAGATAGAGCACCAGCGAATGCTTGTGTTCCTCAGGTATGTCGGGCAGCAGGTATAGGCGCAGCAGCGAGTACAGCGAGGGCGGCGGATACAGGCCGTTGCTCTCGCTGCCGCCTTTTATCCACATCCTGAAAGAATGGGTAGAACAAACATGCTAATAATGTCTTCTG
The DNA here is from genome assembly GCA_963691665.1 of Clepsis dumicolana. Taxonomy (NCBI): domain Eukaryota; kingdom Metazoa; phylum Arthropoda; class Insecta; order Lepidoptera; family Tortricidae; genus Clepsis; species Clepsis dumicolana. The sequence continues at coordinate 11,659,109 of OY829517.1, read as the reverse complement.
TTCAAAATAATAATGCCCGCGGTGTTCTATTTTGACAATGTCAAAAGTGACAGTTGACATAGTTTATTTTAATTCTAGGCTAATGCTAGACACTAAGCTAATCAGCCATTCATTCTCACAAATGCCATCTCAATCATTAAAAAAAAACATCTAATTAATGACAGGAAATAAAAATAAAAGAGCTGCAGTTCCTCGATTACTAAGACGACGGCTGTCGACAAAAAACATAATTTGCACCTCTTCAAAAAACTTTACTTAGCCAATTATTTTCGTTTGGATACCTGTATGCAGTGGTCGTCCTCTACCCAGTTCAGGAAATGGTGCCATATTAATTTGCCTAGCTGAATTCAATAAAAGATTTAGCTTATATAATACATACTCGTGACTCATGATGTCTACTCGCACACATTACTCACACATACAACAGGTCCTTTACTTAAGTTTTTCACCTATAATTAATTGTTTTTAGTTCATAGTTCATGAAACTAAAGTACTATCATTTTCAAAATACTGATATATTAGCTGCACTCACTGATGGATCCTGTCACCTCCGAACTCGTGCTCTATCAGCTGGTCTATGTAGAGCAGCGAGCAAGCCTGCGCGCCGGCCGCCGGCGCCGACGCCTCTTGCAGCCGCTGCAGCTTCAGGCGGCTGCAACAACGGTTAAAGTGTCATTCTACGGAACTTGCTAACTATGTAACCACCATACCATAGTAAATTCAACATTCGGCGACAATTTAAATTTGATGGTTTGTTTACATAGTTAGCAAGTTCCATAGATATTTATAATGTAGTTACACACCAATCAGAATAACTAGGTATCCATCAGGTGGCCCGCCTGCTCGTTCGCCCCCTCTTACATAAAAAAAGGTCTCATATTCGCGTGTCCTAGTCGCCACACAATGCCGCTCGAAACGTCGGAATGAAAATGAGTGCTAAAAGGTGTGTTTTGCAGCATTTCTAATTGCCTAAAGTCTTCCACAGAGCATGTGCAGATCATTGTGAGCGCTTCGATTGCTTAGCAACTATTGCTGTTGACTGTACAAGCATCTGCCCCGACCGGGGATCGAACCTAGGTCCTTAAGCTTCATAGTCAGGGTCTCTAACCACTTGGCTATCCGGTCGTCTAATGTTTTCAAAATTCAAAATTTTGTTCAGTAAATATGCAGTTGAATGCTCTATTGCACGTCTTTTTTTTGTCTACCAGCGCTTTCGGTAAGACCATGATAGCCAAAAAGAACTTGGCACAAAGTATTTTTAGACATAATGAAAACGGGATATTGGCCGCGATTACCTTATAGGTTGATGCATGTCACTGCATCGAAATATCGGGAGCTCATCAAACCTATAAGGTAATCGCGGCCAATATCCCGTTTTCATTATGTCTGATGCAATTAACCGCGATTAATTTAAAACTGTTACAAAGTATTTTTTTCTAAAAACAAGTTGCATAGCTCTTGCAATACATAACCACAGGTGAATTACACAAAGAAGAGCTATATTTATAACCGCATGATATTTACCGTTTGCTGTAAGTGTTGTGCAACTGCTCCGCCGGGTAGGGCAGGTCCATATGCCTCTCGGGCAGGAGGCCAACTCGCAGGAACCACTGCACCACTTGAAAGTAGAGAGACACTGTGCCCACGCCTTTGTACTTCTCTTCTATCTCGCTTAGTGCTGTAACAATAGTACTTTTTCATACAAGCGCCGAAAGCATGTCATTTTGGACGAGTTCCTGTGTTTAGGCCCGAGCTGTGAGGCGTGGATCCAGACTCGGGACGAGTGAAAATGACTTCCGCGCGTATTACGGTATTACCAAATGAGGTGTAAAAAATGTCAATGAAACCAAAAAAGGAAAAAACGGAACCCTTATAGGATCACTTTGTTGTCCGTCTGTCTGTCTGTGTGTTTGTCCAGACCCCTTTTTCTCTGGAACGCGTGGAGGTAGCATGCTGAAATTAATATCAAATACTCAAGCTTGCGGTCCCTTGAAGCTGTGAAAAAAATCACCCTTCTAAATCAACGCAATCAAAAGATACAGTCATTAAAACGGCTATTGCCGTACAAATTGCCGAAATCCGACAACCTAAAGGGTTGTTCTAGAAACTTGAAATTTGGTATGAAGATAGCTCTTATAGCACAACCACTCCGAAAAGTCTCAAAATCTTAAATTTTTATGTCTGTCTGTAGATTTCAATATAAGTTGACCCCACACTGCGTACATTTCGCTTAGGAGCAGGGCTCTGCTAACAGTGGACTTCTTAAAACACTGGGGAAAAGCGTTAAAATCTTTCTACGGAACCCTCATGCGCGAGTCCGACTCGCACTTGGCCGGTTTTTCCTTTGAATCGAGTACGGATCACCAAAAAACAATGTACCCGCGGGTAGACATAGAAGTCTGGCATACTTCAATGTCTTGGGCGAAAAAAAATATTAGCATATAAAATCTTAAAAAAAAAGTAATGTAAGGGCATAGTTACCATCGGGCACCACCAGATTGCAGCACTTGGTGAGTATCGCGTCCAGCAGGCCGGTCAGCTGAGTCAGCTGTTGTACGCAGTGCTCGAGGCAACGGACGACATTGCTGTCAAAATAAACAGAGTTATTGACCGAGCGAGCGAAGAGTCTCCGCTTCAACTTGGACAAAAATGCTTTCGTACGCCTGTCCGGCCGGCGTCTCTACGGCTGTTCTCTACAGGTCGCATTGCTCAACCGACTCTCGTGAAAATTTGTGAGCATAGTGAAATAAAAACGGATCACTCACGTATATAAGTCGAGTTTAGCCCGACATGTTTCGGACTAATTCGTAGTCCTTCCTCTGGGAGCGCACGACCCAGCGGCGGCGAGACGCACACTGCGCGCCGCGGCTCTGCTCGCGTGACTCCGTTTTTATTTCACTATGAATGAGTCTCACGGTAGTTTCGTGCTAAATTTGTGAGCAACTTAAAATAACATAGGTTAGGTCAGTTTTGGGTTCAGGCATTGAGCACCTCAACAACGCGGAATAGAAGCTCCGCGAAGCAGGGCTCCGCCGACCTTGTCTCATAAATAATATGGCTGATAATGATAATGCGAACCTGATGAATGACGTTTCTGTCCAAATAAAATAATACTGATTGTGGAATTGATGATATATTAAAATTACCGGTCTGGTAGTGAAGATGATGAGAACAGTGGAGCAGTAAGGTCCTTAGCATTTTCCTTTAGTTCCAAGGCACGTCTCCAGCACCAATCCACCTGGTAAAGGAAGTGAATTGCTCGTACTGGTGAATGGTCGGGACTAAACGCGACTTATACAGGGTGTTCGGCACCTCGACCGTCAAATTTTTACGGGATATTGTTGAGGTTATTTGCTATCTTTTCACCCTTGAACTTTGGGTCTTGAAGGTCACGATTTTGTAGTTATGATTTTTTAAATGTTGTTTGCAAATTTCCTAATGAATTTGGATTTTTCACACAATGAGTAATTTTGAGGAATAAAAAACCTCGTAAGTCCCTTTGAGTCTATCAATCAGAATAAAAACTACTATTTTTTAACAAGCATGTATTACCAATCATTAAATACAAAAAATATATACATATACATTAATAAATTACATACATACATACTTACATGAACCCTGAAAACAATACACTCCCTTTCTTCGGGCAGTCGTGTAAAAAGTTACGAACGTTTAAAGGCGGGATTTCGGGACATTTGAGAAAGCGGTAGTTTGCATGTTAAAAACTTGTAACATTAGTTACCAGGAACGGTAGAGTGCACCCGGCGCCGTTATGGCTGCCCGTGGCCCAGTCGTGGGCGCATCGCTTGAGGAACCGCGACAGCCTCGCTTCCAAGGCGACCGACAGCAGGTATCTGCGCTGCTCTTCCTGTTAAATGCATAAATGTAGGATGAGTGAAACGGAGTACAGAGTGACGTATGAATGAGTAAAAGAGATAGTATGAAGTTCGAGTGTATGGGTAAGAAAGAGAAACCATGAATGACAGGCAGTTTTTGTTTTAAAATATTAGGTAGTTGTAGATCGCTAGGAGACTGAAAAGAGAAGACGTGTTATTTTGTATTTTTTATTTTTAATATAATTGTCGAGTTCGAAAAAGTGGTTTTCTTCAATTCACGATCCCACATAAATAACAAAACCTGTTACAATCATTATCAGCACGCCGAATTTATTTTCTACAATCTAAAAAAAGGCTACAATTGTAGCCTCGTTGGAGTCAGTCACTCTCGAATAAGGTCAAAACTTGCGCGCAAATGTCAAAATGTTCGGAACATATTATCGGTATTTTGCGGGTGGTAGGACCTTGTGCGAGGTCCGTCCGGATCGCTACCACCATCTTACTCGCTAATCCTGCCGCTAAGCAGCAGTGCTTGCACTATTGTGTTCCGGTGTGGAGAGTAAGACAGCCGGTGTAATTACGGGCACAAGAGGCATTTCATCTTAGCTTTCTAGATTGGTAACGGATCTGCGAACCCTCCGGGGTTGCGGGTGTCTATGGGCAGTGGTGATCACTTGCTCGTTTGCCTTCCCATCGTATAAAAAAAAAACATGTATCATTGTTATCCCTAAGTTAAGATTCTTGGACGGCACGTCTTATTATCCAAATACATATTTCTGTTTTATAAAAATGGCACATTCACCAGTAAAGGCTCGCCACCCCTGCGATAGACAAATTCTGTGGCTATTTTGAACCAGTTTACAATTTAAATTGTATATTTTACTTGTAATTTCTTTTTTGTTTCTTAGTTTTATGTAATTCGTATTTTTGTTGTTTTTTGTATTTAATAAAATAAAATTGTTACTTTAAGTTAGAGGCATGCAGAGCACATATAATGCCACCTAAATTTCTCACGATGTCCACTAGACTAGGATCACCTGTTTTAATCCCCTCCATACAAAATTTGTACTGGGGGATCAAAATATTCATCACGACATCACGTAATTTCTAGGGCCCTTGCTTGGTCCCTATATAGATATTAGAGGGTTTTGTTTACGTTTACAAAGTCGTTTACCGGGCTAGGGTTCCTTGCGAACGGGTCCAAGTACAGCGGCGTTAAGCCAGCGGACACACAGGCGCTGTACAGCCGCGGCGGGTTCAGCAGCGCCGTGGGCCCGACTTCGTCCAAGGAGCTGATGATCTGCCGCTGGATGCCTATCGTGGTCAGCACGCACGAGTCCGACGTGTTTAGGCAGATGCAGTCTGGAGAAGAGGCGGGGGGGAGGTTAGGCTCTTGTACAATCGCCAGCGAGTAGCGAGAAGGGCGTAACCAACATTTGGCCCGGGGGAGGGGGGGCAAATTAACCAGCTTTGGGCCCATGGCAAATCGAAAATTTCTTAAGCCGCGATAGTCGAAGATAGTCACGTTCGAATTTCAAGTATTTTTTCCACGGAAAAGTGCCTTTACGCTAAGACTTCGAATGATCAAGAAAGCCTTTCCGAGTTGGTGAAGTGAAAAATATCTATACCTATAAAACAGTACCGTGACTTACTGACAAACAAAACACAGCCTAAACCACTGGACCTAGAAACTAGAAATTTGGCAAACATAAACCTTGAGTATCCCAGAAGTGCTCTAGGAAGGGACCTGCACCAGCTGGCGCTCATGATAAACCGGCAGTCTTACTGTAGTGCAGGGAGTTGGGGTAGAAGTGCTCCTCGAGCCGGGTGGCGCGCGAGTAGGGCGCCACGGAGCCGGGCGCCAGGCGCGCGGCCAGCGTGCGGCCGGCGCCCGCCCACAGCTGCCCGCACCAGCTGGCGCTCATGAACGCGTTGCTCTGGAGGGGGTACGTCGCTGCAAACAAAACACACAGTAGGGACCGGTAAGTTAGACGAGCTGGATGTGCGAGTTAAAAATTACGAGCCGAAGACGAAGCCTGTAAATCGTTTTTCTAAATAACCTAAACCGACTTAGAAAAGTCGAAAAACCCACGAAATTTTCATTTCAAAGTTTAATATCTCAAAAACGGCAGCACTGATTTTTTCGAAGCTTAGTTAAGAACTGTCTCGATTTAAAAAAAAAACCGGCCAAGTGCGAGTCGGACTCGCGCACGAGGGTTCCGTAGAAAGATTTTAACGCTTTGCCCCAGTGTTTTAAGAAGTCCAGTGTTAGCAGAGCCCTGCTCCTAAGCAAAATGTACGCAGTGTGGGGGTCAACTTATATTGGTCTGTGAAATCTACAGACAGACATAAAATTTTAAGATTTTGAGACTTTCCCGAGTGGTTGTGCTATAAGAGCTACCTTCATACCAAATTTCAAGTTTCTAGGACATCTGGAAGTACCCTTTAGGTTTTTAAAATCGGCAATTTGTATGGAAATGGATTTTTTAATGACTGTATCTTTTGATTGCGTTGACTTAGAAGGTTGATTTTTTCACGGCTTTAAGGGACCGCAGGCTTAAGTATTTGATATTAATTTCAGCAACCTCCACGCGTTCCAGAGAAAAAGGGTCTTGACAGACAGACAACAAAGTGATCCTATAAGGGTTCCGTTTTTTCCTTTTGAGGTACGGAACCCTAAAAAGAAGCGTCCAAATCCGTTCATACGTTTAAGAGTTACGATGCCACAGAGATTTCTTTGCGTCGGAAGTTATGATAAATTAAGATCTCTTTTTATGGAGCCTAAATAGTGTCCTACTGCTCGAAATTTAATTTATCCTTGACTTAATTTATTAGGCTTTAAACTTTTACCTTTTACAGATTTATGTAATTTCGTTTTCGCCTGTCATTAAAGCTCACCTGGCATCTGATCCTTGTACCATTGATCCAGATCAAAGAGCAGCATCCCGTATTCAGTCGGCGAATTAACATTTTCGCCCCAACACTCCCATACTATTTGACAAATGTTCAACATACCTAAAAGGTAAAGGACATTCATAATCATAAGTCATAAGATACACAGGCAGTACATAGCACAAACGTCATTTATGATTTTTATCTGCCGTTCAAAATTATGTCATACGTCATAAACCAAAGTAACTGAATGTCAAATATCATCAGCAATAGAAGTATATTTTTTATAAACTCACTGAAACATGAATACACAGAAAAAAAAACCAGAAAAAGGCCGACCCGGGAACCCGGGGTTGGCATTTTTCTGGTTTTTTTCTGTGTATTCATGTTTCAGTGAGTTTATAAAAAATATAATTGATATTCACGGGAAAACCGTAAAAATAAAAAATTGGGAGAAAAAATACAAAAAGATACTCCTACTGAGATCAGCAATAGAAGTTTTACTTAAAACATTTTTGATTTGTACCATCATCAAATTCATCAATATCTATAGCTAGCAGTCTTTTCGTATTTTTATTTTATTACACATTTTTAGTAGATATAATATCAGAAGAGACTAGAATTCAGGTTTAAATTTTTCAGTGCTTCTGGGCAGCAGCCTGTCTGGTTATAAATTGTGGTGATACTCGTTGCATACTCAATCGATTATAATATCGACCTTAAATGTAATCATCATCATCATCATATCAGCCGGAAGACGTCCCCAGCTAGACATAGGCCGTCCCCAAGGGTTTTCATGCGACCTGCAGCAAATCGCTTCCCGAGATCTTTACCCCTACTCGTATAATGCACTGTCCAATACTTACTGTCCTCCCCTTCTTCGCCTAGAGTCGAACTGACGGAGTAAGTGTGGCACGACACGCACCTCCCGCCGGCGAACCGCGCGGGGTTCTCGATCGCGCTCAACTCCACTTGGAACCTTAACGTCGCCATCAGGAACTCCTGTTGACATTGTGACGTTACAGGATGTTTCACGGCTTGACACCTGAGTGTCATAGGATTCAAAAGCGACTCCTCCTGCCCACACTGTGTGATGATGACGGCCAGGACACCGAGTGCATCATGAAAGCGGCTGCGCGTCGTGAGGCATTCGGGAGTGATAAGCTGAGAGGATGAGGATGGAGAATGTCAACCTAAAAGATGTCCCTATGTTCATCAGAAGAACGAGAAGACTCGAGAAGAGATGCGGCGTGGGACCGCCGCTGGGACACTAACCGTCGGCTCCAAACCACGGGGAACTGGGCTGAATGAAAGCACAAGACGATCGACAGCCCGCCTGATCCAGCAGGGCGTCCCCACACATCATCATCATGTTCCACGGGTTTTGATAGTGACAAATACGCAGAGGTGGATTGAAAGAGGATTATTAAAATATATAGATCAGGGGCAAAGAATCTTGAGTGGGGTCAGGATACTGATGAAATTTTTTACCAAGGTCCATAAAGAAAATACTACTTTTATTATTTTTATGTTTAATAGGCAGAGGCCCGAGTACGAATATGCGAATCCTGAGTAACGTAATGTTATCGTATCGAAATCGGGAAACTTCATACAAAATTTTATTTCCAAATACGCCCACGGGCGAGCGCTGTTCCAAACGTCATACAAATTTCTCGATAACGTTACGCAGGATTCGAATATTCGTACTCAGGCCTCAGGTTCCTATATTCAACACAATGAAGGCTATCGCGAATCAAAAATCCGCTAAATACATGCTTGAATGTTTTTTTGTACAAAAATTAAACATTTCTTCTTATTCTTACCTGATACAAACACTTTGTGTCCGAAAGCATCCTCTTCCCCTGGTAAGTCAGTGAATACATCACAGCCAAAGGAAATTCTTCTTCCTCAAATCTCTCCGCCACTGAAAATACTGCCCACAAATAGCAGAAGGCTCTGGGGTCATCGCAAGGCTCCTAAAAATGAACATAATTTATTAATTAGCATGAATAGACATGACACACTTAGGGGCTGCTTCACTTTGATCAGTGTGTGAGTGGGAGTTCTTATTATTTCTACTTGCACTAAACAGCAAATGTATGAACTCACACTCGGACTAATCAAAGTGTAAACAACCCCTCAGGGGCTGACGGCTGGAGGCAGATGGCTTCTGTCCGGTAGGACAATTTTGCCAGCGTCAAAGTTGAAAGCTACAGGTGATTGGTGTCCAAATGTCGTTTACTCAGCAGCGCTGTCACATGATCGGTTGGGTTATGTTTTAGTACTCGCTACCTACAACAAAGACAAAGAAAGGTTCTACACCCGGCATCCGATACAATGAACAACACAAGACAAATAGACGAGGGCGAGGTTGGGACGATAAAAATAGAAAACAAAATTAAAATTAGAGGAAAAACAGAGGAGCGGTATCACAGCTTTATATTAAAGTGGGAAATGAATTTTGTTAGGACGTCTATAAAACTAGTATTAACAAATGTAAGGGTAAATCGAGGCAGACTTGCACCGAATGACAGGGCGTTTGGGTAACTATTTGACACTCATCATAATGTTTGAAATGTCAGTTTTTGTACGACTGTCACAGCTAGCTGTTTCCGATACCAATTGTCACCCCATACAAAATGAACGCGATTGTGATTCCGATCGAGTTAGACAATAAGGCTGCTGGGTTTGACATAAGATTTGACACTACTCGAGATTAACTTGACGTATTCGTATCGTCAGATGTAATGTTAACACTGCAAGTGGGCCTAACGCCTACCCCGCACTGCGAAATTTCGTCGCGCGATTATTCCCTCAGAATTCTGTAATATATGGAAATTATATGAACGATTTCAGTGCGCGGATAGGATTTTTTACAGATCAGTAGACGGCCTGGTTTGTAGAGCCTTTAAAAACCAGTTTTGTTAAAGTAACCCATGCTTAAAAAAAATCTTACAGTTACCGCTTGCTAGTGAGTACTTGACTTCATGGTGACACAAAATGAACCAGGAATATTTCAGAAAGTGATCAAACAAGTAAAGGTGAACATCCCTGATGTGATGTTTTGTGATTGTTCCCTCTGGTTGGCAAATGTTTCAATATTCATCAATTAGCATATTTTTCCTCAGTGTTCTTTATTTTTATCCTGGTTAATTTTGTCTGGCCATGATTAATTGTTTTAGATACACATACCTGAAAACCGAATCGAGTAACTGGCAGGCATTCGCGATTGACCTGCGATGCGAATTCCAATTCTAAGCTCATCATGTTCCAAATTTGGAATGCTCCGAAGTTGTACCCGACTGCTAGACTGCCCAACTGAGGTATGTATTGTAGAGAGGACACCCTTATATGATCACTCTTTGCTTTCATGCGTACGGAACCGTCTGGGTTTCGGAAAAGATACTGGCCATCGATAAGTGAGTTCTCATTTAGGATTATGGCTAAGTGATCGTCATTCTCTGTGGCTTGATCCTGATGTTGATCGATTTGCTCCAAAGCATCAAGTGAGAGGAACGCTAGATTGGCAGGGTTAGATTCCATACGGACTAGATGCTCGTAGCCTTGAGATATATCTTTTAATGCTGTGAAGAAAATGGAGTTTTTGTATTTATTTTTTACCAAAATTTTCATGAAAAAATGCGGATTCCTGTAGTCAAATTGTTAGCTGAAATTGTCAGTTGAGAGAGCTGTTGTTTATTGTCAAGTAAAGGTTTTCAATATATTTTTGACAAAGCTGAATAGTGGTACATATATTTTTTTAAAGATTAAGGAACATTGGTAAAAAAAAAATATATATTTATGATTATTATATGAGCAAGCTACTATTCCATTCAGTGTATAGTCAAAAACAAATATTTGCACACCATTTGCTATTAAAATACCATATTATATACCTTGTATCAAACTAGCCCGATTAAGATCAAAGACAAATATCTCCCCCCTCTTAGTTCCCGCCATGATGACTCCATCAAAGCAAGTCAACGGTCCATCAGGAACATCATCACAGATTGCCACCTCTGTAATGACCACATCAGTCTGGATGCACCGTAAGATTTGTGAGCCATTAACATGAAGGACGCAGATAAGGCCAGTCAGGTCTTCACATTCTAGACTGATGATCAACTGCTTGGAATGTTCTGTGAGTGGTGTTGGCAGTTCTACTACGCTGGTGATGGTAGCATTCGTGTTGCTGAAATAGTAAGTTTCATGGTATATTTTAAAGCTATAGTTATTTAAGGTATGGAGAGTTGAACAAGTACAATTGTGGCAAATGAACCGTTTTACTATAATTACATTTCAATGCATTTCAAGGAAAATGGTTATGATATTAACTATGAAAATCTTCTATACAGAGTCAGGATTCAGCAGAAGCCACTTGGCCTTTTCACTGAATTGTTGTTTAAGAACAGTAACAGCTGTTTATTGCTGTAAATGTATGCCATTATTTATTTTATAATTCATAAACATCTCTCAAGCCTTTGTTATTTATTAAAATAGATTTTGTATTCTTCTTATTAACGGAAATGTCAATGTGACAAAAAAAGGACCAACCAATTTTATTTTTTTAACAAACTTTAACAGCATTTTAGTTAAAACAGGTTTATGAATAACAGGGTAACTTTTTAAAATTACAATAAAGGGTATTTAGTATGTGTTGTGTAAATAGTCATCTACTCCTAATAAAGAGTTCCTAGTTTCGTTTAAAAGCAGTTCTTACCTAAATGGGACTCCAAATGTCCGTGCAGCAACCTTTAGGCCGGTTCTAAGATCCACAACACAGAACTTCGGACCCAAAGCGAGCCAGCCATGACGGGTGTCATTCAAAATACCGCCCAGCGGCACATTATCTACTAAACATTTAAAAGTATAAGACATTAAATTAATATCCGCATTGAGGACCGTAGGTAATAACAAAAAGTACGAATTTTATTTTTACGAAATGGGTATATTATGTTCAAATTAATTTGGCTTCTTTGTTGCTTAAGCTTTAACCACTGGTGCTAAACTATCTCTTTCTATTTTCTAAACTAAATAGGGTCATAACGATTACTTGAGGGATCAAAGCACTCTCAAAGTACAGAAGTTATTGCTTTATTTATATTGTCCATTTCCATACAAATACTATGCATTTAGCGAGATGAAGTCATGTAAACAGTGACATCATAAATTATACAAAAAGAGGAAGCTCCAAACTATGCGGTAAGGCCATAAAACTTTTTTTATTTACTTACTACCTACTGATTCCGTAGATGCTGTCATACATACCTGAATTTTCGGAAGGTTGCAGATAGCTGAAGACGGCAGAGGAAAGGTTAGTGGTTTTCACGATTGAGAACACACTATCTTGTAACTTCTGCATTTTTAACACTAACAGTTTCGATTTATAACGGAAAACAATCAGGGTTTTAGGTTATAATACATTTTACTTTAACTAATTAAGTACGCAACCGCGCTGTGTAAAATTTGGCAAATCTGATGCTAGTTTATTAGTAGTGCCACTAAAATAAAGTACAACTAAATGAAAAAGTCTGTTAGGACGTCATTATGCATTTGAAATCTAAGATATATTCAATTGCTCAGCGCGCGGTATCAGTATCACAATATTAGAACGTCACGTCACTGTCATATTTTTTTTTAATTCATCCCATAAGGGATAGGCAAAGGAACTGAGTCCATACAGCCACGTCTGATGTGTTTTGTAAATTTCTGTTGTATTAAAGTCCTGTCACCGTCAGAGTTGTCAGTCTGTCCTAGTCACGTCCTGTCAGCTGCTCATGCCTTCCGTAAAGCGATGGTGTACTTTACGGCGAGCAGCAGCCCGCGGATACTTGGGGGTCACAAAAAGAGGGATTACGCGTTTTCACTTGAATTCTTCATTTGCTGGGCACTTTCACGTTATTTTGTTGTATAATACACTATCTTTATTATCCACCAAACAACATTTAGCACAGAAACTAAAATTCAAATAACGATACATTCCACTCTCATCGGTTTCCCGCCAAATTCCTCACGTCACTGTCATATTTGACACTTCGTGGCATTACGGGTTGACAGCGAGTGATGTGATTGAAAATACCCGTTAACAAAAAAACATACGATCGTTAATTCAGCCGCGTAAATTAACTCAGTTTCAGTAAATAGCTTGGCTGCTTTGTCAATGATTTACAAATTTTGTTAATTGTTCATGAATAATTGTTGACCAAAATTACTCTTTGTGTTCAATAAATAAATAAAATTGATATACAAAAACAAAGGGATTATTTACTAAATTGAAAATGAAACTCTGACAGACGGTTCACAGACATGTTATATTTAATATTCCAAAGTTTAACAAACGTAGCACTGAAATAAATAAACCACAATCGTCGAGCACTATAGAACGTACTTTTTTGAGGATACGAGTGGGCAATATAAGCCAATTCTTGATGTACTGCCAAATCGAGTTAGAATGTAAATTTTCATTAAAATTTTCACATTAACCTAACCTTGGCCAGTTAGAAATAATTAATTTAATGCATTAATATAAATAAAATAGCAGTGTAATTAACGTAGTGTTTATTTTCAAAATCTTACAAAATTGAGATAAATGGTTTCAGCAAATTTAATTTAAATAATTCAAATGTCTTTGATTTGTAAAATATAACCTAAATAAATACAAAATTAATAAATATGGAAAAGACTTATTTTAAAAGAAAATTATATATTTCTTGTTTGTAATAATTGTAAGTTATTATCATTCACACTTTTGCGGACTTTTATTTATACTTTTTAAAGTGTCAAGGCAAAATAACAAAACACTGTCACAGCCATAAGGCATTAATTACATACAACTTTAATCTTTATTTCTAGACCGAAACAGTGAAAAAAATAATGTGACCATTACACTACACGTATACTACGAAGGACTTCATTATAACCGGATTCCTCGGTTACAAAACAAACATTTATGAAATAAATTAAATTAGTGAGTCGGTTTCCAAATTAAAATTATTAAATTAATTACGAGTCAGATGCCAGAGAAGGTTGAGAAAACCAAGACACATTTAACCGATTTACAGATAATCTAAATTCAGCAATACTATTTACGACATTATTTGAGTGTACGTACAGGGCCGTGTTTTACTAAGCTAGAATTTACAATTTACAAGCGGAAGTCTCATTCTATCACATTTTGTTACAAAGATACTTCGGCTTGTAAAATGTAACTTGTAGCATTATAAAACACGGCCGTGGCTGCAGCTGTAGTGTGCAACTTGCAGTGCGAGGCAGCTACATGAAACACGACACTGAATTTTTTTACTTTTAAGGCAGGTTCACTGTCTGCGTCTACCTCATAAAGTGGCTTGTCAGTGTGAACCCAACAACTAAGACAAGCCAGTTTCCTTTTCTGATAAACAGTACTAAAAAAATGACAGAGCGCATGTACTTTTTTATACATCCTTGAAATCCGATTACCTGAATCTGCTGTAAAAGTACAAAAGGATTAATTTTATTTTTTGGCCCCATCGAGTGAATTAAATAATTAACTTTTATCATTTAGTTTTGGCCATGTGATACAAATCAGTGAAAAGTGCAAACGTTTATTTAAATATGTACATGTTTTTCGCATTCTAATATAAAAAGGGTTGACGAAAAAAATATAATGCGGTTAAAATTATTTACAAAAAATTATTATCGAAAATTTAAGCGCTTAATAATTTTAGTATTTAATTACAACCAAGTGTAACTTAATATTTTTCAGTACAAACTCCCAATGCAATCTTTTTGAGCAATTATTTCTTTTTATTACGATTGACATTAGTGACTGAGACATTAACTACGTTCCTATTAGATTCGCTACTGTGTGGACTAATTTTGATTTGACCCTGAACTATATTCATCATTGAAGTGTAGGGGCTATCTGGTACCGGTGCTTGACTAACATTTGCGTTGCTGTCGGCCGTAAAATTAGGTTCACTGCGAACGGTATCGTACGGAGAATCTTTTAAAGAAGTGTAAGTTTGAGGGTTTGGCTGTTGCTTTCTTGAACCAGGACTGAAGCCATTTTGTGTCACAACTGGGTTGTGTGGTCTAGAAGCTGTAATAACATTGTCATTTTGAGGGGGCACATTATTAACATGAACCAATGAATTGTCGAGCGAACCGTTGCGTGAAATCTGTAAGCTATTGGATCTAGATGAATTTCCTACGGAATGGAGAGTCGAGCAGCTTCCTTTCACACTTTCAATCTCTTTTGAAAATATTTCTTCAGTTTTTTGAATTCTTTGTGCGTGGGTTGACAAAGGTGAGCGATTTGGTACAGATGAACCACTTAATGATCTACTTGGTGAGTTGTTGTAAGTTTTCTCTGCATTCGAGATTTGTTTATTTTGTACTCTATAAGTAGCGGATGTGGTATTTACTTTGCCTTCTAATGACCCATATGCACTATCTTTTGCTGAGCCATGCGATGAACCTTCTTCTTTTACTCCATACCTTCGAACGACATTTGCTGGTGCTACAGGCTCAATGTTTTGCACATCATAAGAAAGGGGGTTTTTCTCTGGAGGGTGTTTAGCTCCATCAATTACTTCACCAGTTCTGGGGTTAATATGTTTTTCGGTATCGTAACGGAGTGTAACTCTGTGACTTTCGTCAAGTGGATGGCCACGAGATGTATCTTGCAGTTCTTCGTCACTTTCATCGAACATTAATTCATGGTCGCTTTCATCCTACAAAGGAAGATGACATTTTAAAAGGTTAAATACTTAATTACGTTCCACAAACCATAACAAATTATTTAATTCTAAATACCCACATTCTCATCGCCTTCTTCGATCACGCTGTTTTGTATCCAGTCACGGATTCTCTGTTTCTTGGCTTGCCGATCCACTGTAGTCTCAATACCGTTGTCACGGAAATGCTTTAATAGGATATTTTTCTCGTTGACATCACTATGAAAACTATACATTGATGGGCAAAGTTCGTCAATGTCACTACCCGCTGAAAAAAGAAATAAAATTATAAATATCAATATAGTATGTACACCACCACGCGAGTAAGATTAGTAGTAGAATATAGTTCCACTTGGGAAACATAAGAAGTCATCATCATCACGCAGTTGTTGTACACAAAGTGATATTGTATGGTTGTTTCTTTTACCTACCGACTCTATCCGTGTAACCCTTAGCCATCCATCGGTCATCATAATATCTAAAAAGTTCTTGGAAATTTGTAGCTCGCCTCTCCAGCCGCGGTTCGACAAACTTCTTGAACATTTTCTGAGCTCTTGAAGAAACCATTTTCCATAACTTTGGCTGCCTTTTTAATGGATTGGCACTACTGTACCAATTGAAGAAACTGGAGTAAAAATATTAAATTAGGGGACTGTTATTTAAAAATTCAATTCCTTCGCGACTAGCATTAAAGAGTGACGAAATCTTTAAAACTGCATTATTATGTTTGATTTTCATCTGTACAAAAACAACCCATTGCCTCGAAGAGATCGCGCTTCGGCAGTGTCAAATAAAGTTTATACTTGATATTGATAACATAAGCTGAATCTTACCTCGTGTAACGAGGGTCGTCAAACGCTGCCTTTTGCCAAGGCAGGCAACCAGTGAGGCAAATGAAAATAACAATTCCAAATTGCCAAACATCGTGGGTTATTAGCGCTCTAAAAACAGAAACAACGTGAGTTATAGGCCGCTTACATTCTTAGTTTATTTACGATAAACAAGCGTCAGTTTAAAACTTGTTTTCACATATCTTGGCTCCGCCTATTAAGAATAATTATACCATCTTTCAGTATTGTTACATTTCGTTATTTTATTATCATTTCTAAAAGTTAAATCTCTTTCACTTTCATAAATACATGAACACCGGTAATGAAACTGAAGTACAATGCCACTGTTAAAAAAACAAAAAAAAAAACATTTACTTGTAACTAGAATCCATTGATAATTTTAAGACCTCTGGTGGAGAATACGGTAGCCATTCATTCCTTCTTCTTACAGCAGAATTTACTTTTCTAGTTTCACCAAAATCACATAGCTTTATTCTTGAAAAATCTGACTTGAAAATAAGAACGTTGTCAAGTTTTACATCTCTGTGCACTAAGTCTCTTTGATGAAGATGTTCTAAAGCTGAAGATAGTTGTTTGGCCACCCTTTTTGTATGAATTTCTCCGATTCCAGTGTCAAGCATGTTTGAGGTCAAGTCACCTGAAAAATTACTGGCGTTGATTACGTCGAAACCAAACAATAGAGTTTGAAGTCTGTGATACTCGTTAGGTAGTGGTTGAGCCATTGCGTTCTTTTGTCAGTGCTCCTTTCAATAAAATGGGAAAGATGAATACGTAAGCTCCTTGTTAAAATGATAACCTCAATGTTGCCTACACTCTCTTCTTCTACGGTTTATAAATTTAATAAAGGCGAGCACAAGAAATGAGTCAGATTTAATATTCATTCAACTTAAGGTTGGCGGTATTCCAAATCCAGTCGTATTAGTAGAACGTGAATCGAGTTCAATAGCTCTCCATCATTTTCTAATTGAATGAACAATAATTATGGCTAATATTCATTATTTTATAACTACGATTTTCAAAGTTTGACATAATTCACTCTTATTCAATATAGGTTAAATGTTCAACGTAAATCACGAATTTAACACGTCTAAGGAATATCACTAATCTTACCTAAGGGTGCGTATTCTTGACAGAATACATAAAATCCAGCAGTCTCAAACGCAACATCGAAAGTGGTAACGATGTTTTTATGTGCACTAAGATGTAAGCCATAGTGAAACTCTCTGTAGAAATCCCTTATTGACACATAAGGCTTTGGTAATGCTTTCAAAACAATTTCCGTGTCGGAGGCCCGATGCTCTACAAGCAGTATTTTTCCAAACCATCCTTCACCGACTATTTGCAATATGTCGAATTCTTCAACTAGACACACCTGTGTAAAATAAATAAATGCATGAATGTCTAAGACAGTCCAATGACGGCACAGGAAGCTTAGCGTTAGCCATGGCCTAAAAACTTTCAGCAGGTTATTTTAGATTAATGAGCTCATGCTTTGTCTTATCTTTAGTACCTACTTAAAAACAAAAACGAGGAATGAGAAATATTTAAAAAATAAACACAAAAGACACATAAAACAATGGCTTACTTTTTCTAATTCGAATTCTCTAATTTTGTGGATGGAGCCGGTTAAAGCTCTTCTTGTGCCGTTATTCATGTTTTCAATATTTAGTAGTGCATCCTTTTAAAATCTGTAACCAATACAATAAACTTTGATATTTAGTTAGTCGAATTTCATAAAGCGAATCCTTTGGTTACTCTCATGGCATAGGACACTTATTTATGAATTTGACTGTATTTGCTAAATGAAAAGTGGCGAAAGTAATCATAAAGTGTAGTGTTTAGTTTTTAACAAAACGTGTTTTTTTTCAACTTTAAATACCTTAACATTGGAATATCAATTAGCTTCATAAGTTAACTTGATAATTTATAACTGCCCTGTTTCACCATCCACACTACCCTCGGTTAACTTACATCTAACAAATAAATGTGAAGTCATATCTGTTAGTTCTGACAAAATAAACAGAGACGGTATGACATATATCTATTAGATATTTTTAACATGAAACTAATGTGAGACTAAATCATAGTGAAATAAAACGAATCACTCACTTATATGTAATTCGAGTTTAGTCCGACATGTTTCGGACTAATTCGTAGTCACACGACCCAGCGGCAGCGAGACGCACACCACGCGCCGCAGCTCTGCTTGTGCGACTAGTTCGTGAGCTCCGGGAGGAAGGACTACGAATTAGTCCGAAACGTGCTAATCCAATCCAATATACGTGAGGGATCCGTTTTGTTTCACTATCTGTTAAAATTATTTAATGGAGGGTGGTAAAACAGGTAGTTAGTAAGATAGATAACTAACTAGTAACTTTAATATACCTAATTGTAAGTTAGGGGAAACCGTGTTAATATTGTATCACTTGGCTACATTAGAATGGCCCTTATTTCTGAAGAAATCTGACGAATGAATGGTTTTGGATGATTGCCATTTCTTGATGTCCAGACTTTTGATCCAGACAGATGTCCTGACGTCAGCCATGACGTCATACCTCATTTCAATACAAGAATATGCTTACAGGTAAGTGATAATTTATATCTCTGTGTAATATTATGTATTACAGCTTTGATGCCATTTACGTTTTATATTTTATAAGCCTTACAGTTCAAACATATCTATTGACTTTGTAGCTAACTATACTTATGATCTATAGAACTCGGAGTGTTAATGTAGGTTTTTTGCAAATTAAATCAGAAATGAAGCTGGATAATGCTATTTTTAATATACGTATAAAATGAACAAATAAAAAAGAACTAGGTTCATGCTAAAATATATTTAAAAAGCTCATTAAACCAAAATATGATTTTCAATCGGACCTACAACGTCATGATCATGATATTGTACAGACGAATATTATTGTGAAACATTAGGTCACCTGAATGTTACTCATTGAATAATTGTTTCATAGGATACACAGTATTTTTTTGTAAATTAAACTAATGCATAGTTTGTACTATAAAAATAAAATAAATTAGAGTACTGTCTTTAAATTTGAAAGTTTTAGTTCAAGTTTGCAGTCTTTTAGTGACTAATTTCGTTTCAGGATTTGTAAACGGTAATATTCTTTAATTTTACAGCAAAATCCCTAAAATTATATTAAAATATTCCTCTTACAACATTGTAAACGGTTCATAATAACCATCGCAAAAACGAAAGACAATCCACTGCATATAATAGAAATGGAAATTACCATTCAGATAAGGGCAGGCCATCCAGATATATGGTTCAAAAATACACTTGGACTTTATCCAACAAACCCACATCAAAATCACATTCCATCTATTTATTCACATTTCAAACACTAATAATTTCACTACACTGTATTCCAAAATGAGTGGTGATGTGATAAGAGTTCACGCAATGTCGGATGTATTCTTGTGCTAGGGCGGAACGGGTTGGGCGTCCAGTGCTGGTGTCTCGACTGGCGGCGCGTACGCAGCGACGCCCGGGGCTCTATTTTCGTGCTACAACACGTACAAAAATCAATTCGTAACGGAAATGTTACGATCAACGACCTGATAAGTGAAATTTGTTGCACTTTGCGATTAGGAGAAGTAAGCATAAAGCAAGTATAAACAGTGTAGGGAAGTGAAATTGTTCATGAAAAGTTGCAGCAATTTTTAAGCCAAATAAACAGCTAATAATAGCGAAATTTCAACTATAACAAGAGTTAACTATATGATAAAGATTCCACCTCATGTTCCGTTGCTAAAGGCTCGACTTTTGTAATTTATTGTGAAATTATTAGTTCTGTACCCACGAGGTTTTGTAACCATGCTATACATTATAACGTTACAATTTTCCTTTCAGAAAAAAAAACATAATCTGCTAGACAAACATGACAGGTAAAAGTAGAGAAAAAATCTTAAGTCACCCCTTTTTCTGCTTGTAACCAAGCTACTGCTGCATTTATTATCAGAAAAATATGAAATTTTATAATCTTCCATTCAAAATATTGAACAATAAGTTGGTTTTCGTCCGTTTTTAAATTTCTTAAAAATTTTCCTCATTTCATGCAAATTCCTGAAATATTTCTCTCAAGTTCTACCGCTCCCTCATTTTCATCTATTCTTTTCCATTTCGACTATTCTTCAATCTGTGAAGATTAAACCGTTTTCCATATGAAGAGAAGAATAATCAAATGAGAAAAATATAAAAATATATATATAAAAAATGGCAGTCAACATTCAAATCTGAGTGAATCATTAATTATTGTAGTAGCGAAGGCTGGTGATGATGATAGACGCGTATTGTAATAAACAGTTTATATTCTTGCTTAGCTAAACAATCAAAAGTAAGTATAAAGTACAAGTAAGTAGAAGTAAGTAGATATTATGTATAAAGTTCCGTGGATGGCATTTCATGACAATTATTAATTATTTTCTGATTGAAATATTTTACTTGTGTTCCTTTCAGCCAGTACATTTAATGGAAATTACAATACATTCCACCAGTAGGACTATGTAGTTTTTTATTCTGTAACAAGAAAAATCAGAGCACAGTAGTAGCCAGTGGCTCGTGTGAAGTATATTGTGACAAGCCTCATATCTATTTTTTTATCCGTAAATTGTAACAGTAAAGATTTTGCATCGATGTAAATTGGTTTCAGTCAGAGCATTTGAATTATTTTTAGTTTCAGCGCCTTCTCTTACTTTCTCGCGGCGAGATGCCAACTCAATGTCCGGTGTCCGTATCTTTAGCAAAATTCATGGCTTCTTGCTTGGCTCTCAGGCTTTTTAAAATATTTTATGTGTCAGTATTCTGTCAATGTAATTTACTGGATATAATTATTGTGATATTAACGGCATTTGCTAAAATATCTTAGTTAAAAACGTTGCCTATTGTTTTTAACGGTTGAATCAGGTGTAAGAAGAGCATCACTAGTGACAACATAAAAATGTTGCCAGTTAAATTAATCATTCGGCGGCACGCTATAAAAAGTTTGTATTAAGGTTTTTATTAATTAAATTTTGATTTTCCAAAGAAATCGGCAAGTACGGAATGTAAATTTAATTTAAATGTAAACATCGTTTTAATTTCAAAGTCGCAAGTCACCAGTCGTTCAACCAGATTTTGTTTTTTATTTGTCACATAGCATAGCAGAACAAAACAGAAACAGTATTTGTTTGGTTTGTTATGATGATGTCAATATTGATGAAAAACATTTTTTTGGTATAAAGCGAAATTGGCATACTTTCAAGCGCTAAATTACGTAAAATGTGCGGTTAGTATGTGTCCTGTTGGATAATATTATTTTTCGGTGAGTAAATTTTGCATTAATAGATATTAGACACAGTTTTTTCAGGTTATTTTAAACAGATGTTCGCGTTGCAAGCAGATACATTAATCTAACCAGAAACTTTTGCGGTTCGCGTTATTATAGTTCCTATCAATACTAATATTTTAATTGTCAGTTGAGTCATTAGGATGTAGCTTTTAAGTTTTTAAGTGCGGGCATCAAACCAATTGAATGAATGCAGGAAAACTGACTTCAAGAATTTTTAGAATTCAGAGTTTTTTTACTCTCATTATGTAATTTTCTGTTTGATGCTCAGAATACACATATTACAGGTGCTATAATTTTATATGAAGTTCCAGTGTGAAGGTATTCACAATAATTGTCCCTGCACCTAAAAGGTTTATTTTCTGCCACTTTCAGTATGTTTCTTTTAAGCGCCTCTGAACTGAAGTTGTTTTTGTCGTGGGAGGGGGTATTGCGGTTCCGCTCCCACATTACCGTTAGGCTCTGTGTGTCTCACTTCTCCTACAAGTTACTGACTTCACTCCAGGAACATTTAAGCTTGACTCGAACTGTACAGGCCAACCATTTGATTCTTGATACCCCATAGAATGTTCTCAAAGTAAGTGTCATAATGATTTTCCTTGTCAGGCAATACAATCTCACCATGACATTTTCTATGAAAAGGGTCCACAGTGGGTCCCACTTCACAAGCGGGTCACAATTCAGTTGGTTCAATCCTAACTAATCCTAACTTCCTAACTAATATTATAAATGTGAAAGTAACTCTGCCTCTCTGTCTGTCTGTTTGTTACCTCTTCACAGGAAAACCGCTGCACCAATCTAGATGAAATTTGGTAAGAAAATAGTTTGAATATTGAGGAATAACATAGGCTACTTTTTATTCGGGAAAACTGTATAATTCCCGCGGGAGATAGGATAACCCAAGTCTATGCGGACGAAGTCGCGGGCAACTGCTAGTAGTACATACATTATTACCATACAATACAAAATATTCATTATTGAACACTACAAAACAACAAGCAGATTACAAATAACGGGTAAGGTAGACAGCAGGCGGTCTTATCATCCAGATAACCAAATTACAGAAACCAAAATAATTGTATGGAGAATAATGCCTTATGTGGGAGAAATTAGTGATGAAATGGTTTTTAGCTTTTATTTGCAGGGCTCTGGTGGTGATGTTAATTGAATAATACTGCTTAGTAAGCTTGGGGGTTGGTAGATGATTTCAATGTGCCAGTGAAAATAGTTAGTGTACCTATTTTATGTGGAAATAATGAAAATTTGCAGAATTGTCCTGTACCTAATATACAGCACAACCAAACCAAAATGGTAATAAAAAGGAACTCTTATGTTGTGAC
This sequence comes from Clepsis dumicolana, assembly GCA_963691665.1. Taxonomy (NCBI): domain Eukaryota; kingdom Metazoa; phylum Arthropoda; class Insecta; order Lepidoptera; family Tortricidae; genus Clepsis; species Clepsis dumicolana. The sequence continues at coordinate 11,636,122 of OY829517.1, read as the reverse complement.
TTGGTCTGGCTTGTCTGTCTGTTGATTGGTTATCTCAGGAACCATTAATGCTATCAACTAGATATTTTGAATAGTTTTAGATAATGCTTTCCCAAATTATTAAAAAATGTTTATATTTATTGCGGCAGGCAGGGACCTTAAAATTTCAAAGTGGGCTCAAGTGGGGTATCTTAATGGCAGGGCTTTGTTTGTACATTCTTAGGGTTTATCATGCGTCATGGTGTCCTCCCCCACTACCAGTAAAACTTTTATATTTACTACGACATTAAATTTGAAAATGAAAATAAAGCAAACCATCTGTCAGTGGTAAACTTAAAGTTCTCGTCTGTATGTTATTTCCATACAAATTCTAACCTAAAAGACCAAAATTGTAATTCAGTAGGCTGGGCACTAATTTTCGAATAGGTACTGCGTTTCCGAATGTAACGTTACGTTATCGTATTAAAATCGAAAACCTCAATACTAAATTTTAGTTCCAAATACGCTCACAGGAGGCGCTGTCCCATACGTCATACAAATTTCTCGATACTTAACGTTATACCTACTTACTCAATTACGTTACGCAGGATTCGAAAACTCGTACAGTACATGAATACATATTTTTACCCTTGGTATGGTATAAGCATTTAAAATATCCTTGCATTATAATTATAAATGTATAGGTCAGTAGATACTTATTATGTACCTATATATATTATGTTTACTAGCGACTAGGATGCGCAAACAAATTATCTTGCACCGCGAGCGTAATAACAGGGTACAGTAACAAATAACACCTCTAACATATTGCTCTTACTATTAGAAACTCAGCATTTAATAGTTAATTAAAGCTTCTGTTTAAATTAACTTTGGCTCTAAGTTTTACTGTTAAGAGCATAGATTAACAGCTATCTTAATGCGCTATCTATCTTACTTGTCTAGATAGAGATAAAATATGGCTTGTGTCTTTGAAGCCCGGTAACCGTGTGTGGGAAAACGATTTTCAAATAAGTTTATTGAAAAATTATAAAATAATGCTTCAGAGAAATCTGGTCTTTACTTCGCTTTTAGTAATTTATTTGCATTTGTGTTTATTTATTCAGCACAATCATGTATCACGAAATCTTAAAAATTAAATAAAACACGAACCCTTGTTGGGGTATAGCATAAATTCTTTTACACCGTTTGGTGTGCTATATTGTTAATTGTTAATGTTAATGTTAGTGTTATTGTTAATTGTTTATATTAATTATATCTAAGTGTTTTTGGTCTACCCGTATTAAGTCTACCCGTAATAATCGGGGGCTCGGCGCTCGAAGTTGTTGACGACTATGTTTACCTGGGACAAACGGTCCGGTTAGGTAGGTCCAACTTAGAGAAAGAGGTCACTCGTCGAATCCGACTCGGCTGGGCAGCGTTCGGGAAGCTTCGCAGTGTATTTTCGTCCAAATTACCGCAGTGTTTGAAGTCAAAAGTCTTTGACCAGTGTGTGTTGCCAGTGATGACTTACGGATCTGAGACGTGGGCGCTAACGATGGGCCTCATAAGGAAGCTCAAAGTCACTCAGAGGGCGATGGAGAGGGCTATGCTCGGGGTTTCTCTGCGGGATAGAATCAGAAATGATGATATCCGCAGTAGAACTAAGGTTACCGACGTAGCCCGAAGAATTGCGAAACTTAAGTGGCAGTGGGCGGGGCACATAGCTCGCAGAACTGATGGCCGATGGGGTCAAAAGGTTCTCGAATGGCGTCCACGGACCGGGAGACGAGCTGTCGGTAGGCCTCCAACAAGATGGAGCGACGACCTAGTAAAGATCGCGGGACCGCGGTGGATGCGGAAAGCACAAGACCGGTCAGAGTAGAGAGCCTTGGGGGAGGCCTATGTTCAGCAGTGGACGTCTTTCGGCTGACATGGTGAAAGGTGACTGCGATCGTGGCTGCATTCTCACAAGACCGCAGTTTTGTCGTACTCCCGGGCGAGCTTTACCGTCGAGTCTATAAAAGCGCGGTAAAGCTCGCCGTCAAGCACACACCCCTAAGTGAACTCTTAATAACGACAACGATGCGAGTGACAAGCTACACAATGACGTGCATGCTAGCTAGCCGACGTAAAGAAATGTTAAAGACAACTCGTCTTTACGCTACAAACCTACACTACAGGCTAAGTAAAATTTTGAAATTGATACACACTTTTTTTTAACTGCATAGAGTTAAATCTAAGTGCCACCTTATAATAACACCGTTTTGTGTTTTCTAGATCAGGTTTCCCAAAGCTGTTCGACGCAGACTTCTATCAGACAACTTTGACTGTCACAAACCTTAAAAAAATCAATGGTTTGGCCACGCCTTTGTACCTAACATCCTATTTTTGTTTTATCCGCGGGCCCCGGGTTGGCAAGCCCTGGTCTAAGTAGTCAAAGTATCACATCCAATTTGCTATTAGCACTAAAAACTAAACTTTAAACGGCTATAAAATTGTAGGGCATCGTCTTCACTACCCATTTTATGATCTGTTGCTGTTTTTGCATATAAAAGATGCGTAAACGTAGAACGTTGCCACTGTGGGTGATTCTTCCCGATTTTCTATGCGGCCGATTTGACAGCTGTCATTCCCATATAAATTTTAGTCTTTTACATTAGAATTTGTATGTTACAGACATTCTATCAAATCCAACTTCTAAACTATTTTGCATTACTTTAAAATTTGTTAGTATTAATAGGCAATAACAATAACATCAGAGCCTCTAGTGTACCTAATCAAAGGAAAAAAAAACGTCTCGATCGCGTTTGCGTTAGAGTGTCAATAATATGAGAGCGTCTAGTGTAATCGCCGACCAGGCCAAGAAATACGTCTCGATCGCGTTCGCGTTTAACAATTCTCATACTATTTGACACTTTAACGCAAACGCGATCGAGACTTATTTTGTGCTTTTTGATTACACTAAAGGCAGAGAATTGTTTGTTGTCGATAGGTAGGTCAAATTTTGCTCTAAAGTAACAGCTGTATTATTTCGTGTTACACTTGACCTTATTTGATTACAGCGTTAGTACGGTCGAGGAAATTAATTCCTGATCCACCATGGAACCTTTTCAGAGTAAACGTCATAGTGACATCGGATAGCTTGACAAGGAAAATCGTTATGACGTTTACTGTGAAAATGTTCTATGGTGGGTCAAAAATTAATTTCCTCGAGTCTACCCGCGTCGCCTCAGCTATTAGCATAGACGTGTTATAATATGTTATTAGATAACGCATGCGCATAATGACTCGCACTCCATTGTGCCGGCCCAATTTGCATTGTTAAGAGCATTGATACGCTCATTATGTGGTTAGGTACAGTTACTGCATTTCATCATGGTGTTATTGATAAGGAATGGTTGTAGTAACCTAAATTATAAATGATACGAGAATATTGAATGGACTATAGTTGGCATGGGCTTACTAGTTAAAGTATTTTTATAGTTATTGGCAATGATTTTAATAAAACAATATTCCGACTAATTGAGAACCTCCTCTTTTTTTGAAGTCGGTTTAAAAGAGGTAGATATGTCATCATGGTCATCATGATGAAGCGGAGAAAATTGTAGCCCCTGGCCTCAGTCGCTCTCGATGGTCCAAACTTGCGCGCAAATGTCAAACTGTTCAGAACATATTTATAACAGAACAGATATGTACGAAACATTACAACATTTAGAAAGAAAGAAAGAAAGAAAAATATTTATTCAACGTACACAAATAACAAGTATAATAAAACAATTAAAATTAAAGAAGTGAACATAGACGTTGAACAGGATCCCTCTCAGCAACAACTACGGGTACCTAGCTATTCTATTAACAAACAACTAAATTAGTTCTCCATCATTATGTAGCTAATAATGCATATTGCCTATGCAATTACGGACAGTCTTGAACTGTCTTTGTTTGCGAGGTGACAGTATAATGGCGCTGACGTCTGAACTGTCTATTACTGTATATTTTCATTACTTCACAAATCCTTACGCCATTGGATTACTTATCCTTATCTAAGTCGAGCTTCACCTTCAGTACAAAAGGCCCAGTCTTCAACTTTTGTTTTCGGCGCGTAAGAATAGTCTGTCATTTTATAGCTTCCTCAATCTGTTACCTTCTGAAGCAGAGAGTCGTAACTCGTAAGTAAAACCTAGCTCGCATCTTTCCCACGAGCTTTTCGGTGAAGGCCAATATTGTGAGGCATATACTTGCCTTGCAATTAATGATGTCTTGTGTCAAGTTCCCTATTCGCTCTGGGCCCGTCCGGAGAGTAAGGACCAAACCCTCTCATTCTGTGTTAAGACCTGTAACTAAAAGCACTTTTCGTCGTATCAAGAAAGTAACGAAACAGGAGTTCCCAACAAATTCTCCATTAAATCTCATAACAAAGGGCATACCGTTGTAGATTTTAAACAATTTTGTAACAAAATTGAGGGCTAGCAAACAATGCACAAGTCCGCAAGCTCATGTGAGCCCGTTAGCTAGATGCACGCCGCAGGCGCCGATACCAGCGACGATTTAATTAACGTATTGTGAGCCGGCCGCCATTAACGTGGCTTCAAATACGGCTTAAGGCCAAGTTTGAGATTGTCTGCCGAAGGCCCTCGGCCCTTGGTTATTTGAAACTAGCTAGTAATAAAAAACTTAAGCCACGTTCCCCGAAACCAACAGTTACTTATACAAACGATTATGATGGACAAAATAGCCAGAAAACGGGTGGTCGGAAGACGAAAAATGTCATGGCTCCGTAACATCAGGGAGTGGACGGGCATCAAGACAGTGGAGCAGCTGTTTAGACAGCTATGGACAGGGCAAGATTTAAAGAGCTGCTTGCCAACCCTTAGTGATGAAGTGGCACTATAAGAAGAATAACTAATAAAAAGCGTTAATTTCGGAAAGGAAAGGGACACACTATATACCCTAAGCCAAGGCCAAGTGTGTAAAATGGGGATTGATTCTGATTGCCGTTGATCGATATACGTCCCTGTTTGGGCGCGAATCATGGAGAATTTTAGCTAAGAGTAATGCTCTTTAATCAAATTGATTCTCTTAGGTCAACTAGCTGTTGTAACGAAGCATTGCACCACTTTGTGACCGGTTACAATTTTAACCTCCATATCCTACTGTGTAGCAATTTCCGGTGTATTTTGAAAACGATACTCGTAGGCTTCCAGATGAAAGACGACACAAGAAAAAGTCTCGATCGGCAAATCGGTAGAGCCTCCGTACGTACTTTTCTCATAGAATTTGAAACGTTTACGCGAACGCAATCTAAGCGTTTGTTGCGACGTGAAATAGATATTAAGGACTCAGTCCTCCAAACTTAATACCTCACCTTAACGCTCGTCTCTCGATAAGGCATTATACGCCATTATTATGCAGCGCTCTAAGGTTTCGGGGCCCCTCGTCAATTAAGGTATCGCCCCATCTCCTACCCCATTCAGCCTCCGTCTAAGCTAGACTTAAGACTAGTGATGCGCGGGATCGTTAAAACGTATATCTGCGGATACAAATTATTAGTGTCCAGATCCGTGGATACGGATACAAGCCTCAACTGTGGTATAAACCAGCGCTGCTACGAGTATTTATGTATTATTATTGTTGGTACGGGTTGGTACGGGTCCATGGAGACCCCGTCATTTGAAAAGCGTACATGGGGCCGAAACCAACCTGTAGAGGCCTTCTAAGTATGAGATGGACGCGCCCATGGAGCTCTATCCCTTAATAAGTATTATTATTATTGTTTCATGTACAGTAAATTGCCATACATTAATACATAAAAAAAACGCTAAAAGAAACATACAGATTTTGCCCTCGGATATCCGCCGATACAGATACGGATACGCGTCGCATCAGTAACTTAGACCTAAACGGCACAATGCATGGGAATAATGAGACAACCGGCAAACCTTACTTAAATGGTTTTCGGTAGATGAAAAGGTTAGTGAGGTCGTTTAATGGTTCCTAATAGGTCGCTGGGGTTTGGTTCCTGTAAATAATGGCGGGCGTCAAGTTTTATATGGAATGGTTTTATCGCCGGTCCATAATATGGCTCACGGTTGTATTGTACTCTGATTTTCTTATAAATATATTTCAGATAGTTTAGTTGCTCCGTATTTATATCACTATATGTCAAAAGAGCGATCAAAGTGCTTGGACATTAATCGTGCGAGTAGACCCTTTACTTAGGTATCCGGATGACTATCTGTTTTTCGGGACAGATAGGTACAGTACAGCCTAGGTTTCTTCAAGGTTAGAGTGAATATTCTGTTACTGAAACACCTGTGGAAACATTTGCATTTTCCAACAGGTGCACAAGCACAAGACCGGTCTGAGTAAAGAGCCTTGGGGGAGGCCTATGTCCAGCTGTGGACGTCTTTCGGCTGACATGACGATGATGATAAGGGATAAGGGTCGATAAAATATCTTGTCGGTTTTTCGTAAAGAAAATACACTATGGATTCTGTGTTCATATTTATGATTGTATATTAACCACTAGTAAAATAATGCTTGGTAGGTAATAAAATAATAAGCTCACGCAATGTTATCTGATATTATGTCTACATAAATATTTATTAGGTTCAACACTTCAACAAAGTTATGACTAATTTTCTAAGCTTCTACCACGAGTCCACGGCATTAATCTGTTTTACTTTGAGTCCTTCTGCATTGAGGCCTCAAACCTAGCGGTAGCAACATGCCTTTGTCCAACCGACTTCAAGGCATGCAGGCATCGGTAGAAAATCAATTGCAGCACGCATCGGTATGCGCTGAAGTCTGGGAAACACGGAGACGTCTTCGTTAGGATGTTTCGTTCCGCGTTAATAAATAGCTTTGGTGTTTAATGATGTGATAAATTGAAAAGGCATGGGGAGAATTTTGTCGCAGACGCTGCGCTGATGGATTTTTGCGCTGGTTGCTAGCGAATTGCACTTCTCTGTAATTATGCTTTTGTGTAATTTGAAAACACCTATTTCGGATTTCCTAAAGACCACTTCGTTTGTTACCTAGGTTGGCTGTGTAAAGTGTTTCAACTCAAATTCTAGCCAGCAAAATTATCCCTGTCCGAACAACATTTCAATTATCCTTTGCTAGAGTCAATTGCGACCAGGCAGTTACCCACGACCTCAAATTTACGACCAGCGTACCCAAGAAACATTCGCAGGTAACAAGTGTACCCATATTTCGAAAGCGTTGAGCGTCGGACAGAGGGTTCGCCCGCCACGCCTCGACGCGCAGAGCGTAAATGAAAGGAGATGTTAACTAGCCATTTCCCTCTGCCAAAAAAAGATGTGATAGCCTAGTGGTTTGACCTATGGCATCTCAAGTAGAGAGTCGTGGGTTCAAACCCAGGCTCGCACCCTTGAGTTTTTTGGAATTTATGTGCGTAATTACCTGTGTAATTTATCACGAGCTATTCGGTGAAGGAAAACATCGTGGGGCAACTTGCACACTCCCGGGAAGCAATTCAATGGCGTGTGTTAAATTCCCAATCCACACTGAGCCCGATTGGGAACTATAGTCCAAGCCCTCTCACTCTGAGAGGAGGCCTGTGCCCAGCGGAGGGACGTGAAACAAGGCTGGTGATGATGTGATGAATGCAAAGGGTCTGTTGGCATGAGTTTGTTGGAATGTAAAGAATAGACTTGTGCTGTACTTGTGTACATCGCCCCTTCGAAAATTGGCAGAAAACATGTGCAAAGTGCTATAGTGTGTGTGTGTGACTTCGCCGGAGGGTGTGGTGTTCCGTCGCTTTAGGGAAGCGAAACTGACATTTAAAACTCCCTAAAAAAATATTTTTATTTTTGTTTGTACTTTTTTTGTATTGTGTGTTGTTTATATTTAAATTTTACAGCGCATTGTCTTTGCTGTAACGCTGTAAAATTGTTTTGATAATAAATAAATGAAAAAAGTTTATTGTTCGAAAAACATACAACATAAAACTGGCATCTGGATCCTGTGCTAGAAGTCCCTGTGTTACAGGATCCAGATAAATATAAATAAGTAAATAAATCGTGAGTCAAAAATCCGCTACGATCGCAGTGTGGAGTGAGATCTGTGTCATTCTCCACCATTGAGAGACAAGGATTTTTGACTCGCGATACCCTCATTGGATGCTCCCGTTTGTCTCCTCTAAGCCTCGGCGTATCATGTCCGGCTGTCGCGGTGGTTCAGATGAATAACCTATTGTAGCTTCACTGCTTCACGCCTCTAGCGATGCTGGGAAGGATTGTCAGGTAAGGAGAGCACGGGCTCGTGTCGCGGGAATATGCGCTTGGTGAGATGGGATGCGCGTGTAATTTGTCCTATGTTCATGATGGTCGTTCGAAAAATTACAAAAAATATGGCGTAATTTTAGTAAGCGAGTGGCCGAGTAAATTTAGGTAACACTCCCTTATATTTTCCTGTACATTCATTCATTGTCTCTGCTAGATGACAATATTAGTAGAGTTCGTTTATTTTTCAACAAACATCTTCGTTTTTTCAAGACTTGCTAAATCACTTATATCTGACACCATATTTTTGTTTGTGTTCAAATAATTACTTACTTGGACTAGGCTGATTTTATCTTTAGTGCAATACAAACTTCGTCGTGAAACTTAAAGTTTTAGGGCCACTTGCAGCAAAAATTTAAATCTATTTGAAGTTTTAAAACCAGGTTTAAGCCTGACAGTTCTATACATTTTGACAAGTAAACTGGACTTAACACTAAAACTGGGTTTAATTTTTTGTTGCAAGAGGATGTTAGTATTTTTACTTATCTACAGTGTCAGTTTTGCAGAGGTTGAATAATTTTCAAAACGATATAAATATTAACTTTGTTTTAAACATCGCCAAAACACTTGGCGGTATAGGTTTCTCCAAGAATCACAATCTAACCGACCAAACCCGACCACTTAAGCCAGACTAGCACACTGCTATTTATCGTGGACATAAAGCATCCGTCCCTTACGCACTCGTCTGGTGAGAACGGGATATAATATGCGTTTGTTGGCGAATATACTAGCATGCTAAGCCCACAGGTGGTCCAACGTCCCAAGTTGTAAACTTGTAATTAAACGAATTACAATTCCCATGCAAACGCAGATTGTGGTAGTAAAAACTTTAATACTTACAGTTAATTCTTACACTTACACTTAACGTGAAAGGGCGTAACTGCCTTGAACTTCCTACGGAGATACGCTATTTTGTATCAGTAAAGCGGCGCAAGTTTCTGGCAATAATAAAATCCGTTCATTAGCAAGGAAATATATGCCCTTTGATTTTATAACTATCGTGAAAATATAAAATACGGATCAGCGGATTGGAACTGCCGGGTTATGACCAGTTTAGAGAGCCTGCAATTATTTTATAAATTATAGGTATAACGTGATATAGTTAAATTTGTGTGATTCACGTATTCAATTTGCTTGCATTTACTTGGTGGATAAAACGAAATCGATCCGGGATATTTTAGTGAGTGTTTCGTCAGGTCGAATAGAAGTTGGAACCTCAAAAATCGCCTATTATTACAATGTTATCAAAACTACCATGACGATCATTTGATGTCTTCGAAAGAAATGGCTGCAAATAAAACTAAAAATGTGATCCACAATAATTTTGACCCTGATACCTTCACGAAGTTGTGAACGGGTTTCTTGTATCTAATTGAAAAATAAATAAGTAACATTTTGTGATTGTGAAATGCAAATGACACTTTTTTCTAGTGTAGTAAAGCAAATTATTGGCCGAGGTTACTTGTTTATCGTTTGTCCGAAAAAAACGTTAAGTACACCATTTTCTCGTTTCACCTTTTTTTCGTTTGTCCGAATGCATTTTTTTTCTGAAACTAAATATTCCAGGATTGTTATAAAACAAACCTAACCTAACCTAAAGGGTTCTTTCTACACGATGGTCTTGAAATAAATCCTGAAATATTTAAGTACAGTTTAAAAAAAATGCATTCGGACAAATGATAAAAGATGAAACGTTTTTTCGGAGTTGTGATAGGATTACCATTGGCCGACTATACTTCAAAACCATTGCTCACTCTATCAATTGCCCGCCAATTCACCCTCAGATCAAGACGTTTTTACGCGTCGGTCATTACACATGGTTAGGGCCTCGGGTGTTCCACAATCCATCAAATTACAAGCCACCATTGCCTTAATATACCCCGCCCCTGTGAGGCTTTCAATAAGCCTGTACCGCGATGATTAGGGTTGTCGATTTTTGTTAAATACATCTCAAATATGGTATTAATAATTTTGTTGAATTTTGACAGCTGTCTTTCTAGTACAATACAATGTAGTTACTGATATTTTAAGTTTAACGTTCATGACTCAATAATTTTTTCCGTATTTATGTTTTCAGCACCAGTATCATTTATTAGGTCTATATATAAAAGAAATCTGTCTTTTAGTAAATTCACATAAGTCATATTTTAGAACGCACAACAGACAAAAGCGGGCAAACATTATGAACCTGTTGTATAAACCTCGATGCCACAAGATGATGTACAGTAGGAATGTTTACAACATGTGCATTGTCATATTTACAACAGTCTTCCGGAAAATTTAAGGACGGTAAATGGAAATATTTTTAAACGCTCCCTCACAGAGTGGCTCATAAATAGATGTTTCTATAGTGTTAAAATGTACCTCGAGCATTATTGACATTAATGTAAATTTGACCGCTTTTATTATTTATTATTTATTGTATTGTTGTTATTGTACAGAATTAGGAATAATTATTTGACATTTTATTTATTTTTTAATATATTATTTATTTATTTTTTGTTTTTGACGTATGGGTATTTTGGTAATAATTGTAATATTATTTCAATCATTTGCACGTCTGCATGCAGGCTGAATACGCTGGACAAAATGCTGTAACATCTCACATCTGTACAACAAACTGTATTCTAGCAAATAAAACATTTATTTCTTTCTTTCTTTCTTTAGGCAAACAAGTACTAACAGTCTTAACTTAATTATAAATTGCAAGTATTGCAATATGGCCCGTTATAATTCTGTGCGTAGTTTATTTTTTACACCCTTATATTACTTAGCTTCACTTATAACTCACAATGTATATTATCATTCACGCATTCGTTCCTTTCGTGTCAGCTAATATAGTGAATTTATCGATATGCATATAATACCTTTTAAACCCAACAATCCCGACATTATATAATGTCGGGATTCTTGGGTTCAAATTCAAAAATAATTTTAAAGGCATTCCTAATCGAAAAGTACTATTATTCTATAAACTACTTAAATGATGAATTGTACAATAATTCATTTTTATCTTTTTATAAACACCGACAATTATGTGATTAGCAAATAAAATACAATTCTCTAATTTATTTAACAGTATCACATTTTACTGATCTTTGGCATAGAAAATATCTACTAGCATAGAAAGTACCTACTATAATTTAATATACTTAATTAATTTTTAACAGACTTCAAAAAAGGAGGAGGTTCTACGTTCCACTGTATGTATTTTTTTTAAATGTATGTACATCGATTACTCCGTCAATTGTAGATCGATTCTCAAAATTATTTTTTTATTCGAAAGAGTATACTCCTGAGGTGGTCCCATTGTCACCAAGTCATGATCTGATGATGATGGGATCCCAGGGAAATCGAGGGCAACCCTCAAATTTTACAGGCACTAATATTATTTTAGAGGATTATTTTACGTTTTTTTTCTAAGGTTTTTTTTTATATCATATTTTGACGTCATGTGATCCTGGATTTAGTTATTAATTATTGTTGTGTCTAATTCCCCTTACAGGGCGTCATGGACTGACTTTATACCAATGTGACATCTTTATAATGTACATGACTTGACAATGAATACAAATGAATAAACATCGACAGTCAAATTATTTATACAATATATCCTGATGTCCTGGCAACCCTGCCGTCGATGGAGGATAATTATATGCGTGCCCGCACCGCCAGCGGATTTGAACAGTTTGCTTTGCATTGTGAGATTGTCTAGATCCTAGATTCTAAATATAGGTCGTTTTGTTTTTCGTTGCTCCTTAGATTATTTAAATGACATTGTGAATTTAGAATATCGATAGTTAATTTATGCATGTGATACACACAACTTAGAACCATTTGCTTGTCTATGTGATGAAACATGTAGCACAATAAACTGTATGTAAACCATCTTCTCTGTACCATGTTTGAGCAAATAAATGACTGATTACTGATTACTGATTATGCTTCGGGCGATCTTCGTCCAATAATAAATAATATTAGTAATGTTATTAGTAATGGTTCTTCTCAATATATTAGCTCACACCTTCCTACTTCCTATATAACTCATGCAAGAAAATATTATTTGATTCGCCGTTTTTATGGCTAGGTCACTCGGGATATTCCGACGCCAGACAGTTGTCATGTTTGTAGAAAACCCTTCACTAAGATTTGTTTTAGGACTTTTTAATATGTACCTCTGTGACGTCGTGAGGTATAGGTAAGATAGAGAGATCGCTACGCAGTTTTATTATTAGAAAGCTGGATATTCTAGATTGGAATTAGGTAAGTAGTCAAGTTTTATTATACATACATACCAGTTCAACCGCGTCCAAGATATAATGACATTTTATAATGTGGTTTTATTCACAGTTCAGGATGCACACAATAAAATTGATGATCCGAGATCTTCTGATTACCCATACACATTATAAAAAGAAGTTTATGCAAATGGCGTGAAGCGTTATGTACCTGTATGTTAAACGCGATTTAATGTTTGTATTCAATTCAATTTACAATCCAAAAATAAAAACACGTTTAAAGGTTTCTTTGAAATATATTGGTAAAACAATAGTTAAAATTTTAATTGCTTGCTTAATTTATGTCGCCTACCTGCGTCAGTGCGGCATTCGACAATAACATAAAACACCTGCATTCCCAACACATTTGCATACAAAGTTGCTTCTGAGCATTCAAATGTATGGTAATGTTAATTATGTAAATAGATTCGATATCCTTTTGCCTTTAAATTTTGACTTCGGAAGGAAACTGGCCGTTAAGTCTGTAAGTTACTGCAGTTAAAATTTAAAAATTAAAATATCATGTTGATATGTGCTATACTTTATAGCATAGCTTATATAGGCCGCGTGATGGATTAAGATCGCTCGGCGAAACTGGTGGGGGGCAATTTGGCGCATCTGTACAATTGCGCACAAAATTGTTAAGTTCTGAGTGTATTTCTTTGAAATATATTTTTCTTATTTCGCATATATTTGTACCTTTAGTCACCTAACATATAACACTCGTTTTTGCTTGTTTTGCTAGTATGTTTATTCAGAATCTTGGTAGTATTTTTTACGTGCTTTTAATTACCCATGATTTAATTCGTTTCCTTTTTAACATAACAATTCACATCGTAAACCATTTTTCTGGCTTGCCATGTTCAAACTTTATATTTGGGCATTTTTTTACTAACTACGACATCATAACGTACTTACTACTAATACAGTAAAACAATCCGTGCGCAACAGTACTCAAGAGACACGTGACGCGTGAACGAAGCGAGGGAGGGGAAGAACGACTTGATCTACCAATAACGTGTCGGCGCCAGCGCGCACCCTCCCCTCACCCCTCTGCGCAACCAAATAGACCTAAGAATTGACTTCTGCACATCCCCCTTCCACTTTTCATAAGCGATCTTAATTCGCCGCGCGACCTATATTAAGGAGTCGGTCGCTATCCTTTTCGGGTAATTCTGAATCTTGAAGTGGGAGGACGAATTTCTGAGAAGTTACGATCACTGACGCCTGGAAGATTAAAAACTGTAGAATATGGAACCTCTGCATATCATTTGGAACCTAATAGTGGCGTTTTGGACCCATCGCTGCGGATGCATACGGCAAACATGACCAGCCTTGCGGTCTTGTCCCCCACGTCTGAAACAAGGAGTTGTAAAGCGCTGCAGTGAGTTTTGGGAGGAGATGACGGGATGACGTAGATGCTTTTAGAACGAATTGGCAGGATCATACCGTTGACAGAGACGAGTGGTGGAGGGAGGGGGGGGGGCTCTGTTTATCAGTGATGTACAGTCACAAGCAATAATATATGATTATGGACAGCACTGCAATAATATCTGATCATGGTAGAAGGCAAAAATATATGACGACATTCGACGGCAATAAGATCTGATATGTTGCGACCGGCATAAATATCGTTCTTGGGTAACGGCATAAGTATCGGACACAGAGTCGCTTAAAAATATCTGATACTTGACGAAATCAAAAATATGTGATCAATCAGCAAACATGAACTTAATTCAGTAGTATTACGAATCTAATTTGAATGCAGCGATCTGACGCTTCTCGAAAACAGTGCGTACTTGTCACTGTATATGTCTGTTTCATGTTTTGTTTTATCTAAATCCAACAAATTCAGTTCTTCGTTTCTAATATGACATACCCTGTTGACGTATTATTTTTTCCATATACTTTACCAAGGAGTTTTACCGCTAATAAAAAGAACTTCAAGCACAAAAATACTGTTCTTATTTTAAAAGCTAAGAAACGTGAGATAGATATACGTAGTGACAAGTATGCACTGTTTTCAAGAAGCGTCAGATCGCTGCATTCAAATTAGATTCGTAATACTAGTGAAATAAGTTCATGTTTGCTGATTGATCACATATTTTTGATTTTGTAACATGTGTGATATTTATGCGGTCCGTGTGATTTGATGTTTTTGCTTCCAAAGTGAATACATATTTATGCTGGTGACGAGTCACTTAATTTTGATTTTGTATAGTATCAGATATTTTTAAGCGACTCAGTGTCCGATATTTATGCCCTAAACCAAGAACGATATATATGCCGGCCGCAACCCAATAGATCTTTATGCCGTCGAGTGTCGTCGTATACTTTTGCCTTCTACCGTGATCAGATATTTTTGCAGCGCTGTCCATAATCATATATTATTGCTGGTGACTGTAGCTACACTAATAGGCTTGGAAAAAAAATTGAACTGTCACTATTAAGAAAAGACATACGTACAGTGTGTTAGCTGTTGTTTATAATAATAATTAATGAATATCGAAAGCAATAAATATATATATATATATATATATAAATAAGTACATTCATGTAATAAAAAGTAAGTTTGATTAAATTTGAATACAGCGCGCGGCCGCCCGGCAGTTGGAGAAAAGACGTCAAGCCGTACGGTTGTCTCTTAACTATTAAGGAATAATATCTGTTTGTTGCTTTGAATTTGTTTTCTCAATATAACGTATTACAATCTTCCCAGCGTGTATTATTGAACGAGGTTCCTGTAACAGTCAGAAGTGGTAAGAACGTTGAAAAAAACCAAGAGGTATGAACTTTTACATTATTACTTACTTATTAAAATTTGATTTACACTAAAGTTGTTGTTCAATTTGTACCATCAATATAATTGAATAACACTATAAGCTAAATTATTACAGAGGACGACGATGGTAATGTAGTTTTGTATTGTAACTTATGTAAAATCGTCAATTAAGTGCAAAGTATAATTCACGCGCGGTGTGGCGGGTAGTACGGAATAACTTGAGTTGATTCGAGGAACTGAGTATAATCCAGGCGAGCTAAGTGCCTATGCTAAGCATTTATTTGTATACCTATATAATCCTCCTGTGACGTCATATGATGGTGATGACACATTATATATTAAGTGGATACATACGCATGAGTTTGTTAATATATATTTCGTTGTCTTAGTACCCATAGTACAGGCTTGAGACCAGATCAATTGGTGTCAATTGTCCCATGATAATATTTTATATTTATATTTATTGAATCCATCGTAAGATGTTTAGTGACCAGCAGTTTTCGTTACTGTAGTCACAAGGTTTAAGTGAGATAACTGCCACTGACCCGTCATACACACGAAATTGACTACTTACCACTGGGTATGGTCGTGGGTTCGATTTAAGTAGGTACTTTTCTATGCGATCGTATCTATTAATTTTTAAAT
This sequence comes from Clepsis dumicolana, assembly GCA_963691665.1. Taxonomy (NCBI): domain Eukaryota; kingdom Metazoa; phylum Arthropoda; class Insecta; order Lepidoptera; family Tortricidae; genus Clepsis; species Clepsis dumicolana. The sequence continues at coordinate 11,620,154 of OY829517.1, read as the reverse complement.
CATTCATTATCGATCACCTACCAATTCATATAACTTACTTACCTATTGCAACTATAACTATTCTGTGCCTATTGCTTTAGTCTAAAGCACATACCCACACTTTAAGATAATAAAATAAAATAGGTATGTGGCTAGGTATGTGACTTTTTTTTACTTATTTAACATAAGATCGTTGACTTATCGTTACGTGTATTGGACAGTGTTGTTAGGGTGGAAACATGGTGGTATTAATAAAAAAAAAAAAAAAAGGACGAAGAGAGGGTTCTATTCGCAATCACTAATCAGTCTTTTCTTTATTTCTCCTGGTGTCCTCCTACTAATTTTCACATTCCCTACTGATAATTATTACCTGTTACAAACCACACGCAATAAATCGTGGAATTCATAATAGTTTCACCCACATAGCCATAACAGTATGTCGTCCGGTGATGAGTCACGCTATACTCCTCCCACCGACAAGGGACACCAACAACGATCGTCACGTAGTTCAAAACGTAGAAGAGAACGTAAAGATAGGAGGCGTTCTGCTACTACGACCAACAAGAGGCAACAAAAGCGCGTGACGTATCGTAGCCGATCCCGTCGTAGGCGGTCACCGTCTAGCAGTAGTAGTACGTCTGGTAGTATCTCCGGAAGCATTGTTTCTCGCCATGTGTCACACCGGAGCAAACGTAGGAAGACTAATCGCCGTCGTAGCAGACAGGTACGGCGCCCGTCAACGAGACGATCTACATCGTCAAGTACGGATAGTAGCGATACTGGTAGACGGCGATATAGGAAACGACTGCATCGTTCGAGCTCAACTTCCTCGTCTTCCACTTCGTCCTATGAGAGTGACTGCACCCGCTTAGGTGGTCGCTCCGGACGAGGTGGGAAACGAAAGCGACGCAATCTACGAAGTGAAAGCGAAAGCAGCCAACAAAGCGGCTTCCTTAAGAAGTTCGCTAAGATAATGCGGGGTAAAGGAAACCATTTTGAAGGTGCCCATAATGTCATTCCGCAATTCGATCCCGATACTCACTCACAAACAGCGGAGGACTGGGTCCGTAAGGTAAATGAGACCGCAAAAATCTACAAGTGGAGTGAGAGACAAACCATTTATTACGCCATACCGAAGCTAGCCGGGCATGCAAAACAATGGTATCAGGGAAGAAGCACAGTAAACTTGACCTGGCGACAATGGCAAAGAAAAATTATAAAAGCTTTCCCTGACGATAGAAACTACTCTGATCGACTGACAGAAATGCTCAGTAGGAGAAGTAAACGAGAAGAGTCGTTGGAAGACTATTATCATGCGAAAGCTAGTCTTGTGAAAATGTGCGGCATTACTGGTAGAAATGCTGCTGACTGCATAATTAGCGGCATATTTGACCACGGAATACGACTTAATGCTCAGGGTTCGCGTTTTAGGAGACCCGCACAGTTGCTGAAATACTTACGTCGGGTATCTAAAAGAAATAATATTATGATACCACGGAAAGACAATATGCCTATTACTAAAAGTGAACAGCAACAGAACCGTAACCACGATTTAAACCGTTACAATGGCAATTCGGGTGGGTCTTTGTCATCCACCCGAGACAAACCTAGGTACCGGTGCTACAATTGTGGGGAGTTTGGCCATATAGCCCGAAAATGTACTAAGCCCATCAAGAGGTGTGAAAAGTGTTCCCAGATTGGTCACGATGCGCAGAACTGCTATGCTAAACATCCACCACCAGCGCCACAAACGTCCGAAAATACTGCAGATGGAAGGACGAATAAAACTCAAAGCGTTCTGCAGATATCATCAATTGATCAAGCAAATAGTAAGTATTTTAAGCCGATTACCCTTAACGGCATGCGTTGTTCCGCCTATATCGATTTTGGAAGCCAATGTACGTTAGTTAAAGAGTCTGTCGCTAGATCTTTAGATTTGATACTTGACAACACTGGCCTCCCCGTCATCACGGGATTTGCTCTCGGGAGCGTTACTCCGTTAGCTAGGGCAATTGTAACGATAGTAGTGGACGTAGTAGAGGCGGATGTTGAAGCGTACATTGTGACTGACGACTTGCTTAATACGGACGTCCTTATCGGACAAACCTTAACCGAACTACCGACCGTGGCAGTTCACAAAACAAGCACTGAGTTAACCTTATATTGTGACTGTGAGGATGTGGAACGTTTAGGAGTCCTAAATACAGATATTGCCAATATTGTCGGGCTAGAAAACATTAATGTCCATACAGAAAGCGATTACACAGGACTTCTATTCATTCCAGGAAGTGTATGCATGAAACCCAATAATGAATATATGCTACTACAGGGCATATATCAGTTTGAGAATGGTAGAGGTCATTGTATAATAGTCAATTTAGGACAGAAAACAGGTTCTCTGCCTAAACTACATCTTCTCGGAAGAGCAATTAAACTACCAAATCGGGACCCGTTTCTCTCAAAGAGAGATCAAAAACTGGTTCAAGCAATCGACATCGAAAACAAAACCCCGTCACCTGCTAACGCGAGAGAGGAACCAATAACTCTAGAAATGTTAAACGTAGGGCCTAAAGTCTCGATAGAAGAGCGAAATAGGTTAGTCGAGCTCTTGAATAACTTTCGTGATTGTTTCGCATTTAATATGCAAGAACTGGGACTAACCCATATCACTGAAATTACCATTCGTCTTAGCGACAATACGCCAGTTACCTATCGGCCTTACAGACTACCATACAGTGAGCGTGCAAAAGTTAGGGAGATGATCGGAGACTTGTTAGCTAACAACATCATACGAGAGTCTCAGTCTCCATATGCCAGCCCTATAGTATTGGTACGCAAAAAGAATAACGAATACCGTCTTTGCGTCGATTACAGGGCTTTGAATAAAAAGACAATAAAGGATAGCTGTCCTATGCCAGTAATAGACGACCAGCTCGACCGGCTTAGCGGTAAATCGCTCTTTACGAGTCTGGACTTGGCATCCGGGTATCACCAGATACCGGTGGCTGAGGAGTCACGACATGTCACAGCTTTTGTGACTCCTGACGGCCATTATGAGTATACACGGATGCCATTTGGCCTCGTCAACGCCCCCGCTGTGTTTCAGAGTATGATTAATAAAGCACTGGGGGCTATGCGGTTCGAGTTAGCTATCCCATATCTAGATGACTTGTTGTCAACAGGCAGTACAATTGAAGAAGCTTTTACCAAGCTCAAAACCATATTGGACCTGTTGCGTAGTGCTAAACTTACACTCAATTTAAAGAAATGCTTCTTTTTCCAATCGAAGATAGACTATCTCGGATATGAGATATCCGAAGCGGGACTGCAACCTGGAAGCAAAAAGATACAAGCTGTCTCAGAGTTCCCCAAACCTGTTAACGTGCACCAGATTCGTCAATTTGTAGGGTTAGCCAGCTACTTTAGGCGGTTTGTATATAATTTTGCATCTATAGCGCGACCTTTGACGAAGCTGACTAAAGTTGGCGTGCCTTGGCAATGGGGTGACGAACAAGACAGCGCGTTCCATGAAATTAAGTCCAAGCTAGTTGCACGGCCTATACTAGCATTGTATGACTCGAACTACACCACTGAAGTGCACTGCGATGCTAGTAAGATAGGATTGGGTGGTATCCTACTACAAAGGCCAAATCAAGAAACACCATTCAAGCCGGTTGCTTACTTCAGCCGCCAAACAACAAGAGAGGAAACTTTTTGGCACTCTTATGAACTAGAGACGATGGCTGTTGTGCTTTCCTTAAAGAAATTTCGAGTGTACCTGATTGGTCTCGAGTTCAAAGTGATCACCGATTGTAGTGCGTTGCGCGCTACTCTGACAAAGCGGGACTTGATCCCCAAAATTGCGAGATGGTGGCTAATGCTACAAGAATACAATTTTACTATTGAATATAGGCCAGGGCATAATATGCAGCATGTGGACGCTCTGAGTCGTAATCCAGTAGGATTCCCCGAGGCTGATGATAACTCTGATGAGTTAGAAATTCTCAACATCACTACTAATGATTGGATCCACACCGTGCAGTTGACAGATCCTCGTATAAAACATATTAAAACTGTTCTCGAAACTAGTGAAGAAGATGTTAAAGACATAACGACTAACTATGTCCTACGCGATAACAAGATCTACCGACGTGTAGGATCCAAATTAAAATGGGTTGTCCCTAGCTCAGCACGATGGAGGATATGTCAGCTGAATCATGATGAAGCAGGACACTTTGCGATTGAAAAAACGTTAGAAAAAATACAAGCTGACTATTGGTTTCCGAAGATGAATCGCTTCATTAAGAAATATGTTAATGCATGCATCAACTGTGCTTATAATAAGGAATTATCTGGAAAGAAGACAGGTTATCTACATCCTATCCCGAAAGTTAATGCTATATTCCACACAGTGCACATGGACCATTTAGGTCCTTTTATTAAAAGCAAAAAGGGGAATACATACATTCTCGGCATTATTGATGGGTTCAGTAAATTTATTTTTGTTAAAGCAGTAAGAAATACCAGATCCAAGACCACAATAAAGGCATTAGAGGACATTTTTGCAACATTTGGGAGTCCTAAAGTGATTATCTCTGATCAGGGTTCTAGCTTCACGTCGAACGAATTCAAGTCCTTTGTAAGCTCTATAGGGGTTAAGCATGTGTTAAACGCCGTTGCGACGCCGCGGGCAAATGGGCAAATCGAGCGGTACAACCGGACCATACTTAATTCACTGTCCGCCATGAACCACGGGCTAAATGAGAAAGAATGGGATATCAATGTCCCCAAATTACAATGGAGCTTGAACAATACTATTAATAAGAGTACTGGAAAGTCACCAGCTGAAGTTGTATTTGGACAAAGAACGACGTCGCAAAGTGAAGGTATCCTGAGAGGAGCGCTTGAGACAGAAGATCAAATGTCTGATACAGCTAGGCAGGAAATGAGGGAAAGCGTTAAGGAAAGAATAGAAAACAGACAGAAGGTTATGAAAGAGAACTTTGACAAAAGGAGAGCACCTACAAAAACGTTCAAGGAGGGTGATCTAGTAATGATCCCTAACAATAATCCAGAGAAGGGAAAAAGCAAAAAGCTTGCCCCTAAGTTCCGAGGTCCATTCAAAGTCACAAAGGTATTAGACAACGACAGATACGAGGTATCTAGCATCTCAGGTCATTCTCAGAGACAATATAAAAATATATACCCAGCTGATCAATTAAAACCATGGGTTACCTTATGTTTATCTCCCATTGCGAGCGAACACAGCGATAACAGTGAAAGCGACTCTGACGATTCACATAAGTAATTTTGTTGTACTTTAACTGTTGCGTTATTACTTTGTTTTAAGAGAATAAGTATTCATTTATTTGTAAGTCTGATTGTACGTTAATGGTTATACGAGCATTGGTTATTAGACTTCCTTAAACTTGTGTAAAATCCTATCCTTCACAGTTACAGCTTAGAGACGAGACGGTCACAGATATCGACCGAGTCCGGATAATCATTATCGCCCGGCGAGGGAATCAGTGACTGAATTGAGGAGGGACATTCGCGGAAAAATGGCCGATGGTGAGCTGGTGCACCTGCGGATGGTTGCACGGCACCAGCTGCGGGTGTGACAGCACGAGCATGCCGTGGCTTGCGGATGGCTAGACGGAAGCTATGTGTGTGGCTCTCGGGTGGCCCTCGTTGAACATTAAAAATTATACTTAGTTATGACACTTATTTTACGTATTGATTGAGTTACTATGGTATGAAAGAGCTGCTGCAAATAAATGGACATTGTGTTTAAAGTTATTTGTTATTAGTACAGGATGATGTAATAGAATGCACAAACTTGGTTGTTTACCTGAACAGTGATAATTTTCGGTTGTTAAACTATTTTCTAATATGCATAAAATAATTGTAACAGGGTCAGAGAAATTCATTACTAAATAAGAATGATTGTTAATGTTTCACCTACTTAAGTATGAGGCCATACTCCCTACTTGAGAATGGCCGAGTCGGATCGGAATGGGGTCATTCCGTTCGCAGGGTGGCCGCCTGTTAGCTGTTGTTTATAGTAATAATTAATGAATATCGAAAGCAATAAATATATATATGTCGGAGAATCGATACACTAATCGGTGTTGATCATAGTTTAAGTTATAAATTACCTTCATTTGTTATGATTTTAACGAAACGTCAAGCGGTGACAGCTGTCAAATAAATACTGCTTGGGAGTGGTCTGTGCTTGGTTCATTTGTGGGTAGTTTGTATAAGGTCGAAATGTCATTTAGTAACTTTGAAAAGAAAATGGCATTCTTGATCGGGGGGTCGGACTGAGCACAAGTTGGTAATGTAATCCGTTTGCATCGGCTTGGTGCTTTGAGTTTTAATGAGAATTGTTAGTGATTTAATGAACTAAGTGCCTGTGCCCCAAGTACAGAGTCTTATTTTGAGTCTTAAATGATATCTTGGCAATAGATCACGTGAATGGGCGCAAGCACAGAACTCTCCAACGTTTCCAATATGGTACTTGCATTTCGCGTTAATAGTAACGAGTTAACTGTGATATCAATTGTAACTAATTTAGACCTCGTATGGTGTTATTATTGAAAAGATTATACCTCATTGAGTTTCTTGCCGGTATCTTCTCAATAGAGGTTATTTCCGAACCGTGCGGTAGAGTCATTGATGTAGGCCTTAATCAAATAAAGACTGGCTTAGAAGTGAAACATGATGTGTCTGCAGTTATTTCTACCACCTCAATCGACCTTGAGGATGAGTAAAGCTCATGACCAAGCTCTACTACGTGTGAAACCCATTTCACCCTGACACAGCTAGCTAGCAAACCAAGTCCGCTGGTGTGTGCGATGTCTCGTCCCGGTCCCAGTCTCCGAGTTCAGAAGTGGGATGGAACTGCATGTCCCACTTCAAGATAACAAAGATGATTATGACGACGGTTATGCTGATGATGATTGATTGAATTGTACGATCGATGCTGTTCGAGGTGACCATGCCAGTCTTCTTTGGCTGCTCCGGCTACCGTGCAAGTAGTTGTTTGTGAACCCCATTCGGAGGATTTAAATATGCCTGGTGAGTCGCTTTCAGTTTGTTATAATTTGTGTAACACGTGGGTTTCCGTTAAATTTCTTTACTGAGTTTACGTGATTTGGTTAAAAAAAACTGGTAGGGTATACCCGTGCCTTATGTTCGATACTATGGCAGTATGATAAGTAACGAATTCTAATAGGTACTCAAGTTCATAATTTCAATCGAGCTATCGTGATGTTCAGTGCAAGTGCACCGAATAGTCATTATTGTCAGGTAGACTTTGTTTAAATGGTTTGAACGGTTTGACTTTAAAAAGCAACGTGAGGTTTATACGATGGTAATCAGTTTATTTTTTGGATAAAACAAACATTAGCTATCCGTGTTTGTGTGCAAATCACACGTGAGGTTCTTGTGTAGTTAATCGGAGCCCTTAATAAGTGACAATGAATAATAAGAGTTGTGTGTTGAAATAATAATCGACGTGTTTTAAATTGTTTGTTTTTTTTTGTACAAAGAAAATACGTTTCGCTTGAGTACCTAACTAGAGGTAACGTTTGTTAATTATGTTGTCGTAGTGCTCATGTCGCTAGCTTTGAGTGGTAAGTACGTGTATGTTCGCGACCCAGTTTACAATAAATCATAGTTTTGGTTTTTGGACAGGCAAGAGAAGCGAGTGTTTTAATTTTTGCTAAGCAAGTTCGTGTAAATTGAATTCGTGATTTTGGTTACGCTACTGATAACGTGAAAAGATTAACCTTTTCGTGGTGTGAACCATTAATTCGAGCTCTTAAGATTGACAAGCAAAATTCATTTGATGTTCGTATGTCATGTGTTGTTGATCGCTGGTGTGAGTGTCTTTGGCTGAGACTGATTGCACCTTCGGTCATTCGTAGGCGTAGGCGTAAAATCGGGCGTCATTTCCCGTCGCAGTGCGGCCACGACTGTGAGTGGCGTGCGTTTGGCTCGCGGGTGTAATCGGTCGCCACGATCGCTGGATGGAGGCGATTGGTTTTGGATATCGCTGGATGGAGGCGATTGGTTTTGGATATCGCTGGATGGAGGCGATGAGTTTTGTGTGAGATGGATACTGGATGGAGGTATTCCATGTGATATTGTGTGTAGAGGTTGCTGGATGGAGGCAACTGACACAGCACTGTGCACTCATGTCATGCTGAGAGAGAGACTCGATAATGTTTAAACTTTGTGCTGATTTGAGTTTTGCTTGACAAGTAAAGAGACTTATGTTCACCAATAGAATTATTTTCGTTATTTCCTTGATTGTTAGTTTTTATGGTCAGGAAGGCCGAGTGGAAAAGTTTTGGGTACTGTTCAGATTTTCTTGTCCACAGATACCTCCCACGAGGACGTGTGAGACGTCAGAATGGCCGTGTCGGAGAATCGATACACTAATCGGTGTTGATCATAGTTTAAGTTATAAATTACCTTCATTTGTTATGATTTTAACGAAACGTCAAGCGGTGACAGCTGTCAAATAAATACTGCTTGGGAGTGGTCTGTGCTTGGTTCATTTGTGGGTAGTTTGTATAAGGTCGAAATGTCATTTAGTAACTTTGAAAAGAAAATGGCATTCTTGATCGGGGGGTCGGACTGAGCACAAGTTGGTAATGTAATCCGTTTGCATCGGCTTGGTGCTTTGAGTTTTAATGAGAATTGTTAGTGATTTAATGAACTAAGTGCCTGTGCCCCAAGTACAGAGTCTTATTTTGAGTCTTAAATGATATCTTGGCAATAGATCACGTGAATGGGCGCAAGCACAGAACTCTCCAACGTTTCCAATATGGTACTTGCATTTCGCGTTAATAGTAACGAGTTAACTGTGATATCAATTGTAACTAATTTAGACCTCGTATGGTGTTATTATTGAAAAGATTATACCTCATTGAGTTTCTTGCCGGTATCTTCTCAATAGAGGTTATTTCCGAACCGTGCGGTAGAGTCATTGATGTAGGCCTTAATCAAATAAAGACTGGCTTAGAAGTGAAACATGATGTGTCTGCAGTTATTTCTACCACCTCAATCGACCTTGAGGATGAGTAAAGCTCATGACCAAGCTCTACTACGTGTGAAACCCATTTCATCCTGACACAGCTAGCTAGCAAACCAAGTCCGCTGGTGTGTGCGATGTCTCGTCCCGGTCCCAGTCTCCGAGTTATATATATATAAATAAGTACATTCATGTAATAAAAAGTAAGTTTGATTAAATTTGAATACAGCGCGCGGCCGCCCGGCAGTTGGAGAAAAGACGTCAAGCCGTACGGTTGTCTCTTAACTATTAAGGAATAATATCTGTTTGTTGCTTTGAATTTGTTTTCTCAATATAACGTATTACAATCTTCCCAGCGTGTATTATTGAACGAGGTTCCTGTAACAAGTGGAACGTAGAACCTCCTCCTATTTTGAAGTCTGTTAAAAATGAGTATAACTACTACTTCTTGGGTATATTTAGTTGTCACTAACTTCAGTTCGACATCAAAATAGTTTAATGAAGATAAAATCTTAAACGGCTTTAGTACCACTGTCACGTATGTTCCTACATACGCTTAAAATCCACGTAATCAATTCACAATTGACAACATTTCAAAATTTCATGTTGTCCATTTTAAGATCGAAAGAAAATGTAATTTTAATGTTCACGTGTTTTTTTATTTCTCCAAAAAACCAAATTTTCATTCAAAAATATCTAATCTAAAAGTAGTGAATTCCAAAAGGTCGTAAGTAAATCGTGACATCATTAGTGTGGCTGTAAGACTGTATTACTTGTGCCACTTATTTTTCTGAAAAAACCTCTGAGCGTTGACAATGTTGACATATATGGCGTTCGTTTCGCGTCAGTGTTGAAACTGTCAATAAAATTGTTTTCATTTCTTTCTGAGGTTAGGTTATGTGTAACGAGTAAGAAAACGTAAAAAAGTAAGGAAATATGGCATCTCGAGAGCCCATGGCTAAATACTGTTATATAACCACTTGCAAGAATATTACTACAGTGGCACCACAAAAACGTTTCTTTTGCGTGCCTGTTGGAAGCCAAGCGGAATGGTGTCGAGCGGCAGGGCGGGACCGGATTCCTAATATATCGGAAGGATTTATCTTAAGCCTCAAATTCATATAATTATAGTAACTTCTATAACTGTTCCCATTACTTACTTACTAACTTTGAAATAAAATAATAAATTTAAAAACAAACGTTTTATTTAATAACCTGTGTGTACAATATGATTGGGCATTCTTTTACATATAACGATACGACATTGCACATAACATTTATCAGTGGCTCGTCAAACTTCGACGTACCCAACTGCACTTGAGACGTACGAAGTTCGAGATGACAAAGCAGCTTATGCACCTCGTATTCCGGCCAAATTATACTTTGCGTGAATTCCAGCACCATTGCAGTGTCCACCCAGGGCAGGTTTGTGCTGCTAGCTTGCATGAATGAAGCTTCCGGTTTATACATTTTCACGATTTTCTTGAAAACTAGTAAAGAGAAAAATCTAAAAACTATTTTATTACGTTCAGGTAGCATATTTACCGAAATGGTTTTCGATTTAGGCATCATTATACATTTTGAAATGTTGTCAATTAATGCTATCAATTGTGCGCGGGCGTCGGTTCTTACAAAACAAATGACGAGCTGTAGAAACCTTGTAAACAAATGATTGATGCAAAGTATTAATCAGGAATCGCGTATAAACGTAATCGTCTAACGAACAAGCTTATGTACAGTCGGCAAAACAATTTACTTAGCTAATAAGTAAGGCTTGATTGTGATTGATCGTTCGCATGTAAGTAGTTAATAATTGGACGAAACTGCATGAAAAACAAGTGGTTAACTGTTTACATTATGCTGTCAGTCAAGCGGTTAAGACTTCACATTATTCCTTGCCGTTCAGTGTCACCAATTCAGTCTTTAAACCAATGAAAACTGCCACCTTTCTTACATCATCCGTTTTATTCACTAGTACGTAGTACCTATTGACGTATAAAAAATAATAACGCTCAGAATTTTGCTTATTCCTACCAAAAACAAAAGAAATGAATCAAGAAGAATTTCGTTCTTTCAGTGAGATGCACTGGAAGCCTGACCCCCCCCCCCCCCTTTCCTCTATCCCTTTTCCTGCTTAATGGCCGGCAACGGACTATAGTGACTCTCTTGGGGCTGCTGTTTCTCATAGGTGGCGGTGATCGCTTACCACCATCGCTTACTAAGAAAAAAACAAAATTCATTCCAAAAAGCTAAAGAAATCTCTTCCAAATTAAACTATAGGCACCATTCTAGTCGAAACCATGTTACATACTTGAAACTGGCGTTCAAAAACGTTTTCCAATTTCGTCCAGAAACCTCAAAGAACGAGTAGCAGCTGATTGATAGTCTGTTTCTGGACGGATCGTGTCTCCACCTTTGCGAATTGTTTTAGAGACACTGTTTTACTGGCACGGGTGGCCACTTAGTTATCGCCGAAGCCCATAAAGCAGTCAGACGGGAGGCGCCTTTGGCTTATCTATGCACTACAATTTTTCTGCCACTTTTAGGGGGACGAGGAACACATTACGTACAGCACACGTCTACCCTGCTGTCAAAATTTGTTACGTTCCTACAAATGCACACTAAAACAAAACTGTCACACAAATGCCAAAAACACGCACACAATCAACAGGCCGATGGGGTCAGAAGGTTCTCGAATGGCGTCCACGGACCGGGAGACGAGCTGTCGGTAGACATCCAACAAGATGGAGCGACGACCTAGCAAGGATTGCGGGACCGCGGTGGATGCGGAAAGCACAAGACCGGTCAGCAGAGGACGTCTTTCGGCTGACATGATGATGATGATTCAACAGACCCTGATAATTTTGTTCAGACTTAATGTTAGAGATTTGGCAGAGGGGAAATCGCGCGTTAACATCTCCATTCCTTTCCTGTTCTAAGCTATAGCCCTACAACTCGTCGGCTTTCACCAGCAAATGTCCTATGAAATTGCCATCGTGATCCCGCTCTGGACATAAAGCAGGCTAGACGCGTTTATGATCCAGTAATAACGTGCTAAGACAATGCTATGTGATGGGATCTAATCGGTAATATAGGTAGGTACCTACTATTATGAGGTCAACAAAAACGGTCATTGAATGAACGAGGCTTGAAGTCTGAAGTAAGGGCGGCAAAAACATTACTGTCTCTTATAATACTTTTAAGTTTGCCTTTGTACATTTGCTTTTGTTCTGTTATCTGTTATTTCATGTTTTATTTGCAGTAAAGAGATAAACATGCATGTATACTTTTTCAGAAACATTTAAAATCCAAGGTCATTTCCGACCAAAAAACCATACTGTTTGATTACTTGAGCCTAAAGATGAGTAACATACAAACAGATAAAAAATAAAATAACAGCTTATTCCCTAGAACAGGACAATTATCAGACTTCAAATGTAATAAAAATATGAAACCACCTCGGAAATATACCATTTTAACAAAAATAAACGGTTTATAAATGACTGAGTTCTGAGGTTAATTAATTTATCGTATGGCTTACAAATTACACTTATATCATAGCTTAAATTTACACTTCCTAAGGTAAGATGTACTTAACAAACATTAAGTTATTGCACAACTTTGTTAAAAAAAACTACTGAATCGATTTTGATATAATGCATACGGGACCACTTCTGAAGTTATACTCTTTCAAACAAAAAATAATCACCAAAATAAATTAATAATTCACTAATCGCGTAACAAACATACCTACAAAAAAACACACAGTACAGTAGAATTGAGAACCTCCTCCTTTTTTTGAAGTAGGTTAAAAAATACAACTAAAACTCATCATCATCATCATCATGTCAGCCGAAAGACGTCCACTGCTGGACATAGGCCTCCCCCGCGGCTCTCCACTCTGACCGGTCTTGTGCTTTCCGCATCCACCGCGGTCCCGCGATCTTTACCAGGTCTGCTACTAGATCTTTACAACTAATGACTGGTTAGATGACTATAATTATAGAATCGCCGGGGTTCAGTAGGAACACAGCAACAGAAAGAGAATCTATAAATACAACAATATGAAAAGATATCCCTTTTAATTATCACAAATTTTATTAAGTACAGATACTTGATTTTATGTTCGTTTTAATACTGAAGGACTACTGTATCCCTACTGGGTAACGTTTTCCCGGCATTCGATTTAATTTATTCACAATGTATTAGTACCTAGTCGTGATCTCGTGATCAGAAGTTTCAAATGTACAAGAAACCTATTCACTTTTTATTAACATCACCAGTACATTGCATACTGATGGTATTATAATTGGATTTTCATGTTGTTTATTTCTGCGGTTGGATTTTCTCTCGTAAATTTAGGTTTATAGTTGCCATTTGATTACTCTTGATGATATTAATCGTAATAACGTACGTGCATTAAAATACACTTAATATGATAATATTATAAGTAGGTAGGTACAGTTCGTGAATTTGCATACGCGAAGACATGAACCATCCCGATTTATACACAGATCGGACTTCCGTCACCATGGAAGATTATAATTATTGGCGTTTATTAGATATCAAGATCAAAGCGATAAGAGCCAAATAACGAAGTGTTTCGATGGTTATTTATTAAAAAAAAAATCATGGGACAATTGACACCAATTTACATAGTCCCAAAATAGGCAACGGATAAACATACATATATAGATACATACATACTTATATACATATTAATCATCGGAAACCCGAGAACAAACATTCGTATTTCTCATACAAGCATCTGCTCCGACCGGTGAACGAACCCGGGACCTCAAGCTTCATAGTCAGGGTATCTAACCACTAGGCTACCCGGTCTAGGTTATTGGTAAAATAAAAGATGCATGCATGACTTTTCTTCTACTTTCAAGTCTGCCCTCTTAACGCTCTCCTTTCCAAAACAAACAGCGGTTAATCATCCAACCAAGCCGTGCTGATAGTCACCATCTCGTGACCCCCCCATAACAATAGCAAAGTACCCGTGGCCTACTGACAGACTACCGTGTACCGTGTAGTGTTGCCAGATGCTAGAGACCAAGATTCCTGATTTTTCATAAAAATAAGTACAATTTTTTTATTATGAAAAGAATGTAGCTTTAGTCGTATTTGGTATTATTTTGTCTTGTAAAATTCGTTACAATAATGTTTCTAGACTTCAAGTAGTGTATTTTGCTTGCAAAACTTCCGCGAGAAGGACAGTAAAAATGATACTGAGTTAGGTGTACTCAATTCAACTTGGCCTGAAATTTCGAATAGTTAAGCGTATGGTGTTATAGTATTCTTCAAATTCCATTAAAAAAATCCTCATATTAGGCAATCTCGTTGAATTCCGTATAGAAACGCAGAAAATCCGTATAGATATGGACAAACCGTATATATGGCAACACCGTGTACCTCTAGTTACCGGAATCGTCCGGATATGGCCGCAGGTGTGAACGGTACACGCTTGCGTGACCGCGCCCTGGGCGTCCTATAAATTAATACGCCATTGTGAAGGCCAGGGCTGCCAAGTAGACCAGCGAAACTGAGGAAGGCAGGGCTTTATGCATCTTCAAACCCTCCGGGGTTGCGGGTGTCTATGGGCAGTGGTGATCACTTACCATCAGGTGACCCACTGGCTCGTTTGCCTTTCTCGTCGTATAAAAAAACAGCGTTGGTATACTTCCCGGTTTTTAAGTCGATTGTACCTAAGTGATATTTAACAGTAGTAGCGTTCATGATTGCAGATTGTACAGAATCTAGAAAATTAGATATCGATAAGAATGTGTTTCTGGCGACCCTACTTTAAATACACTGCACCGAACTGACGTGATGTGCTGTCGTTACATCGGTACACTTTCTAGTCGTGGCACTGTCGTGATTTAGGTAGAATTTGATATAAATTAGTCCACGTATCGTAACAACATAAATACCACGGATATATTAACGACGAGACTGATAAAATAGGCACGCCTGCAGATAAGTGTCCAATAAATGGCACAACTGATTACATTATTGTTTTCGACGAGCAATTCTATTTTTGTGTTTGAAATGCACTCCTTGCCCCGTGTTCTTTAATTTATAATTTGAAAATATCCGCAGTATGAGCTATAATGACATGCCAGTGAATTCCCACAAGCAATCCCAGTGCAAAATGCAGATGATAAACATTTAATGCCCTTGGATTCTAACGACGATGGGACAAACATACGAATTTATTAATACCGTTGATATTGTATAGGGTAGGTTGTACAGAATCCTATTATTCCTTCTTTACTCGCGCCGCTCAGACCAATAATTTCCTATTAACATTCAACCCCATCGACGTATATTTTGCTACCAGATATCTTATTACTGAATATCTTTCCCGTAATACCAGTACTATTTATTAGATTGAGTCGTGAGAGCCGGTGCGCGGTAGCAAGTACGGAATAAATATATAGAAATACCGCCTGTGGTCGATTCAATACAATAACGGTGTTTGGTCAGTCGTTATTCGCCATTTCTAATCAGGAAACATGTATGTTCTATCGTGAGGTTTATTTTTACTTGTTTTAGGTTACGAGTATGAGTCCGGTGATTGGAAACTTTATGGAATTTCTGATGAGTTTAGGAGTTTCGGAGCGCATCTAAGTCTATCCAAGTGTTGTTAGCAACAGAGCGATCGAAGTGTGTTATTATAATGTTATAAAGTTGTAACTGCCGAAGCGCCAAGGTTTGTTTATTGCATGTGCAATGAAGTCAATTTGTCATAAATAAATAAATATCGTGGGACAATTGACACAAATTGACCTAGTCCCAAATTAAGCAGAGCTCGTATTTTGGGTACTAGACAACGGATAAACATACTTATATAGATAAATACATACTTATATACATATTAAACATCCGAGACTCGAGAGCAAACCCTCGTGTTCTTCACACAAATATCTGCCCCGACCGGGGATCGAACTCTAGACCTCAAGTTTAATAGTCAGGTTTTCTAGGCTATCTGGTCGTCAATACAATAGGTAATTACAAAATAGAATGCGTATTTGAGAAAAACAAATGAGTGCAATTTCAGCATGAATGTTACCAGCATTTCTTAATTAGCTTTCAAAGCCCATATGTGATACATCGCCCACCATCTTGTACTAACGATTGATTAAATTGCACTCGCAACCATCCTGACCGTACATAATACCCTGCATAATGCGCGATGGTTTATTACTCTATTACACAATCCTTATTTATGGCTCGCAAAGCTCGCAATGCCACGGGGCGGTGCGGGTATGCATTTTTGTGCGAATAAATCGTCGAGATGACACTTGTTGTTTCTGATTGAGAATCATTGGTGGATGGAATAATGTTAAGCTGTGTTGTTTTGCAATGAAATTAACCTGGACGGGTATGTTTTTAAAAATCCTAACATCTCAAACCTGACGGGAACACAAGACCTAAAAAGGGTTGATTGAATCAGGCGTTAGTTTGCGGAGATCCTTATTAGTGAACCTAAATAGCAACTTATGCAACCGTTACATAATGAGGGCCCTTAAAACACGAAGCCGAATGTTTTAAGGGCTAATTATGTAGAGTTGCATACATTACTTTATCTACCCACATTATAAGTACTCTAAGATGGGTTCAGAATGTCCTTACTTACATGTAACAACATAAAAGATCTTTGTATCGGCAAACTTAATGTCTGTCTTTGTGTGCCAGAGGAATAATCTTATATAGTATTAAGATTAATTAGGACGATAAGAGTCAAGAGCAAATTCATACCTGAAGCTCATCAAAGCAGCGTAGTCATCGCCCCATTAACAGGATATTAGTATGCTTCGCTAATAGGCAATCCCCAGGGCACCAAACTTCCGTCACCTCCTGTAGAGTAGATCTGATATGACTCTCTGACCAGAGAGCCACACATCCATGGGTCCACAACACCCATGTGTACTTTGTGCCTTATTTTTAGTGGTCAAAAGCTGACTTATACTGAACATTCAAGCTTTAATATGAACTTTATTTTATCTACTTTCAAATCAATTGGTTCACACTTAGGCATTTCCTGATTATGTTAAGTCCTACTCCCAAGCACTAACGTTGAGCCACTGCATGATTTTTAGGCTATACCCTCGTGCCGAGGCACGGCTGATTTTGAGTTGTCTTTTGCCCCGATGGCCAATTAATGGCCTTTTGGTCCCACTTTGGTTAGGCAGTTATTTGTTGCCCTGATTTTGACTGGAGTGTCAGCAGTGTCGATGTTTGCCACCCTGCTTCACTAGGAGCTCGATACCAGAGATGCGTTACTGGCCAGCTCCAGTGCTGCTGACACGGGACGGGGTTAACTAGAATTCTAGCGCTGACTCCTGACCCAGCGGTCAGGAAACAACTTGGTACTTTTATTTTAGGGTTCTTCATGGACGTGCTTGGCTTGAGTAAGCTGAACATACGAATTGATACGGGAATTTACTTTAGTTGATTTACTGAATGCTATTGACGAGAATAGACAAGAATGATTAACATCAATGCTCAACAAGACACAAAATACTTATCCCCTAAGATAATATGCTTAGATACTTAGGATACTTAGGACACTTAGGATACTTAGCTCTCCGGAGATTGCAGCCAGTGAATCACTAATTATAACTTGAAACAACTACACATTAGCACTTGTGAGAAAACTTTTGACAGAGCTCATTTTTAGGCGGTAACGGTGACCACAGATAATCATCATGGACAGTTACAGGTAACATGAGGAAACCGAATATGTTTAAGTGTTGCAACAGATAATAATTATACAAACTAAATTAATTATTATTCCAGTATTTACCTTTCGTGAGTCGAAACTCACGACACAGAAGTCGAAGGCATAACAAACCTGTCACGAATTTGTCTGTTTTTTTTAAATCATAGGCCAGTTAAGTTTAAGTTGTGGCAAGGCCAAGATAGTATCCATTCAGGCAATTTCCTCAGTCCCAATCAATCAATTCTAGTGATAGTTGAAAAATAAACTGTTCTATTCTTGTTGTTACAATGACTAAATCTAAGGACATAAAATGAGGTTTTGTTTAAAAATATAATCGTATCCTGTGAAATTTGTAGTGTGAATAAAATTCTATGAGGCTACTGTCGCAAGAATACTATAACGATTATTATACCTGCAAATAATAAATTAAAAGATGATCGCGTGAAATGTTTAACGCAAACGGCAAAGTTTCTTGCGCGCCGGTGAATTATAAACGCTTTATGATGGCAACAAATATTGTCAGTTTATGTCAGGGTTGCCATACCATTCAATATTTTAATGGCTCCTTTTAATGATACAGATTTATAAGTGCTTAATGGCAGATAAAAGTTGATTAATCGACTATAACTTAGCTTAAACTATTAACAATAGAACATTTTATATTTTGTTAATTCAAGCTTCCAACAAGCCAACCACTGTAGATTGTTAATAGTAACTCTGTAACGCAGTATTTGGATAGAAATTGCTTCGATAGATAATAGGTTTTTAGACTGAAAATTTGTTGATAGTAGTTTGAAACTTATCTTTTAATGGTACTTATTTTACACGCTTTCGGGGCAAATCTTGCAAGTTAAATTTGATCCACTTTCAGTGGTCCGGTTGACTTGAAATTTAATATGAATATGTAAGTTGCAAGACAATATAAGTACAGCCAACTAAAAACACAGTGAGCAAAAAAGCTTGAATTGAAAATGATTTTTTTAAAAGAAATCTTTTTTGTTTCAGATCATCCATGTGGTGCCTTTAATGTGTTCTGATGTTACATGGGTGAGTTATTAAGTTTTCGTTAATTCGAATGATGTGGTGTGTTTTAATTTCAAAGCTATCCTTTGTGGGGCCTTCTTACCACGGTTCCACATCGGTTGAGCCGCTTTCAAAACGTTTAACATTTCCGATCTCACCTTTCCATTGCTAACCATAGCAACACACCAAGTTCTTACCAAAACTGAAATCCATTCAGTCACCTGCAGAGTTTATTTAATTTACATACTACGTGCATACGGATTTAATGCCTCCCGGATACTCGGATTCTGTGTCACGAAACTGGCGCCGTATCAGACTGTGGCTCCTCAGATCGACCACAGTGTTAACACCGCACGTAGGTGGAAAGCAGTCAATGTCTCCAGCATTCTTGACTCCGCGCTATTCTGTTGCATAGATCGTGAGGCACGCCTGCATAATGCGAACGCGCATCCAAGCCCTATTTTTTGCTGTACCGGGAGTGAATTTTAAATCGAACATGTCTCTATAAGAGGCGAGTTTCTATTTCTTGTGTAGTCGCTTGGTCAGTACTATGGGAGTTAGATCGAGCCGTGTGAAGAATGATTGCTTAGCTAACCTTGTGATCATGTTAAAGTTTGTATCTAATTTATTTAACGTTCGTTCTTTTGCTTGACAAGTCATGAAAAATGTGTTCTCAAAAGGATTCTTACCAATCTTAAATATTATCAATATTGTGTATACCGAAGCCAGATTTCATCGTGTAATGAAGCATCATTGAAGTTCTCGCGCGGGGCCTGTGTGGCAACTGAATCCCAAGCCTTCAGTGAGAGGAGTCCTAATGCCCAGAAGTAGGTAGCATGCAGGCTGGAATTGGTTTACAGGTCCCTATTTCACCAACTTTACAATTGTCAGTTTTCAATGACAACTCGTTGTCAATTGCTGACTTGAAGAGCTTTTGTTTTAGCGCTTTATACTGGCCAAGGAATGTAGTTCGAATTGACATGACAAACCGACAATTGTAAAGTTGGTGAAATAGGGGCCAGGAGAGAAATCATTCTCCATTAAAATTTCTTGGTGAAAATGTACACAAGTTGCAACTGTGGTAAGGGCACAATCTTGCTTGTAACGGTAGCCACAGGCGGAATAATCGATGGATGCCGCTTTGTTTTTGAAATTGAGAGGTTGTGCGATCGTGATGTTAGTGCGCCTCTTTCTACTTGCTTTATGTGGGACCTCTTGTATTGGAAAAGATAAATTGATTTTGCGGTTTCAGTGAATTTCGCTTAAGTGTTTTGGGCATGTTTGCTAGCACTAGGATTTTCTGAGAAGTTGGGCGTGGTGTGGTTCTTCCCGTTTGCTTTATAGGATAAGTTTTCGCTTCGTCAATATTTTTTTTTATGTTCAGAGCTCCTAGTGTAATCGCCGACCAGGCCAATAAATACGTCTCGATCGCGTTCGCGTTAAACAATTCTCATACTATCAAATACTTTAACGCAAACGCGATCGAGACGTATTTTGTGCTTTTTGATTACACTAAGGGCGCTGAGTTTGTTACTGGTTAGGACGTTCAGGATAATAATCGTGCAAGTGGAGTGCAGGGAATGGTTTTCAACATAGCTGCTCTTGCTTTTTTTTGTTTGGCCGTACCGTTTGTGTCGCACTTCACCGTCTGATAGGTATAGTACCTAGTTAACAGTGATAACTTTTACGGATATTTTAAAAAAAAGGTATTTGAAGTCTCATCCGCAAACGTGCAGTCCTAGTACCCATTTCAATATCGCCGTCACGATAGCAAACGGTCATTGTTTATTCGTTCCTGTAGATTTTAAGCTATACGTTACCGCGGCCCCGCCCGCCGCCACACCCCCGGTATCTAGCCAGCTATCGCACCGTGCGATATTATGAACGTTATTAATCTTTTGTGCGGGGAATTAAATTGGCTGGAATTGATAGGGCGTTGGTTGTATTTTGTTTTGATGTTCTATTTTTTTTCTTTGGTGCGAAGGCGGAGAGCGGAGAGGTGTTTGATTTGTGAGTCAGGCCATGTGGAGTACTTACACTTGAAAGCCAAAGGGGTTTCGGCTCTATCCAACTCAGCAACAGTAGTATATTATTGGGCATTCTGGACCACCATTCATTCGATCGGGCGAAAAATTTCGCCCTCACTCATTCGTGGTGATCCAGAAGCCCAATAATACAATGAATTGCACACAACCTACAATCAACCCAAACCCAACGGTAACCAACCTAACAGTAACCTATCAGCATTTGCGTTCAACATAACGCTCAACCTACACCTGAAATCGCATTGGGCATTCTGTTTCACCTCTCGATCAACGCAACGAATACATCAGCCCAACAGCAACTCAAACCCAACGGAACCCAACCTAACAGAATTTGCTCACACTCGAGGTTTAACGTTAACCATCTGCTCTTCTGCTCATTTTGAATAAGCATTCCATGCTTGCAACACGCGCGCATTGGTTGAATTGATCTTGAACAGATATGAAGTTTGTAAAACAAGCTCAGAGCTTGCAGTTGGAGGTTGTTTGTTCAGATCGCAACAATCGTAGTTTTCGTCACGGTGAACTTTTACCCGACACAATTCGCTGTATAATTTGCGGTCCTTCTAATTGCGGTAAAACTAATTTAATTGTCTCTCTTCTACTACATGAACAAGGACTACGCTTTCAAAATATTTACGTATATTCAAAAACACTTTTCCAACCGATGTACCAGTTTTTAGAAAAAATATTGATGTTGGTTCCATCAGTTAAATTTCAAAAATATCGCGAAAATGATGAAATACTAAGCCCGCATGAAGCTGAGAACAATTCAATTATCATATTTGATGATGTTGCATGCGAAAATCAAAATAATATAAGGGATTACTTTGCAATGGGAAGGCATAAAAATATTGACAGCTTCTACTTAAATCAAACTTACAGTAAAATACCTAAACAATTAATAAGGGACAATGCTAACTTAATCATCCTTTTTAAACAAGATGAAGTTAATTTACGTCATGTTTATGACGAGCACGTTGGAACTGATATGTCTTGGTCACAGTTTCGGGAAATGTGTGCAAAAATATGGAGCGTACCTTTTAGCTACTTGGTTGTAAACAAGGACTGTGCTAGAAATTCAGGATGTTATAGAATGGGATTTGATACATTTATCGTTTTGGATTAACCGTGTTACTTAACCAGTTTCATTTTCAAGAAACTTTTATTGCATCATGGGAATCCATCGAGATCAGACATGAATCATAAAATAAACACCGAGAAAACTTTAAAAGAAAAAGTACTTCAGTCTGCCGATGCTGTCAAAAAGAAGGTTAAACTACTTCGTGATATGAAAAATAACAACAATATGATTTTGGAATCAGTCTTTAAACCAATAACAGACCCGCTTAATGAAATGGTTAAAAGTAACGACAATAAATACTATAACACTAATGAAACCGATTTTGATGAAGACATATTTAAGTGGCAAAAGGCGCCAAAAACATTAAAATTTAGTCCTAATGAAGGGAAGAGAAGTAGTATTAATAATCAAACAATCGTACGAAATTTTTCCGAAACGACTTCAAATAATGATGATGAGGTATCAAATAGAGACGAAAACAGACAAGATGGTGATGATGACATGTTATGTGAAAGTGACAACAATGATGTCTTGGAATCAACAAATGATACTTCATTTAAGACTACCGGTTCATATGCATCTCCTCGCGAAGACCCTGCATGGCAAAAACAATACAACACCGACTTGGACATTCCTTTTGGCATACGAACAGAACGCGATAAGCTTATGTTAGGATCTTGTTTAGTTTCCGTTAGTGGCGAAAAACTCAAAGTAAATGGACGTACTTACAATTTAACACCAGGTTTATATGATTTGTTATTTAAGAAGTTGCCTGATTTAGGTATCATAACTGAAGACGATAAACGTTATTATAAAATGTTGCTACTAGAAACGAATGTCCATAGACGAGATTTTGATCCCAATAAACCAATAAAAAGTAACAAAGGTCAGAAATATTTATACATTATAAAACCGCTTTTCAAATTATCGAAACAACGTTCAATAAGCGAAGATTTATGTACTTACGGCAAAGGACTACCAACAATGAAAAAAGTTAAAAGAGATGTTTCATATGTCTATTGGGATAATCCAAACGAATTAGTTGAAAGATTGAAATTACTCATTGCTTCCCGTGATGCCGGTAACACAGGATTAGACAATGAAATAATATCAATTGTAGAAGAACTTCGTGAAGCGGGCTTGGTTAATCAATGATATATAAAACTGGTATTTTACTTTTACCATCAGTCGAAGCCGGAAATTTGATGATACATAAGTGCATAAAAATAAGAAGTGAAAATGAACATAGACAAATTCGGTCATCATGTTCATAAACGTTTGCGTGTATGTGAAGTTTTTGAACTTAACAATAAAACTTTGCTGCGTTCTGATGATGGCGATTTCGATCTACAATCATCGCGATTAAAGGGGGTAGCGGATCCTTTGACACCCAATGATGCAGCTAATAAGCAATATGTCGATCAGCTCGTCCAGGACACTTACGAGAAGAAGCATCTAGATTCTTTATTTAAAACTATAAATTCTCAAATTCATCAGCTTGCAAATCAGTTGAAAATAAACTTTTATACAAAAAGGGACATAGACAATATTTTAAGTAATTTCAAAGATGACAAAAGAACAAGTCGTGAATGAAATCCATAGATCGGCCCGAAAAAATTTCAAGCGTCGCGCAGTTATATTAAAAGGAATTGATGATTTGTGGCAAGCAGATTTAATTGACTTACAGAATTTACATACTGTAAATAAGGGATATAAATACATTTTAGTTGTTATTGATACATTTTCAAAGTACACGTGGTGTATTCCTACGAAATCTAAAACTAAAACAGAAGTAAAAAATGCATTTGAACTAATTATCAAGTCGACCAAACGAATACCTAGAAACTTACAGACAGACTTTGGAAAAGAATTTTACAATGATCAATTCGATTGTTATGTGAAATCCTTAAAAATAAATCATTATTCCACGTATTCAGTTAAAAAGGCGTCTATTGTTGAAAGGGTAATAAAAACGCTCAAGAACAAACTTTACAAATATTTCAGTTTCATCGGGAACTACAAATGGCTTGGAAAACCTTTAGATGAGATAGTTCAATCTTATAATCAAACTGTGCATAGCACAACAAAATTTAGCCCAAATGAGGTGAATTTTAATAATGAAGCCGAAGTAAAGAAAAACATAGATAAATCACAATCCAATCGGCGTTTTAAATTAAATATTTTTAATGTAGGAGATCATGTGCGTATAAGCAAGTACAAAAGCGTCTTTCATAAAGGTTATACGCCTAATTGGTCAACTGAGCTATTTACTATTAAAAAGGTGAATCACACTCGTCCTGTTACTTACCATATTGAAGACCAACGAAAAAACTCAATACTCGGTACATTTTATGAACAAGAACTGCAAAAAACTAAGTATCCAGACGTTTACCTCATCGAAAAGGTAATCAAAAAAAGAGGGAAAAAATTGTATGTTAAGTGGTTAGGACTTAACGATAGCGAAAACAGCTGGATCGACAGAAATGCCATTGTATAAATATATTTAAAAACTTTCTCGCGCTAAGTCATTAACTTTTGGGATATGAAAGGAAGAGGACTTCTAAACAGTATTATTAATCACTTACCGTTTGAACTGCACTTACCTGGCTACAATTATTGCGGACCAGGCACAAAATTGCATAAGCGATTGCAAAGAGGTGATAAAGGAGTTAATGAATTGGACAACGCGTGTATGCAACACGATATAGCATACGATAAATATTCTGACCTAACAGACCGACATCGTGCAGATTTTGAACTCTATAAAATGGCTAAACAAAGATTGAAGTCAAAAGGTGTTGGAAAAGGAGAAAAACTTGCGTCTTGGATAGTTAGCAAAGTGATGAAATCTAAAATGAAAGCTGGTGCAGGGATAAAATCATTTAAGCATTTTGTTTCTAAGATACGTACCGAATTGAAAAAAAACAAATCTAAAAAAGAAGGCACTGCAGTCAGTCGAGCTTTTGCTGCAGCGAGTAAAGTATTTCTTAATAACAATACGAGTAAAATGAGAGTTCCTCGATTAATACCGATTCCTAAAACTGGAGGTATATTGCCACTAATACCTATTTTCGCGGGACTTTCTGCGTTAGGGTCATTGGCAGGAGGAGCTGCTGGGATCGCTAAAGCTGTTGGTGACTACAAAGCTGCAAAAAAGAGCTTATCCGAATCAGAACGTCATAATAAAATAATGGAATCTATTGCATTAGGTAAAGGGTTGTACATTAAACAGTATAGAAATGGAAAGGGTTTGTGTTTAAAACGATTAAAAAACTAAATAAAAGGCTACCCAGACGTGCTCTTACAAATGTTGATATTTTAAAACATTCAACAGATATTCCTTATTTTCGTGGTGTTTACATGAGAGACAAATTGCCAAACCGTCCAAAAAGAGTAGAATGTGCAATCGTAAATTTAGATAGTTCTAAAAACCAAGGGACTCACTGGGTAGCCTATGTCAAAGATAATAATCATTGTGAATATTTTAATAGTTATGGTGATCTTCAACCGCCGCTAGAATTAATAAAATATTTGAAAAATTATAATATTTCATACAATTATAATATTTATCAAAAATTCGATACTGTTAATTGCGGACATTTATGTTTAAAATATTTAAAAAAATATTGGAATAACCGTTTAAATATCTCTGAACAATAAATAGCTTCTCATTCTCACGATGTCTTTCACTTTGTCCATAACGGGATCCTCCTCTACCCTGATTACGAATCACTCGCCAGCTCTTCAACTAGATGGTGAATATGAATGCGGGTTGCTATACTTGTCGACATTTAACTCGATACCTAATATTGACAACCGAAATAATAAGTTTTATTATGGTGATAACGAAGTAGTAGAAATTCCTGAAGGGTCATATGAACTTCAAGATCTTGATGATTATCTTAAAAGACATCTCCAAGGTTGCACCTTTACACTGACATGCAATAATAATACGCTAAAAACATCTATATTGTGTTCCAAAAACGTCTATTTTAAAAAACCAAATTCGATTGGTAAGTTACTTGGTTTTGGAGAAGAAACAGTTCAGGCGAATATATTAACTGAGTCCCCTTTTCCCGTGTCCATTCTGTCTACAACTATAGTACGAGTTGAATGTGACATCGTGAGCGGGTCATTTATAAACGGAAAACCTAGTCATATAATTCATGAATTTGTGCCAAATGTACCGCCTGGTTACCGGATTATAGAAACACCTAAAAATGTTATATATTTTCCTGTTACTCAAAACAGCTTAAACGCTCTTATAATAAGAATACTGGATATAAACGATAATTTAGTGAATTTACGTGGCGAAGAGATTCAGATATATTTACATCTCAGAAAAAAATGATAGACTTTAATAAATGTACGGTCTCAAACAGCAAAGCCGTTAGTGCTCATTGTGCTATCAAGAAAAGAAGACCTAAAGGACAACTAACGAAGGAAAACAAACAGTTTTTAAAAAACATAGGATTATTAAAATGAGTATACTAAACTTATCAGACTCCTTTAGCTTTGATAGCACGATTGAAAGTTTCGAATATCATTCGTATAAACCGTACGTAACAAGTTTCAATTTAAATGATGAAATCCGTATACCTATCAACCAGCAAGATCTATACGTATTACCATCAGCGAGTACTTTATACATAGAGGGTACTATAGAAGTATTCAACAGAGAAACAAAAGCGAAGGTGTCCAGTGTTCATTTTACAAATAACCCTATACTTCATTTATTTCAAGATATTCGATATGAGCTGAATGGGATTGAAATAGATAAAATTAAAAACGCTGGGGTCACAACAACAATAAAATCTCTTGTGTCGATGAATGAACTTGAATCATCGATGTCAAAGTTATGGGGCTGGGATGTTGATGGCACAAAAATTACGCATGGATCATTTTCTGTGTCAATTCCTTTAAATAAGATTCTTGGCTTCGCAGAGGATTATAACAAAATTATTATTAACTGTAAGCATGAACTTATTCTTTTACGATCCAATACTAATTTAAATAGCGTAAAACTGAACACAAATGAGTATATAGGTAACATAACTATATCTAAAATAGTATGGCGCATGCCGCACATTAAGGTTTCTGATCGTGAAAGATTAAGTTTGCTTAAATATTTGGAAAGAGATCGAGCTATTCAGGTAGCATTTAGGAACTGGGATCTGTACGAATACCCGCTTTTACCTAAAACATCAAAACATTCTTGGGCCGTCAAAACTTCGTCTCAAGTTGAAAAACCTCGATATGTTATAATTGGATTAAAAACAAACAGGAAAAATGTTGCTGATAAAGATATATCGCGTTTTGATCATTGTAATTTGCGTGACGTTAAAGTTTTTTTAAATTCAAATTATTTTCCTTATGAAAACTTGAATGTCAGTTTCTCGGCTCAAAAATTTGCTATATTATATGAACAGTACGCTAAATTCCAACAGTCTTATTATAACCGCAGCCAAGCACCGTTGTTGAATCCACAAGACTTTATAAATAAAGCACCTCTGTTTGTTATCGACTGTTCTCGTCAAAATGAAACCTTAAAAACGGGTTCAGTCGATGTGCGGATTGAATTAGAGTGTGACACAGATATCCCTGACAATACCGCGGCTTATTGTCTTATTTTGAATGATAGTATTATAGAATATAAGCCGTTGACCAATATAACAAAGAAGATATCATGAAACTAGACCATCTATTCGTAGATGTTCAGGGGTTTAAATCATCTAAAAATGAATTTATTATTAAAGAATTTGCATACAGTACCTATGAACACACGCAGGCGTATTTAATAAAACCTCCATATTCATTTTCTACGTTATCAGAAAACGAAAAAAGGCATGTGAAATGGATAGAGAGAAACCTTGGCATTATGTGGCGTGAGGGGTATATCAACCACAGAGAATTTAAGAGAATGATTCATAATTTCTTGGAAGGCAAAAAAATATATGTAAAAGGTTTTGAAAAAATTAAGTGGATTAATGATTTATGTGCTGATTGTACTGTAATAGACTTGGGAGAGAAAGGTTGTTCTAATTTTCAATTAATGTATAAAAAGTATTGTATCGACAACAGCTCTTATAATTGTCTACATCATAAAAAAGCTTGTGCCTTAAAAAACGTTATATGTCTTAAAAAATATTATTTCGATATTATGCATATTTAACATTGTAATAAATTATACCTAATTTTCAAAAATAAATATTTACGTTTAATCATTTTTTTATTTTTTAACCCAGTCAAAATTAGTTATCATTTATTTTGAACGAAGACTTTTTATATTAACCCATTTTTAAATAATTGAATTTGTTTGTTTAAAAATATGAAATAAATGATAACGATTCATACCTGTGGCTAATAATAGTGTTAATCTATTTAAGCGATATTTACTGAAAAGATTTTTCTTGTGCATTTAATCATGATAATTTTATTTTCGTTTGAATTATTGCTTTATTGACATACTTACAAAAAAAATCTTTCCTGTTGACGTATCGCTTAATCAAAGGAATAAAACAAGAAAATTGTTGACCATATTTATTTTCAAAATTATATACAAAAACAGTAAAAACATTAATAACTAACACTATATCCGCACAACTTCTTGGATATCTTATTTATTACACTTTCTGTACTGTCTATTATCTCATCGTATCCGTCACTTGCCACATACTGCGCACTGAGCATAACGTTTTCACCGGTTTCGTCGTTTTGATCCGGCGCGGAGTCACTTATGTTAATTATTTGGATTTTGACAAGTCTGTTCCCCTTAGTTGCTTCATTGTTTATAACGAACGACGGCGGGTGACCTCGTACACTTCTCTTTACCACTTTGTTTAGCCTTAGTTTTGGTTTACTAGACTTGGTTTTCGTTTTGGCACTTGCAATTTTTTTTACAAATTCACTGACTTCTTCTTCTTCTTCATCTTCTCGGAATCCTAATGGACCCTGTGCATATTGCGAAAACATGATTTGAGTGTCTTGCGTTCCTTCCATATTCTGAAACAAAAGAAATCAAATAAATAAACGCATCTGGCAACACATATGAGCATTTTCATACGCTTACAAAACAATAATAGCAACAAAATAATACGAATAAATATTAAATAATGCCAATTTTACTTACCGAATCGGGAATGGATCAGCTCGTCTTAATTTTCAAAACTTTGGAACGACTTTACTCAGTTATGAATGTAGAGTGCAGAATGATAACTTACTATAACAGCCGCTATTTATAATTACAGTAATTTCATGCGTCAGCAAATTAAATTAACACGCGCTTCGGAGCATGCGGTGCATACCGCCGCGCTGCTTAATGCCGATCAAATTACAACGACACGTAAGGACTTGTTATAATTGGTACCAAATGCAATAAATGTGAATAGGTATATTTCACGTGTCAGCAAATTACCTTAGCACGGGCTGCATGCCGCCGCGCTGCTTAAGACACGTAAGGACATGTTTTAATTGATACCCAATGCAATAAACGAGGATAGGTATTATTTGCCTGTTCAACAGAACATGATTTTACTTACCATTATCAAAATATTACATTTAAAATTAAGCCTGAGCCCTGAGCTTTTTGATGACGGAAAACATCGTCAGGAAACCTCCGAAGCGAGAAAACTCAATTTCAACTCAAGTAAAATGTGTTTTCAGTCGGTATCCTCGCAGTCTATATATACTTAGGTGGGTGAAAGAAAAAAAGAAAACAAATGTTAATAACACTTCATATTTATTTATTAAAAAAAAAGAACAAACCATACAATTTACAAATCAATGTGTAATTATAAAAAATAAAGTACTTAATGATAATCTACTTATTTGGTATAGTCAGCGTCAAAAGTCGCTCATCTGGTCGTAGAGCGAAAAGGTACAAAAGTGATGAGCGGCTTTTGACGCTGACCCTACAACATACATAATTATAATTTTACAATAACGTAAGTACTCAACGTATTTTATTTTATTAAACACATTCTAATTTTTTATTACCCATTGGGTGCCTACGAAATAAAATTACAGCTCGAGGAAAGGTCGCTTAGATAACTACTGTACTAGAAAATAGACTCATGTCCCCAAGATTTGGTTGAAATTTTGTCTGATAATATATGTCGTTTATCGTCTTTGTTAGATAAAGCAACTTTATTGACAGATTGAGTGAAGATCTCGTGCCTAATCGATTTAAATAATATGTGTTTTTTCCGAACTATTTTATCATTGAATAACACATCCCGATAATCATTTAATGTTAACTCTTGAACTGCTGGTTTTTTTATTCCTTTAGCCTTTTTGATAAGAGATTTATCACTTTTGATACAGTATAGTTTAGAACGTAACCCTATAAACTCGGTAATAAGTTCTCCTCCTAACTCATCTTTGAATAACCCAGGAATCTTCTTGTTACGTAAAGGTATTTGCAAATCATTTACAGGGTTATAATTGCTTGTGTCAAAAAAGTTTAAAAAAATATTTTTTAAATCGCTGTAAAAGTCTGCAGTTTCGATTTTGTAAATAAAACTGTCGGTATCAGTGTAGCACAGAGTAACTTGATCTTGGTAGTGTTTTTTTATTACCGTGTAGTGAAATTGGTACATATGACTTTTAGAAAGTTCTAATACAGAGAATCCTACGTAGATTGGTTTATCTAAAATTACTTTTTCAGGCTTCATTTGTACGACAACCAAATTTTCAGACAACACTGTTGCACTATGGAAATTCGGTTTGGCAATTAATTTGTTAGCACAAGTAAACTTTTTTGTTTTGTTTTGACGGTCGTGCCACTTATTTACTAATTTGACGTCAACTCGCCGCTCACTGTCTTCAAGAGTTTTCCCAAAAACTGAGTTATTCATTAATTTAAAAAGGTCTTGTTGGAAAGGAGTAGTAGCTTTTTTTCTCAGTTCTGTATTTAAATGAATATACTGTTTTAAGAATGGACTTTGACGAAACCTTATAACGCGATGGATTTTATCAAGAGTTAAGCCGTTGCGTAAACATGTTTTCAGATGGACGTAATGAATGACGTATTCGTATTTGTTATATAAATTTGGGATCAATTTGGTCGTTTTTCCTCCTGGAGGAATAAATTTTTGTGCGCAAAATGGATAGTCGTTATGGTTATGGTGTAAATTTTCCGGATATAGCAAGTCAACTTCCAGAATAAATCCAAATGGAGCATCATCTTCGACAGACAAAATATCTAGTTGGGCAATTTCATGATGATCTAGAAAACTAAAATTAGACATGGGCAACGATTGACACATACTGTAACCATATAAGTTATTGCAATCGATATATACTAAAAACGAGTCTGGTTTATTCATGTCATAAGTTTCCATGTACTTATTATTAGCCTGAGCATATCTGGTCGAACACATGCAAATACC